>JAWNZC010000215.1:1382500-1707500 GCA_035771165.1 Paragorgia papillata | reverse complement strand
CAGTGTAGTGCAGTAGAGTACAATACAATACAATACAATACAATACAATACAATACAATACAATACAATACATTACAGTACAATACAATACAGTGCAGTGCAGTGCAGTGCAGTGCAGTGCAGTGCAGTGCAGTGCAGTGCAGTGCGTGTAGTGCAGTAGAGTACAATACAATACAATACAATACAATACAATACAATACAATACAATACAATACAATACAATACAATACAATACAATACAATACAATACAATACAATACAATACAATACAATACAATACGATACAATACAGTGCAGTGCAGTGCAGTGCAGTGCAGTGCAGTACAGTACAGTGCAGTGCAGTGCAGTGTAGTACAGTGTAGTGAAGTGCAGTGCAGTGCAGTAGAGTACAATACAATACATATAGTGCAGTGAAGTGCATGCAGTATTAGTACAATATAATAAAAATGATTTATTCAATTATAAATAGGTATTAAACAGGTATGAGTTAAGCAGCACTTAAAAGATGAATGCTTGAAAAATTACTATATAATACAATATTACAATGCAATGCAGTACAACACAACACAACACAACACAACACAACACAACACAACACAACACAACACAACACAACACAACACAATACAATGCAATATACAATACAGCACTCTGCAATAAAATGCAAAGATAATGTTTATACCTTTTAATACACTGTAAAACTATACAATAATAAAATAAATATTTACAAAACTGCAATACATTCAAGCAAAACATTTGAATACAATGCAATACAGTACAATATTATAAATATCATCTTAAATAATGCATCACCTATAAAAAGTATTATATAGGTATGGGATTACCTGCACTTAAAAATAAACAATTTTTTTTCTTTCTGCTTACTTGTTTTGTTTAGTTGGTAGAATATCTTTCTGGCTTTATATTTGGTGTTCTTTTGTTAAGCTCTGACCCAAAAAGAGAATTGAAAAAGACAGCCTTTGATATATAAACTTTTATTTATAAAACAAAGAGTTGCAAAGAGTAACCACAAAATGTTTTAACTTATAAAATACATTTATAAAATACAAAAACTAGTAACAATTTAACTTGTTTTTACATGCCAAACTTAGATATTTGATGTATGGGTCAAACACTGTCAAAATTTATATTTTTCGAAGACTTCGATGATGCAAACGCTATTTATCCCGCTGTGGAATACTGGAATTTAATCCAAGATACAGAATACTATTACTAATAGTTCACACTCCTTCAGCTTACTAACCTCTTTTTATCAAAGAAACGTGATTTCTTCAACTTTTTGGCGTCGTTTGTCGTGATCAATCTTCGTTTTCTGTTTTTGTTTGTACAGTGCCGTCACTGCAGTGTTTAACAAGCTTTTTTGACGTAAAAAATGCACATATTCAGACAGATAGTACGGGACAAACAACAGAGGTTTCCTAAGGCACCACTTTGATGACAAATGACGTCGTTTTTTGTAGATGTTCACTGTAAAAAATTGATTTCTTTCCTTGTGTCCATTTAGACTAAACCAACCCGCCATCTTCTTGCTTCAATTAGTGTGTTTTTAGCGGGAAATTTCTTGAGATATGATTGGCCAATAAAACTATGAACAAGGCTCCGACTTTATTCCGACGACATCCGATGACGCATCCATGGAAACATCGAATACGACAGCAGTCATTTGCAAAAGCAGTCCAATTGTTTCGGTCTTCGTAGATGTACCTTTTGTTTTGCACGCGTTAGCTGGTTTCAACGCCACCTTCATCAGTTCCTGTGTGGCAGATCCGGAGGAACCCCTAAAGTTTGGTGCGCTAACGTATTCGACAGTTTTGGTCCTGCATCGTTCATACCAGTCCAACGAATTTCCAGAAAATTCATAGCTGGGTATGACAAAGTGGGTGGGGAAAACGTTCTATTTGTGTTCCCATTGGAGAAGAAGCCCTTTTATAAACAACTGGAATTAATGTTTGTATTCCGCAGTGCAATGTTTCATATATTTTATAGCGGTTGATCCAAGCAATATTTTCAACTATTTGTGTTTCGGCGCAAACATTTCTTAGGTTACTATAGTGTACCTTTGATGTTCAAATTGTGCGCACAGACTAAGTGGGGTAACTCTAGGTGCTCCAGTCGGCCCTGGGGCTGAGGTGCCCTGCTAGCCCTGAAGCCTGGTCATCTAAATGACGTTTTTGTTCTTTAATTTCTTAAAAACGAACTTCACCATAATAAGCTCCTTTGAAATCAACCATCTTGATTTCTGCATAATAAAGCACACCATGGCCATTAACTTATGTTTCTGGGCAAAGTGCTTTACTGTTTTTTAAGAAACTTCTAGACTTGCTCCAAGTCCGCCTCTCTTTTTCTGACGGGAGAGAGGCAGGCGGGCGAAATCGGAAAGGTGGGAGACGAGAGCCGGTCTTGTCTCACTTCATGCAGGGTTTTGAATCTAATTAAATATTTTGGCGGGAAATCGTTGAAATGTACAACAACCGGAATCTCTTAATAAACAGTTCCCGCTTAATAAACAGTGCGGAACATTTTTGGGTGTAAAAGTTTTTTTACACTGATTAGCGTTGCCGTAGCAACCACGTTTTTGATGACGTTTATGGTAAAACTTTCGAATTTCTGCTTAAATATGTTTGTTTTTTTATTTTCTTGAGTATTCGACTAACTTTAGTATTTTTAATATAATTCCATGAATTTTGTGTTATATAAGTTCATCTAATGACGTCACAAATTCAATATGGCAGAATCCAAGAAGGCCGAACAGTGACGTCATGCAGTGACGTCATCAATTTAATATTTTCACGTTAATTTACGCTGTAAACCTAGCAACGTAAAGAAACAATCAATTAAACGAAGCAACAACCAGTACCAAAGAAATGGGTTATTTTTTTCGAACAGCTGGTTTTGCGAACAGTATCCCACGGCATGTGAACCCATCACGAACAACCGACGCGACGTGATGAGAAACTAAATACTCTTCATTCAGATTGCAGATGTGACACACGTTGTTCCTGTCCGAGTTACTCATCCTTCTGATAATGCGCCTCGCACGTTTGGTAATATAGTAGGGAGAAACCGTAATCTGTGCAATCTAACACCAATCCCTTGTACCGATATGCCAGTCTCCAATATGCAAACTGCATCTGTTCATTCATGATCAAGGGTTTCTTTGTTCCTTTCAAACACAAGATTTCTCGTTAATAAAAATAGAGGATTTAGAAAAGAAAGACTGATATTTATGTTGTTAAAATTTTGACAAATCTCTTCATGAAATCTACAAAACGTAAGACGTTCTAAATTATTGTATTTTGATTAATTTATTTGCACTGTTACATTGGATATGTAATATTAATTTTCACAAAAAAATTTCATATCAAATTTATGTCCATATTTAAATCAGCAAAGTTAATAAAAAAACACTGCGCAAGTTTGTGCAATTTTGGTGTATTACCTTTGCAGTAAATTTGCTCTATATAGCAAATTTAATGCAAATTTAACTACAGGTTTGCAATTGAATTTTTCATGTGCAAATGTGTGTGCAAATTTGTTGCAAATCCGGACTACGCAAAGATGATAAGACAGATGTGCAAATTTGATTTGTGTAACAAATAAGCAGTTTTTCGTTAGTTATTTGCGCTGCACTCTTTGAAAATGAAGAATGTGGCATTGTTAAGAAAAATATAGATTCTTAGAATTAATGAAAGATTGTGGTTGTCTTCATAACTTGTCAAGCTCGGCTGTCCTTAGAGAACTTTGTGCTTGTGCTCTCTTGAAAGTCATACATTCATGTACGAGGCGCTTGATTTCTCCAATGAGCTGCAGTATTTCTGTCCCAGCATTGGTGCACATTCAACTCATAGTACACTTCATGCATATCGCGTCTGGTTTAGGCATTACGCCTGGTCCATTGTGGGATGTCAGATGGCTCTAGTACACAGATACATTTAGGTCATCGCCAGCCGGCAACCGGTTGCATGTTGGCGTTTGGATGTTAGCATGTGATGAAAGAACCAGCTAAAGCATATATATATTGTACAAATTATTTAAGTACATTTACCAACATAAATTTTGACACCAAATGCACTCAAAACAATCGTAATTTAAAGGAAGACTGATATTTATTTTGTTAAAAATCTCTATGGAAAATCTTTTTATAAAATCTTCAAAACGTAAGACGTTGTAAATTATTGTATTGCAAGTTTGTGCAATTTTGGCGTATTACCTTTGCACTATAGTGCGAATTTAATGCAAATATAACTACGGATTTGCAATTGAATTTTTCATATGCAAATGTGTGTGCAAATTTGTTGCAAATCCGGACTATGCAAAGATGAAAAAACACATGTGCAAATTTGATTTGTGTAACGTTATATTTGCAGTAAATTTGCACTATATTGCAAAGTTAATGCAAATTTAACTACAGATTTGCAATTGAATTTTTCGTATGCAAATATGTGTGCAAATTTGTTGCAAACTTTTAATCTGCAAAGTTGAAAATACACATGCGCAAAGTTGTGCAAATTTAGTTGCCATATTTGCACTAAATTTGCACTATGTGCCAATCTATTGCAAATTTTGATTTAAATTTGCATGGATGCAAAGTTATGGGTAAAGTTGATGCAAATTTGATTAAGTGCAAAGTTGAAAATACACATGTGCAAAGTTGTGCAAATTTAGCTTATTAAATTTGCAATAAATTTGCAAGCATGCAAATCTATTGCAAATCTAACTTTTCGTCCCGTGTTAGAATGCATGCGTCAAGATCTGCTTAAATATGATATCAAATTCTAATTTTATCCATTGATTTAAAAAATATATTAATTTTTCATGATTTTCAATCTTGTAACAAATGAAGTGAATCTTAGTTCGACTTATTCCCATTGGTCTTCAAAATGATTAATGGAGTTTACTATATGAAAGTGTTATAACAGCAAAATAGTTAGATATTTTGTTGCCATTTCACTTGATTTCACTACAGCTTCACAGCGTGGCATGTTTTCAAAGTTAATTATTTTTTAAACGAATAACAAAATTAGAATTGGATCGGATATCATATTTGAGTAGATATTGACGCATGCATTCTAAAATATATCACTTTACATATTCTTCTTTTCTCGAATAATAGTTATTCCACATTAACCATATTTTTAATAATGATGGCCACTTTTTTTGTCCACCCCCTATAACGAATCTTGTTCCATTTAACCGGACTGAACGGTCTAACCGTGTAAATGGAAAGTCCCCTTAGTTCGACTTATTCCAATTGGTCTTCAAAATGATTAATGGAGTTTACTATGAAAGTGTTATAACAGCAACATAGTTAGATATTTTGTTGCCATTTCACTTGATTTCACTACAGCACTATTTCTCTGTTTTTAAACTTTTAAATTTCGCTAAAAGGTGTTATTAGAACGCAGGAAATGTCCTTTCGATCAGACACACAAATTTCAAAAAAATTCCAAGGATGCATGCCCCCGCATCCCCCTAACCTAAATATGAGGACACAAAACAAATTTGAAAACGAGCAGTTCTAAATTCTTGCTATGATGACCCTAGACTTGGATCAAGTCTGTCTCTCGAGGGGACGAGAGGTCGAGCGGGCCGCGCAAGGAGAATGGGGAGAGGGAGAGACAGACTTGGCTCACTTGCAGCGTTTCAAATCTAATTATCACACATCAAATTTTGTCGCGAAAATTTATGAAGTTGACACAATGTTTCATTTTCCAGTTTTATCACCTTCGCCCAATGCCCGAAGTGTAACCTTGCTTCGTGTTTCAGCGCTAATACAAACAATATGAAACATGACAGATAGAGACTCAGAGAATACTCCAACGGAGACTGTAACGCCTTTAGCATTATCTGGTAGAGCAAGTGAAACAATATATATTCTGTGTTGTATAGTAAAGTCATTAAAGCTGATTTCAGAAGAAAATGTTTCTCACCCGGCTTGAAGAAAACCGCTTGCGTCAATTTGGAATTGTTGTTGGGTCATGATATTAGCAACGAGGTTTCCCGATCAACAAATATAATCTGTAGAAACTGCGCTGAAAAAAATGCCAATTTGGTAAAGAAAGTAAGCAAAGTTCGAAGGAAGTTCAATGCGATCAAGGAGAAGATATTTGCCGAGAAAGAATCGTTAGAGTCAAATAAACGCATGTGTAAGGACTCTGGACCTAGTGAGAAAACAAAGACAAGACTGTCGCGGTATGAAACTGCAGGTAGTCGAGAACTTTTTCAAGACCAAACAGCAGAAGAAATTACTGGTCCCCGGCACACATTGCATCATTTGCATGTCCATTATTTCATCGTATCCGAGTAAGCGCAATCCATATCTAATACTATCTTTAAACGAATTCATCTCAAAAAATCGTGACATTCACTGACAAATACCGAAGCCGAAGACCCCAAGCAACGAAATAAGTCACTTTGATCCAAGTCTAAAGACACGCCTCCGTCCCAAAAAACAGGTCGGTAAATTTTAGCGCGCTGCAAGTGAGCCAAGTCTGTCTCTCTGTCTCCCTCTCCCCATTCTCCTCGACCCCTCGTCCCCTCGAGAGACAGACTTGATCCAAGTCTATGATGACCCCTGAAAGTTTACGCTAGAATGTCGTTTCCCAGTCCCTATTTCAGAAAGCCACCACTGTCTAAGTATGTTTAAGTGTAAGTAGATTCTCTCGAATATCGAAAGTATCTTTTAAATTTGAATCATTTGAAAGACTGGCAGTAGCGAATGTCAGCGACGATGCATCTTTCAGACGAGAAACGTAAGTATGAATAAGTTTTCCACGCCAATTAACACTAAAATAATATCGTACCTTGCGTTCGTTGTTGAAAAAATCCAACAAGCAAAGTTTAAAATAAACTGTATTGCGCATGCGTTGTGCGAATGTTGGATCTACAGTCATCGTACCGAAATATCCAGTGCGGTCGAAAAGTAGATTTTTCTTCACCAAAAGCAAAAACAATTGAATATCCTAACAATTCTAATTTTCTGGAATTTTAATCTGCTGGAAATAACGCCGCCTATATGCTAAGACTAAACATCTATGTTCAACTACCAAAACATATTACCTGTGCAGTTTGTTCCATTTCCAATAAAACCGCGATTACATGTGCAAGTATAAGAACCAGCGGTATTGTTGCAAGTTGCATTTTGGTGACAGGGATCGAGGCTGCATTCATCAACGTCTAAAATTAAAAACAAATCATTAGAACATGAAATAAAATCTCAAATAAAACTCGTTATACCGTATGAATAAAATTTAAGATGGACTATATAAGAGAATCTATAGCGACAATATTAGGGTAGTGTAGAAAAGAGTAGGATAAGAGAGAATAGGTTAAGGTAAGCTTGGATAGAGTAGACCAGGCCAGACTAGACTAGACTAGAGTCACTAGACTAGGCTAGACGGAAGGGAATGGAAAAGAGTGGCGTGGTGTAGAGTAGAGTAGAGTAGAGTAGAGTAGAGTAGAGTAGAGTAGAGTAGAGTAGAGTAGAGTAGAGTAGAGTAGAGTAGAGTAGAGTAGAGTAGAGTAGAGTATAGAGTATAGAGTATAGAGTATAGAGTATAGAGTATAGAGTATAGAGTATAGAGTATAGAGTATAGAGTATAGAGTATAGAGTATAGAGTATAGAGTATAGAGTATAGAGTATAGAGTATAGAGTATAGAGTATAGAGTATAGAGTATAGAGTATAGAGTATAGAGTATAGAGTATAGAGTATAGAGTATAGAGTATAGAGTATAGAGTATAGAGTATAGAGTATAGAGTATAGAGTATAGAGTATAGAGTATAGAGTATAGAGTATAGAGTATAGAGTATAGAGTATAGAGTATAGAGTATAGAGTATAGAGTATAGAGTATAGAGTATAGAGTATAGAGTATAGAGTATAGAGTATAGAGTATAGAGTATAGAGTATAGAGTATAGAGTATAGAGTATAGAGTATAGAGTATAGAGTATAGAGTATAGAGTATAGAGTATAGAGTATAGAGTATAGAGTATAGAGTATAGAGTATAGAGTATAGAGTATAGAGTATAGAGTATAGAGTATAGAGTATAGAGTATAGAGTATAGAGTATAGAGTATAGAGTATAGAGTATAGAGTATAGAGTATAGAGTATAGAGTATATAGAGTATAGAGTATAGAGTATAGAGTATAGAGTATAGAGTATAGAGTATAGAGTATAGAGTATAGAGTATAGAGTATAGAGTATAGAGTATAGAGTATAGAGTATAGAGTATAGAGTATAGAGTATAGAGTATAGAGTATAGAGTATAGAGTATAGAGTATAGAGTATAGAGTATAGAGTATAGAGTATAGAGTATAGAGTATAGAGTATAGAGTATAGAGTATAGAGTATAGAGTATAGAGTATAGAGTATAGAGTATAGAGTATAGAGTATAGAGTATAGAGTATAGAGTCTAGAGTCTAGAGTCTAGAGTCTAGAGTCTAGAGTCTAGAGTCTAGAGTCTAGAGTCTAGAGTCTAGAGTCTAGAGTCTAGAGTCTAGAGTCTAGAGTCTAGAGTCTAGAGTCTAGAGTCTAGAGTCTAGAGTCTAGAGTCTAGAGTCTAGAGTCTAGAGTCTAGAGTCTAGAGTCTAGAGTCTAGAGTCTAGAGTCTAGAGTCTAGAGTCTAGAGTCTATAGAGTAGAGAGTAGAGTAGAGTAGAGTAGAGTAGAGTAGAGTAGAGTAGAGTAGAGTAGAGTAGAGTAGAGTAGAGTAGAGTAGAGTAGAGTAGAAAAAAATTGAACAGATTATTAAGAGAATCCGTTGGTTTTTCTTTCTTTTTCGAATCAGATATATACGAATATCTAAAGAAACTTTTCAATTGTAATCATTTGAAAGACTAAAGTAGATAATGGAAACGATGATGCATGTTTCAGATGAGAAACGTGAGTACAAATAAGCCTTCCACGCGAATTCAGACTAAATAATATCAGACCTTGTGTTAGTTGGGAAAATTCGACAAGCAAAGTTCAAAATCAACTGCATAGGTCAAACGTTGTGCGAATGTTGAGCCTGCACTGCCATCGTGCCTAAAGATCCGGTGTCGAAAAATAGGATTGTTCTCACCAAAAGTAAGGATAATTGAGTATCCTCAAACTGCTGGAAATAACTCCGCCTATGCAAAGACAAATATCTATGTTCAGCTACAAGAACTTACCTGTGCAATTGATTCCATCGCCAGTAAATCCACGATTACAAGTGCAAGTATAAGAACTAACGGTATCTCTACAAGTAGCATGTTGATGGCAAGGTTTGGAGCTACATTCGTCAACGTCTAAAAATAAACACAAATCAATAGAATATTAAGTTATAATGAATTACAGCACTCGCGTTTACTAACAAGGAACAAGAGTTCAATTTCTGACTCTATCCGAGTTCTTATATTTGCTAATATTATTAAATCTTTAATTGAAGATTTTCAGTTAATATTTTCGTATCTTAAAGTCTTGTACTTCAAAGTCAACAAGTGCAAAGAACAGCTTTAAATTTTTCCAAGGTTTTGAAGATATGTCAGATATTTTTTTCTTTTGGAAAATTTGCTATCTCGTACCAAACAAGCTCGAAATAAGCTCTTGTTTTCAAATGCTTTCAAAATGCCTAAGAGTCCAAAGTTCTTGATCTGATACAATAATCATTGTGTATTCACGTGAACAACGCATGATTAAAGCTGATGTCGGAGAGAAACAGTGCACTGTTTCCTTCTTCATTGTTGACGTCAGAGGGAAACAGTGTAATGTTCCCCTCGGCAGAAAGAAACATTGAGTTTGTTGAACAAGATGTGACCATGGTTTGACCAATAGGATTTCATATTTGGCAAACAAAAGTCTCTGGTTTCTCTTTCTTGAAATTACGTATAGATGAATGCCATCATCATTCTATACGGAATCTGCGAACTGAATACAATCTTGCTCTCAATGAGCTCTCTGTTTTGATTAATGAATCTGACATCAATTCGGTGAAAGATTTCTGTTGCGTAAATGAACAAAGACCTCTCTTAAACTTAGATCTAGACACAACAAAAAATTGCGGTGTTTCTTTGAGAAAAGAACGGTCGTCTAGTGCCACAAACCCATCTTTGTCTTGAATCTTTCTGAAAAAGAGTTGTCTGACTTAGAAAGAAGCGATCTGGAAAAAGGTTTAAAGTTTGCAATAGCACGTCATAAGGTCCCAACAACTGAGACGGTTACCGCCGAAGAAGGAATTTTTCGACTAGGTGACGATCAAAAACGTCTGGTGAGAGCTGACGTCAGTAGCATTCTAAGGCGGGCCAAGCCATCTTTGAAAAACTTAGACAGCAATATTTTTAAGGCTCTAGTGGTTCTTAAGAAAGATCCAGATAGACTTGTTCTATCAGCAGATAAAGGTAATTGTGTTGTGGTCATGGAGAAAAGCCAATATTACCAGAAAGCTGTATAAAATGATAGAAATACCTATTCTGTTTTATCTTCAGATCCTGTGTCCGCTGTCATTGCTAATTTAGTAATGGAAGATATTGACAAAGGGCATTAGCTACCGCACCAGTGAAGCCCTTTCTCTGGAAACGATATGTCGATAATGTTATGTCTACGGTATCCAAAATTGTAGTGGAAATTCGTTTAGATCACTTAAAATCGAGCCTTCGATTCAATTCACGCTAGAACGTGAAACGAATGGAAGTTTGCCTTGTTTGGATTTGATTGTCAAAAGAACAGACCACGGGAATCTTGAAACTGGGGTATACCGAAAACGTACACACACTGATAAATACATCCCATTTGATTCTCATCATCCTATATGCCATAAGGAGTCCGTTTCAAGAACTTTGTTTTTGAGAGCCCAGGGCATACCATCTATAGTGCCGAATCGAGGGAAAGTGAGCAACAATATGTATTTGACGTTTAAAACGCGAATGACTATCCTAATGATTTCTTAAAAAACTGTTTAAGTACTGTTTAATAAACGGGCACGAGGCGAAGCCAAGTGTTTTTATATCTGATAAAACACGAACTGCGAGTTTATTGAACGGCTTCAAAAACGAACCAATGTAAGTTTGAAAAATAACCTTGTCTAAGCCGAGAAAATCAAAGATAAAGTTTATATAGATCAGGAGGATTCTTTGTCAAAACCACGGACATGCTACTGATTTCCTTTGTGTTTTCCTCGTGAATTATTAATGAGCGTTTGAAAACCAGTTACATGACAGCAGTCTACTGCCGGAAGCCTATTTACATCTTGTTGATAGGTAACGTCATCAATGGTTCTGTGATAGTATAACTATGGGACCTGTCTTCACAATGATCACCCCTGATGAAGACACTAGATCGGAGTGTTGAAACGTTGGGTCATGAACAGTAACTTTTTAAGCTACGTTAAAAAAACTTTTAAACCAGAATAGCGTTAGACTAAGTCTGATTCTTCACCTGGCTGTGTTGGGAATTTATTTGTTAATAAGATGATATTGTGGCTTTGAATCAGAATATGAACGAATGTTCTTGAAATGAAGCTGTGAAATAATCAAATATTAAAAGTTAAAAGCGGCTGCGAGGGAGACCAGAGGTTCTACTTCTCTGTTAATTCTGCTTCAGTTCCCAGTTTTTAGGAACCAAGCTGTGAATGGCTAATCGTCGAAAGGAATGTGCTCGGGTAAGCAGCCACTCGGGGGGAGGAATGAGTGACGGCACTAATCCATGACAACATGAAAATTGTACATTCATGTCGCATAACATGCGCTTCGAAATATCTGCTAATTATATCTACTGATCTACGTTTCATAATTATTTTGCCTTTTATAGTGTTTATCAGTCCCAAATTATAGCGGTTAAACACGTAAATCAGTAAAGAAGAAAAGAGTGTTTCTTTACCTTTACTTTGTTTTTGTTTGCTTGGTTTAGCTGGACAATATAAACTATCACCGTTCTAAAAATACGAAAGAATAAAAACCTTTTATCTACAAATGAGGTGAATTTATAAACGTTTCGTTCTTCTTAAAAAGTGTGTATGGGAGAAAAGAAGATTAACATCAAGCCCAAGCACCAACACAAGCATAAGCACAAGCAAAACACAAGAAACACAAGCATAAGAACAAGCCCTGTGCAAAAGTGCAAGTGCAAACGCAAACGCAAACACAAGCCAAAGCTATAGCAAACACAAGCAAAGGCACAAACTAAAGCAAAAGGAAAAGCAAAAGGACAAGCACAAGAAAAAACAAAGTACAAAGACAAGCATAAGGAAAATCACAAACACAAGTAAAACCAAAGGCAAAATTAGACAAACTTACCATCTCCTCCTCCCAATAGTCAAAGTCTTCAGCAACAACAAGGTTTGATCTATCACAAGTCGCAGTACTATTATTCAGCTGACATTTTCTTTCAGTTTTTGAACTCGTTCCGTAATTAACAGATTTACATTGAGGTCTTTTGGCCATACAAAGCCGAGTGCAATCTATCTGATCAGAAGCAGTTTCTTTTTTATCAGAGATTTCTTTAAACGATGTCCTTTATTTAGAATAATAAGAACACAAGTGTTAGGGATTATATAGATAATTATATTTTACAAGATAGAGCAGGGTGGAGCATGGTAGGGCAAAATGGATGAAAGTGGAGCAGGGTGGAGCAAAGTGCAACAAGATGGAGGAGGGTGGAGGAGGGTGGCGCAGGGGGACCAGGGGGGACCAGGGGGAGCCAGATGAAGCAGGGTGAAACATGGTGGAGCAGGGTGGAAAAATAATTAAAGCAAGTTGGAACAGTGGGAACTAAATAGAACAGGTTGGGAAAAGGTGGAGAAAAGTAGAGCAATAAAGGTGCAGAAGAGTGGAGCAGGATAGAGTAGGGTGAAGCAGGAACGGCAGAGTGGAGCAACCTGGAGTAACGTCGAGCAGAGTAAAGCAGGATGTAGCAAGATAGAGCAGGCTAAGCAGGGTGGAGCAGGCTAGAGCATGGAAAAGCAGAGTAGAGCAAAATTAAGCGGGGTAAGGCATGAGCAAAGCAGAGCGGCAAAGCAGGTTAGAACAGTCTAAACCAGAGTGGAGCGAGATAGAACAGGGTAGAGCATGGTAAAACACGGTAGAGCAGGGTGGAGTAAAGTGGAGCAGGATAAATACAAATGAGGTCGAATAAAAATGAGTTGGGTCGGGACCAGTCGAGTCGAGTCTAGGACAGTCGAGTCGAGGAGGTGTAGGATAGTCTAGGAGAGTCTAAGAGAGTTGACTGGAGTGGATTGGAGTGCAGTGGAGTAGAGTAGAGTAGAGTGGAGTGGAGTAGAGTGGAGTGGAGTAGTGTGGAGTGGAGTGGAGTAGTAGTAGTGTGGAGTGGAGTAGAGTAGAGTGGAGTTGAACAGATTAAAGTAGAGAATGAAAAGACGCGAACAGTAAATTGAAGAAGAGTTGAAGAACCTACCACGAGTAAGAACATACTGTGTCTGTTTACATGCATCCGATGCTTCGGAACATGTGGCCAAAGTTGAAACTATCACAAATACCAGTGTCGCAATAGCAAGTCGTCTTGGGAAAAAGCCTTGATTACGTTTTTCAAACGACATTGCGTCCTTTTACGATTTTTTGCCGTATTACGGTTCAAAATATTTCTTAATGTTTCCCTCAGTAACCGTCCGTCGAAAGTTCGAGATTCTTCGCCAAATTCACAATTGGATTCTAAAATGAAATTCAAAATATTAGTTCTTTAATTTATTCCAGTCTGTCTATTTACTCAAATGTTTGGGATTTTACAATATGCTACCATATGGACTTTGTTTTGTGTTGTATTTTTTTAGATTGTTGTTGGAAAAAATATAGTTTGCTTAAAGTTACCTTATATACCTTTAAGTGTGTCTCTTAAGATACCTTAATTTCCGCATTATATTAAAACTTATAAAATTTGCAATTAGAACATGCCAATAAATTTTAATTTTACTATTAAAAGGAACGATTTTTTCACAATCCGCCTCTAGACGAATGTCGAGATCGACTTTCACACGCTTTAACTCAAAGTGGTTTTTATTACATGCGCAATATACTTTTGATAGTATTAGTATACTTGCAAAAATTAGTCTATATAGCAATACGGGGTTTTCTATAAGAAGTCCCGCGAAATTCTGCTTCAGTGCGAACCTTATTCAAATCTATTTACTCTTTTCTTCGCTATTGTGCCAACATAGCCCTGGTGGGACCCAGATCAATCTAAATTTTAAAGTCTATGGAGTAAACGGTTGTATATTTTGAAACATTATTTTATAAATGTGAACTAGTTATAGAAGAACTTACATTATTAGTATTGCTCTGTAGAAAACCAGTCTTCGTTCCTCAAAAACACTTCTCGTTATGGAAATTTAGACAAACACTTCTGGCTTTTAAGAGTGTTGAAGTAATTATCCTATTCCCCGTTCATAAATATTTGAAAAAGTAGACTGCACATGGTTCAGAAAATTGACTATAGTTCGCGAACACTACTTTAAAAGATTCCAAGCCAACGTATAATGTATTCCCAAATAAAAGTTGTTTTGTTAACATCAGTTTTTAAAAGTGAAATGCAATGCATTTTTTCCCCTTTATTAAATTAACGCTTTACCGGGCAGATAATTACCAGCAGGTCTCCACTTGACGAGTAAAATCATTAACCAGAGTAAAATCAATTAGTTGCCAAATGGCAACAATACCCACTAAAGCGTTAATGTACATATTCTTTAAACTATATGATAGCGTAAAGTAGCCGAGAAAATTTTAAGGGAAGATAACTTAAAGTTTTAGACATGTTAATGTTTTTGTAACTGGAAACCTTGTCAAAAAATAAATTGCGCGTTGTGGGAAATTGTCAATATACGCTTTGTAAACGCGTCTTTTTATTGCTCAGATATAGCATACTGAACGATCTATACTTGATATATAAAGCTAGATTAAAAAGTTAGGTGTTTCTGCATTTTTGAAGATCGAAAAATGGTCGGAATATATCGGAATGAAATCGGAAATTTTTTTACCGTCGTCCGAAGTATATTTTCAAAATTTTTAAAAGCTTATAGTTCCTGAACTACACCGAATTTCTCGACAAAAGTTTTTTCATTTACTTTATAACATTGTTGAACTTTTCGTGTCGATTTATGTGTAAGGTACATTGTATAATATTTATAATTTATTATATTGAGATAAACTTGTTATTATTTCATTACGCCAAATGGGTCACATTTGAGCGCTTGCTGAGAGGTCAAAAAAAAAAAGCGGTAATGTTCTCCAAGCACTGTGGGAGAGCATTACGCCTCTTTTAATAACCTGCTTGTTTTGGCGGAAAATTTCTGAGTTGATTTGAATGAAAGTAAAAGAGAATTCACCGTTTTCCTTAAAACATTTTGAACAATAATACGTCCTGGAACATTAGTCTTTCTTCTTATAAAAACTATACTTATTTATAAAGACAGAAATGAATGCTTAACAAGTCAGGGACGTAGCCAGGATTTTGAAAGGGGGGGAGCCGAAATCAAAATACATTTTTAGGGGGTCCGGGGGCATGCTCCCCCGGGAAATTTTAAAATCGAGAGTCGCTGAAATGCCATTTACTGGCTTTTGGAGGAAGATTTTACAGACTCTAAAGTTTAAAAAACGTCATATAAAATACTCAAAACACGCAAACGTCACATAGATACTCAAAATGCATACACTCAGTAGATTGAATACACTGTTTACAGTTTATTTCCTGACACAATGGCATATTGCATCAGTTTGTAGTTACATGTCTGTTGTTTTACTAGAAAGTATTTGTCTTCGGTATTTTCAAACAGACCTAGCTTTTTCGTCGCTCGGTCTGTACGAAAACCTCAGGCAAATACTTTCCCGTGCAGACTTCATGCTGCACATTCGGTTAGGTCTGTAAAAATAAATGCAACAGAAACTAAAATTGACATTGTTTTGTCCACCTCGCCAGAAAGTTATATTTTTACTTCTGGTTGTTCGTCTGTCTGTTACCAAGATATCTAAAAAAGAATTGAACCAATTTCAACGTAACGTTGTGAAAAGGTTGCCCACAGACCAAGAACCAACTCATTAAATTTTGTTTTATTTGGTTGAGAATTGGATGAAAATTTTATAAAAATCCGACCGAAGCTTCTCCGTGTAAAAAAAAAAAGAATAAAAAGATACTTAATTGCGCTTATGGTCATTATATTATGCGGACGTTTAAGTGAAAATTTAGCTGAATAGATAAATATCAATAGACTTAACAGTACCATTGTTTATGATTTGATATTTATGTTAACGTTTATACGATATATAACTTTAACGTGTGCAATCAAGCATTTTATTCATACATGTGTAGATCTGATGAGCTATCCTAATTAGCGTGGCTCGTTTATCCTAATACACCGCTGGCATGCAGAGATATGCGGTCTCTGAGTGCCTTCTACTGTGTTTACACTTACGGCAAACGTCTAGAACATTTTCACTAGACTTTTGTATTTGAACTAATGGAACATTTACACTAGACTTTTGTATTTGAACTAATGGAGTCATATGGCTAGACTTAGCGTAGCGTTGCCATGTTTGCTTAATCTATTATTACCATACGAAAGCAGATATAAACATATAAACTGTTAACGTCTAGAACGTTTATACCGGACTATTATATTTGCCATTACAAAACAGCTGTGAATATAGATTGGCTAAAAACCTTGTTTCGAACTAATATAGACATATGGCTGACCCGCGCGACGTCACAGGTGACATTGGGCCAAGGTTGTCCTAAAATACGCTTTATATAGACGCTTTTTTTTATTGCTCAAAAATTGCATACTGAGTGATTTTTATTTGAAATATAAAGCTAGATGGAAAACTTAGGTTTTCCTACGTTTTTAAAGATCTAAAACTACTCGGAATATACCGGAATAAAGCTGGAAAAATTTCTCACTGTCGTTGGAAGTATAGATGTCCGAAGTTTTTAAAACCTTAAAATTCATGAACTACACCGAATTTCTCAACCGAAAACTTTACTTTTGAACGACATAGCTAGCCTAAGCATAGCTAAGCATAGCTAAGAATAGCTAAGCATAGATAAAGCAAAGGCAAGCAGGTCTAAGCATAACTAAGCAAAGCCAAGCAGGTCTAAGCATAGATAAAGCATAGCCAAGCTAGCGTAGTTAAGCAGGTCTATGTAAATCAAGGCCTTGTTACACGTCACACAAATCCTGATACATAATGTTCGGGTTACTTGAAGTACCTGCCGCATTAGCGTATCGCAGGCACCGGCTCCGGTGGCCGAAGGGAACCCGATCGCGTTCCGAGAATTTGAAATAATGGCGGAAGGAAGAAAAATAGGAGGAGAGTGAAACATCAGAGATTTTGTAAGATGAATGATGCTAGGAACATTTATAATTATGGTCGATGTACATGTATGATGTCACTATCCCAACAGTGAAATAAAAGCAGTCTGCTGCAAGGCCAGTGTTGAAATACAAGTCGAAATATAGCAAGGTTGGTGTACTGCCGAAACATGAAACGTAATGTCTATTTAAACGTTTTGACTTGTGACACCCTCTC
The DNA here is from genome assembly GCA_035771165.1 of Paragorgia papillata. NCBI lineage: Eukaryota > Metazoa > Cnidaria > Anthozoa > Scleralcyonacea > Coralliidae > Paragorgia > Paragorgia papillata. The sequence continues at coordinate 1,689,992 of JAWNZC010000215.1, read as the reverse complement.
CCTGTGCTGAATAAAATCGTCTAGCGTTAGCCAGAATAAACCTTTAGACTCGTCGTCAGGCTTCAAACTGAAAGTGTTAAAAGATATGTATTAACATTTTGAGGCCTGGACCTCTCCCTGTGCTGAATAAAATTGCCTGGTGTGGCTTCAAAGTGTTAAAGGCCTTCGCTTGCCGTGGGTGCCAGAGGTTTTTCGACCCTCGTGAGGGATAACAGGGACACACGAGGAAGCCAGGTGGTAAATTGGTAGGGGCCAATTCGCTCCAATCGTTCTAACTTCTGGGTCATGAATTGTAACTTCTGGCAACTTATAAACGTTTGTTGAAACAACATAATTGATTACTGACATGTTGACAGATCAAGGGCTACGAGCATAGCTAGATTTCAAAACCCAAATAATCCATCACAATTGGTCAATACTACATCATGTGACAGTTGTTTCACTCCCCTCCTTTTCTCTTCTTTCCTTTTCACTTCCTTCCTTTTGTCTTCCCTCCTTTTGTCTTCCCTCCTTTCCTCTTCCCTCCTTTTCTCTTCCCTCTTTCCTCTTTTATCCCCCCTTGTAAATGCTTTGGGTTTCCTTTGGCCACTGCAACCTCGTACCTAGGGTATTATCTCCCGGGAGCAGTGTGACTACATTGGGGGGGAGGGGGTGGTGGAGATAATGCCCTGGGTACAAGGCTGTGGCCACCCACCACCGTAGCCCACTCCTGTGCAGGTTGTCCTCGCCCCTATTATGATGATAATATTTTATTGCATATTTATGTTGCGTAGATAGTAATGATCATAATAACACCAACTAATTAAAATAACTAATTCCCAAGCCCTACCTCTACTGACCCAACCCTAAACTTAACCACAATCCCCGGGCAACAGTGGTGGACACTTCACGAAATATTGGAGGAGGTGAAGCCGCTGAAACTCTAAAAGAGTTGTGTGAAAATTATAAGTTATTTGAAGGCTTTAATCACATAGAAGTAGCTTACTCAAGCTAGGACACGAATTACAGTATAATTCTATTTGATCCTAGTGGCTCAATCTAATGCCAGGAAATAGCTTTCCTCAAGGTCTTTTTTAAATTGACCTGAAATTTTACTAACTTGTGCACAGTTTCGTTGATGTTGCAACGCCGCCTGCAGGTACACTGTTCTTTGCTGTTTTAACTCATTCCTATTTGAGGGCTTCCCCAGAGGCGAATAAAATCGTCTTGTGTTAGCCAGAATAAAATACTAAAGACTGATTCAGACAGGAAAGAGTTAATACGAGAATACAAGAATATTTGAAGTTGAGTTCGCTGACTTAGTTGACTATGCATTTCAATTTACTAGCATTTCAATAAGTTCAACTGTGGCACGACGTGTGAAACCATCAACTTCGGCAGTCTGAACTCTGAATTTGAGCTTTTGATGTTTTGATAAGCTCTGCTGTGTAAGCATGTCATTAACTAAAGGTATGAATCACTATAAAAGCCGAAAATGCATTGGTTTGGCTGGTTGTTGTTATTTTTTATTTGAAACAGTTACGGGGCGATATTTTGATATTTGAAACCAGTCCAGCTTTATCACGATCGTAAAAAAATGCTACCATTTAGTTACTAAGCTAATGAGCTATCCTTGAAATTTTAATATGGAAATTATTGACCGCGTGGCCTCCCCCCTCCCACCCCCTAATGTCCACCACTGCCTGGCAACCCTAAACCTAACCACAATCCCCCTGTGGGCCTAAACCTAACCACAACCCCCCGGTGACAGTCATGCCTCTCAGACTGCAACCACAACACCCCTACTGTTTTTTTTGTTATATGTTTTTAGTTCAACCAAAGTCATTCAAAATATGGTTTGGAAACTCAGCAAAGTCTTTGTTCTATCTTTTTGTTGGCCTTTATGCATTTTTGTGCACGGTAGAATTAAAGTGCATATAAACCATCCACAGTTTTTAGTTAATTGGATAGAGGATGCGAAAGGAGCTGATAAGTTATTTTACAGTTTTCGATTTGGTCCATTATTCCCCAAAATATTTCAATCTAAAGATTGCCAATTGAATGAATAAGCCGCGCGTCATTATTCTTAAGAGGGGCCTGGGAGTCTGGAACGATTAGATTTCACACAACAAGGAAAACATAGACGTTTAGACCAAAGAGATGCCAAAAACGACATGTATTTATAGGAAAAGTCGCTATGTCAAACTCGGACTCTGATGAGTACGAAAGTCTATCTTCTGCTTCTGAGTGTATTTTCGAAGAAGAACGTGATATATCGGTTCCTGGTGTCCAGACCCTTAAATCATTGTAAACATTGTCGACAATTTATCGCTGGAAGTGCAAGATTGGGATGTTTCGAAGTAGATATCTCGGAAACGAATGGACTAAATTCTTTTCGCAATCTCTATACAAAGAACTAAAAACTGTGAAGGGTTTATATGCACTTTAATAAAGACTTTCTACCGAGTCAAAGTTTGAGGTTTTCCTGATCAATTCATTTTATGGTTTGAACCCTCCACTATCTCGACGTGGCGCATTTAACCCCTTCCGCTCGCTGCACTCTCCCGCCCTGTGAGGAATAAAATTGTCTCGCATTAGCCATAGTAAAATAATTAACAATCGAAGTATAGTAAGGTTAGATATACTGCCGAAACAGAGAACATAGGAGTCTAACGTTTTGAGCGAAGGCCCTTCGTCAGAGAGAAACGTCAAGAGTGTAAACAAACAACGAGCTTATACAAGAAAGAAAATCATGCGACTAAAAATAAGCCAATAAGATGAAAATAACAATGACAAATGAATAATCAGATGCGAAAGACATTTGCTATTCCTACCGGCGATGAGCAAAAAAGGAGGGGGTGTGAAAAGGATGAGCGAGAGTAAAAAAATAGATAAATTAATTAAGTGAAAACACTGTCTATGTCGCTCTTGCTAAATAAAAACAGCATCTTCAGAAGTGTTAAATAAAAGAAAAAATATAGATAAAGTGAAAACAAAATAAAGTGAAAACTCTGTTTTTATGTCCGCCCTTGCTAAACAAAAACAGCGTCTTCAGAAGTGTTAAATAAATGAAAAACGTTCGTTGAGTCCATGAGGATGAATGGCACGCTACTTTTATTTCACTATTTGTAAGAGCTGATAACTTCTTCAGTTTGTTCTCGACTCAACCCTTTCCTGTCGGTACGGTTTCCCTGTGCTGAGTAAAATAGTTTTCTGTTTACCAAATTCAAATTGTTTTGCGTTAGCCAAAGTAGAATACTTAATATGTTGTAGTGCATGTGGTACGTTTATGAGCCTGGTGTAATGTAACAGATGTTTGATAGGCGTTCGTCAAGCTCAAATACTCAGAAAATACTTCCAGCTCCAGACAGGGATCGAACCTGAAACCTTCGAATGATTGACCTCTAATCATTGAGCTACTGAGTCTCAGATGATTTGAACGTAGATTGAATATGTGTACAATCCACAACCTTGTGATCACCAGTGAGATGCTCTAACCATTGAGCTACTGAGACTCAAATTATTTGAACGTAGATTGAATATGTGTACAATCCACAACCTTCTGATGACCAGTGAGATACTCTAACCATTGAGCTACTGAGACTCTAATGATTTGAACGTAGATTGAATATGTGTAGAACCGACAACCTTCTGATGACCAGTGAGATGCTCTAACCATTGAGCTACTGAGACTCAGATGATTTGAACGTAGATTGAATATGTGTACAACCTACAACCTGATCACCAGTGAGATGTTCTAACCATTGAGCTACTGAGACTCAGATGATTTGAACGTAGATTGAATATGTGTACAACCCACAACCTTCTAATGACCAGCGAGATGCTATAACCATTGAGCTACTGAGGCTCAGATGGAGAGCTAAGGTTGCAGATGTGTTCTTGTGACCAGTGAGATTCTCTAACCATTGAGGTACTGAGACTCAGATGGAGCTCTAAGGTTGCAAATTTATAATCATATGTGCTTCAGTAGCTCAATGGTTAGAGCATCTCACTGGTCATCAGAAGGTTGTGTCTTTTCGCGGCTTTAAATCCCACTTTATTAAAATTAATTATATCCAGAGCAAATATGCAGTCCACTGGGTCTCAATATTTTCGCGGTATTCTGGGTCACCTGACGTGTTTTTGTGATCTGTCGTGACGTGATTTGACCTGAGCTGTGACGTGATATTTGACGTGGGGGGGGGGGGGGGGGTAATTAGAAGGATGGGGTTTCATAGATGAAATGCAGTAATTAAATTATGACCCTAATTGTTTGTTTTTTTCTTTAGATTCTGACCCTGTTACACGTCCGCAAACTGATGCAGTAAATCAAATATACATGGTCTATCATTGGTAGTTGGACTGGTGATTGGCTTTCTTGCAGCCTTGGTTATTGCTGTTATTGTGTGGATTATCACGTCGAAACGAAGAAAATTAACGGGTAAGCAAAAATATATCCTTGTTCGTGTTTTAGATATGAACTTCGAATGTTTTGAATAGCTTGAAAAACGATCCCATTTGGTAAGTTCATTGCCGTAGTAATTTTGAAAAATAATGTTGTCTAAGCCAAGAAAATCAAAGCTAAAGTTTATGTAAATCACGAGGATTCTTTATCAGAGTGTGCGTGTGTGTGTGTGTGTGTGTGTGTGTGTGTGTGTGTGTGTGTGTGTCTGTCTGTCTGTCTGTCTGTCTGTTTGTCTGCCTGCCTGCCTACCTACCTACCTACCTGCCTGTCTGCGTGCCTGCCTGTCTGTCTGTTTGCTTGTTTATTTGTTTGTTTGTTTGTTTGTTTGTTTGTTGTTTGTTGTTTGTTTGTTTGTTTGTTTGATTGTTTGTTTGTTTGTTTGTTTGCTTGTTTATTTGTTTGTTTGTTTGTTTGTTTGTTTGTTTGCTTGTTTGCTTGTTTATTTGTTTGTTTGTTTGCTTGTTTGCTTGTTTGCTTGTTATTTGTTTGTTTGTTTGTTTGTTTGTTTGTTTGTTTGTTTGTTTGTTTGTTTGTTTGTTTGTTTGTTTGTTTGTTTGTTTGTTTGTTTGTTTGTTTGTTTGTTTGTTTGTTTGTTTGTTTGTTTGTTAACCCACTGGTGGAGGTATATGTAGTCTCTCAATGCCCTCTTGTATCCCACATATAAGCAACGTAGTTTTGTTCTTTCAGATAAAGCTCCTGTGTTACGAAAGGCAACTAACCGAGCCTACAAAACACGCGTCAGTACTATGGACTTAATCAACAGAAACCACGTGAATGGAAAGACTGGTAATAATATTCATACCCTAGAATTTATCAGCCGTGACAGGTAATGTTGATTAAATTAAACCAGGAAATACTTTTACAAAAAATAATTTCAAGTAACTTCCCCTTTTTTCGGGAAAAGGGTTTGCGTTCGGATGGTTGGGCGATCACATCCTGTGCTTGCGACGTTAAATAAATCATTACTCATTACTGCACGCGTGTCGAGATTAGCACCCTCACCGGGCTCCAGATCTTCGGCATGCCGTCACGCATTCAACAACATTTTCAGCTTCAAAGCTGTTTCACAAAAAGTGGTGAACTTGGGATGCGTGAAAGGGAAAATCGCTACCGGTAATGTGTCAGAACCAAACAAAGTGCTAAAAAGCGGCGCCCTGTTTAGTGTCAAAAATGTCGGGTTAGAAATACCGCAATAAATATGTTGCGTCAAAAATACCGCGTCAAAAATGTCGTGTCAAAATTATTGTGTCAAGAACGTCGAATTCTATTGATTCCGCACGAACGAACTAGGCAATGCAAGAGTTATATAATTAAATCTACAACTTCAGCTCATTTGTTTTATTGTTCACACAAGAACTACTAAACGTCTTTTTACATGTTTTCAACGTTTTAAACGTAAACATAGCTATAATCCCAAGACTTACTACAACAATTACAAGTGCTATTTATAAGATAGTTTAAAGTTTTAAATCTAAACATTACAAACTCAAGACTTACTAGAACAATTATAAGTGCTATTTATAAGATATGTATGGTGGTTCGTGGTTGTGCTAATCCTAACACTGTCCCAACCCTAATCTTAATTCCAAACGTGCCTGACCCAGTGAGCTATATATATATATATATATATACCTGAAGTGTTATCTTCTGATCATTGACCAGGCAAACCAATAGAAGATATGTAGACCTGAAGTTTGTATACCTCCAGTCTTCCATGCAGAGATGAAAATTCAGCCTCGCTACTTTTAGAATACAGTGAAACCTCTATTAAAAGTGCTTATAAGGTGAAAATTAAGTCTGTCTTATTTAAAAGAACACTTAAAATGACAAAGTAACATCTTTTGCAGTTTTTCGTTTCCTGGCTTCATTGTCGAGATATTTCTGGTTGTTTGATATGCAAATTAGGCATCTAGATGTCACAAGTGCATAACGAGTTATCGAAGAAGGTTATCAACCGCGTCCCAGGGCCATTTGTGGGGGCTGGGGAAAGATGGAGGCCAAAAACAAAATGGCCTGAAGAAATGGGCCTGGCACAGGCTGCCGAAAATGCGCCATATAATGCCTCATTTTTTACTCGGACCCAATTTTCACAAAGTTTATTGCGCCTAGTCAGGCCTAGGCTTTCGATTGACTTGCAAGATTCAAGCAGTCGGTCACGTTAAATGTATTCCTATACTGCGTTCGATATGCTTTGGATAATTCTAACAGCAGCGAAATTATCTTCTTTTGCTACCCCAATTCGTTTCTCCCGATTAAGAAAACAATTTGGTCGCCTCATGGACTTCGATGTATGGCAGGGCACAGAGACGACACAACCCATCATTACACATTCTTCCCACGTTTTTTTTCGGGTGTTTCGCCAGTTTTTCTCTCATTTTCATCCATTTTGAAGTTGTTTTTAAATTTGCCGCCATCACTTATTTATAATTTCAACCCTTTAAACTAATGCCCGAGAGTTAGCCTGAGCACCTGCCTTGCTTCCACCAATCAGAATACCTAAAACATCCAGTGTTATCTCGACCAATCAGATGTGGTGATGGTTCAGTCTGTGCCAGGGCCATTTGTTCCCGCCATTTTGCTTTTGCCCGCCATCTTGGCGCAGCTCCCACAAATGGCGCTGGGGACGAGGTGGCATGGAAGGTTCTATATCTTTGCTATTATTAAACCAAATTAATTCGACAGAAGCGCGTGGGTGTGTTTCTCTCACAACACCAAACATGTAGATTTTCAAGTAATAACGTACCGTCGAGCTGCTATTTATAGCCCATAATGCGGACAAACAAACCAAAATTGACTTCCAAATGATTGCAAATGAGCCATTATCTATTGTTCGGACTGCAAGAATTGTGGGTAAAAGCGGCAAACTTAAATAGTGACGTCACCACGACGGAGCGGTATTATGTTTGATAATAGCAAAGATATATAATATTCTCCAATGGCTCATTATATACGCTAAGATGTTAATTTATGACGTCAAGATGTTTAATTTGCTTATCAAACAACCAAGCAAAGCTGAGAATAAAAAAATGCAAAATATGTTACTCTGTCATTTTTAGTGCTATTTCAAATAAGACAGAGTTGATCATACAAATAAGACGCAGGTTTCTTTTTCCACACCTTGGTACGAATTAATAAAGCTTTTATTGTCTGTGAAATGAAGCAGTCAGTCAGAAAATACGGAAAACAACAGATTAACGCTTAATCCAGGATTAGTGCCAATCAACTTTTGAAATGTAATGTTGCCCGCTGCCATGGGTTACGCGGAAAACATCACGCTCAAATTTTTTGACTGTCACGCAAAGACTGCTCACCCAATCAGAACATCAGAACCCTAGAACAACGGATTTTGACTCCTGATATATAACAAAAGTAATTATGGTTATTAAATGAGCTTTTCTCTAACAATAACGCTGTTTTGTGTGAACAAATATATTCTAAAAGTTGCGTGGCCTGATTTTCATTTCAGTCATCTTTAAAGAATAGTATAATCCTTTCCAGTGATTCCAGACAACGCCTTGACCAAGTTTGGTATTAGTACCACGAAGATACAAACCATTTAAGTTGGAAGAATGACAGCTATTGTACCACCAGGCACCTTTGTAAACCGCAGCACAGTTTCTACCACTCCCTTTCTCATTATCTTTATCTTTAGTGGTAAACTTCATTCCATTGTGCTCACCAAGCGAGTCGCCAGCATCACCTTGTAAAGAGAAAAAATGCACCATGTCCGTGTAAAGACGCGTTCACATAATCCGATCTAATATATCCAACACTCGTCAGTGTTCTTTCTCCAATTTCTAAATACAGCCAAGCAAGTTGAACATACGAGGCAAAGCCGCGTGTTGTTTTAACCATAGTTAATAGAACATTTTCATGGTTTGGAAACTCGTCCAAAGTGATTGTTGTATGTTTTTGTTCAAGTTTATGGAAATTTGTGCAATTTTACGGTATTGTATTTTTTGTATAATGAAGCAGTCATCCAATAGCAACGCTCGGGCACAGGGAGCTCCAACATGTATTTTTTGTTTTAAACAGTTTATAAATCCATACACACATACATATTATATATAAATTTCCGCATAGTTTGGTAGTGTCCTTGCTCTTGCCTCTTGTTGCTCCAAAAACAGGCTGAATCAAGGATTCAAGGATTTTCTCGTACTCAACCCCCGCTTGGCCAACTCGCCAGGCGGAGAGAAGAAAGAATAAGAGAAGGGAGGAAAGCAAATCACGTCATGGCTTGATGATCACCGCATATAGCATGGAACGGAAGTAAAACCTCGAATTTCAAATTCAAATTTTAAACGGATTAACGGAAGTTAGAACAGCTCGTAATTTGTAAACAATGAATAAATAGTATGAACAAGCGATCCCCTTTAATTATAAATGTAGACAAGCGAGAAAAAAAAAAATTAATATTCCCTTCCGTTCCAATGACAGACAATGTTCCATGCGATATGCGGTGATCATCGAACCATATCGAACTATAGTTCTGTCTTTATGATTCTGATCTTTCTCGTCCGATTTTCTTCGTAAAACTTCGCACACTTGTTTATCTATGTTATAACATTACACAGAGCATAAATTGTTCCACTTTTGTAAACTGTAACAACCGATATGGGGTGATCATCAATCCATGACGTGATTGCTTTCCTCCCTTCTCTCTTTCTTTCTTCTCTCTGCCTGGCGAGTTGGCCGAGCGGGGATTGAGTACGAGAAAATTACCAGGCTCTGGGTACGAGATTGTCTTGAATCCTTCTTGAATCCTTAATTCAGCTTGTTTTTGGAGCAACAAGAGGCAAGAGCAAGGACACTACTAAACTATACGGTAATTTATATAAAATATGTATGTGTGTATGGATGTATACACTGTCTAAAACAAAAAATACATGTTAGAGCTCCCTGTGCTCGGGTTTAATTAGTGAGTTGCTTCATCGTCACGTGTTGTGGTGCTTCATCGTCACGTATCCATACAATTTACTTCCATATAAGGATCTCCATTGTCAGTTCAACATGACCATGCTTCATGTTGAAAGACAATAGAGCTTCCGAACTAGGGCGCCCTGTTCCAAACCATGCGTATGCTCTATTAACTATGTTTTAACCAGCTTGGCTGTATTTAGACATCGGAGGACAAACACTGAGGAGTGTTGGATATAGCTTCTTAAACGAATCAATATTTTAAGACAAAATCGACCAAAATATTTGCTAAATTTGACCGTAATCTTCTTCCGATTTCTAAATACTGATTAAATATTTATATCTTCTAAATTTTTCTCATAAATTATTAATGAGTTGTAAAATAATCAGATCTGAATCTCCTTTTAAAGTGGCTCCATACAGTTTCTTGAAAAGTGGAAAGTCCAAAACACGTGCGTAAATAAATCGGAAAAAGAATAAAGCTAAATGTTATGCGTAGTTAAACAGTCTGACAATCAAAAACTGTTACCAAATAAATAGCAACCGTTGTTGCTATGGCAACAATGACGTTTCAAAATGGCTGTCAATTACCCTTCAAACTAATTTAATTCGAAAAAAACTTTGGTGACCCCCAATTTTTTTTTTCAGTAAAACTTTTCTTGAAGTATGAGTAACCAATAGGCCGATTTAAAAAAAATTCTGTGGTACGAATAATTTTTTTTCTCGGAAAAATCATGTTTGTTAATTTTTAAAAAATTTGGATCTACAGAATTTTTTTTAAATCGACCTATTGATTACTCTTTACTTGGTAATTGATTGTCAGAATGTTTAACTATGCATAACATTTAGTTTTATTCTTTTTCCAAATTGTTTATGCACGTGTTTTGGACTCTCAAACTTGTATTTTCCATTTTTCAACAAACTGTATGGAGCCACTTTAATGTACGTGATTTACATATAAAGTAAAAACTGTAGCGTTCGCCAGCAAACTACTCGACACTCTTGTAAGTTAAAGTAGTGTGACGTTTCTCTCTGACGAAGGACCTTCGCTCGAATCACTCGACTTCTAATCTACGTTCCATATTTTTTAGTATACCCAACCTTACTATATTTCAACTCTTGTAACTCACTCTAGTCAATCACATACATACATCAGCACAATAGTGGGATCCAATTAATCAGATCGTGTGAACGTACTATAACAAGACATTTACCGTTTTGTACAATATCCAAAATCTTCGCGAGACAAGTTTCTACAATCGTCGCACAGAGTAGAAAGCAATTCTTCTGCAATACTGCAATTGTGGCGAATTGTCTTGCACAAATTTGACCAAGCGTACGACACGTTTCAATTTTCTAATACGCAACTACAAACAAATATCTTTGTACCTTGTTAATAACTTTCTCAAATAAAACGTTTCTCACCTGAATAACCTCCAACTGTCAACTTATATAGGTCCGTTTCATCTGCCATGGCAAATGTGGTGTACTTAGCGTAACGTGCTACGTTTTCAAAATCTTCCAGATCAACTCTCAAAATATCTTGACCACTCTTTGACAAACGATTTATCTTGTCCAGTCCAAGCCAGAACTCTCCACTGAGATTACCAAATTCATTTTTGTAGTCAGTCCAATTTAGATAAAAATCTTCGCTTCCGTCCATACGTCTTTGAAAAACAGTCCAACCTCCTTGATCAGTTGTCATGTCACACCTTACATCAAAAGTTCCTTGATCATCTGGATCAGTTGTGTATGCGGCATTTTCTTTTACTCCACTTTTGTACAATTCAGCACAACTTTTTGGTACTATGTGTAAAGATTAATTTTAGAATGTCACAAATATATAACAGTGCAAATCCAACTTAAACGTGCATATGTTGCTGTATTGTAAAGACACATCTAGAGCAAATATACAGGGAAAACGTATGTGTCTCCAAACATTTTTCGCTTCCGATAACTAGAAGCTCTCTCGATCATAGGCACACTCGCGGCATTATTGCTATATAAGCTCTGGCCCCAGGTCTTAAAATTAGAATTTTACAATGTGTATGTAACAAAAACAATACATTTTTCCTTGTATGTACTGTAATTATAGATTTCAGATGATGATCACTTGACTGAACGCGTCAACTAAGCACAAGAGCGGCGTGCCCCACAGCGACACCGGGATATTTCCTGGTGGGCCCTCAGTGTCGGTACCTTGTGGCCCCGAACAATTTGTGACTGGTGGGACCAAATAATTTGTAGATGCCTAGCTGGTTGGCACCAATAATTTTTAAACACTGCAGCCTAAAACATGAAGTGCAATTTAGATTAAGGAATATTGCATGCAGTTCTATAGCGTTTCGAGCTAGGCCCTTTATCAAAAAAACGTACAGTTCAATTCGATTTATAGAACCTTTACTATTTCGATATTTTTTTCCAATTCATCGTTACCTAAGCAGCACATTAATTTTATTTTATTTTATAAATTTAAGTATATATACAAGAGGTGGACAAAAAAAAGTGGCCATCATTGAAAGTATGATTAATGCGCATTGTATAACTTTTATTAGAGTACAGAAAAATATGTAAAGTTATATATGTTTAGAATGCATGCGTCAAGATCTGCTTAAATATGATATCAAATTCTAATTTTATCCATTGATTTAAAAAATATATTAATTTTTCATGATTTTCAATCTTGTAACAAATGAAGTGAATCTTAGTTCGACTTATTCCAATTGGTCTTCAAAATGATTAATGGAGTTTACTATATGAAAGTGTTATAACAGCAAAATAGTTAGCTATTTTGTTGCCATTTCACTTGATTTCACTACAGCTTCACAGCGTGGCATGCTTTCAAAGTTAATTATTTTTTAAACGAATAACAAAATTAGAATTGGATATCATATTTGAGTAGATATTGACGCATGCATTCTAAAATATATCACTTTACATATTCTTCTTTTCTCGAATAATAGTTATTCCACATTAACCATATTTTTAATAATGATGGCCACTTTTTTTGTCCACCCCCTATAACGAATCGTGTTCCATTTAACCGGACTGACCGGTCTAACCGTGTAAATGGAAAGTCCCCTTAGTTCGACTTATTCCAATTGGTCTTCAAAATGATTAATGGAGTTTACTATGAAAGTGTTATAACAGCAAAATAGTTAGATATTTTGTTGCCATTTCACTTGATTTCACTACAGCACTATTTCTCTGTTTTTAAACTTTTAAAATTTCGCTAAAAGGTGTTATTAGAACGCAGGAAATGTCATTTCGATCAGACACACAAATTTCAAAAATGTTCCAAGGATACATGCCCCCGCATCCCCCTAACCTAAATATGAGGACACAAAACAAATTTGAAAACGAGCAGTTCTTAATTCTTGCTATGATGACCCTAGACTTTGATTAAGTCTGTCTCTCGACGGGACGAGGGGTCGAGCGGGCCGCGCGAGGAGAATGGAGAGAAGGAGAGAGACAGACTTGGCTCACTTGCAGCGTTTCAAATCTAATTATCACACATCAGATTTTGGCGCGAAAATTTATGAAGTTGATACAATGTTCCATTTTCCGGTTTTATCACCTTTGCCCAATGCCCGAAGTGTAACCTTGCTTCGTGTTTCAGCGTTAACACAATATGAAACATGACAGATAGAGACTCAGAGAATACTCCAACGAAGACTGTAACGCGTTTAGCATTATCTGGTAGAGCAAGTGAAACAATATGTATTCTGTGTGGTATAATAAAGTCATTAAAGCTGATTTCAGAAGAAAAATTTTCTCATCCAACTTGAAGAAAACAGCTTGCGTCAATTTGGAATTGTTGTTGTGTCATGATATTAGCAACGAGGTTTCCCGATCAACAAATATAATCTGTAGAAACTGCGCTGCAAAAAATGCCAATTTGGTAAATAAAGTAAGCAAAGTTCGAAGTAAGTTCAATGCGACCAAGGAGAAGATATTTGCCGAGAAAGAATCGTTAGAGTCAAATAAACGCATGTGTAAGGACTCTGGACCTAGTGAGAAAACAAAGACAAGACTGTCGCGGTATGAAACTGCAGGTAGTCGAGAACTATTTCCAGACCAAACAGCAGAAGAAAGTACTGGTCGCCGGCACACATTGCATGTCCATAATTTCATCGTATCCGAGTAAGCGCAATCCATATATAATACTATCTTTAAACGAATTCATCTCAAAAAATTGTGACACTAACTGAAAAATACCGACGCCGAAGACCCCAAGCAACGAAATAAGTCACTTTTGGTTTCCGGTTCATTGTAATGAGTAGAGTAGAGTAGAGTAGAGTAGAGTAGAGTAGAGTAGAGTAGAGTAGAGTAGAGTAGAACAGATTATGAAGAGAGTCCGTTGGTTTTTCTTTCTTTTTCGAATCAGATATATACGAATATCTAAAGAATCTTTTCAATTTTAATCATTTGAAGGACTAAAGTAGATAATGGCAACGATGATGCATGGTTCAGATGAGAAACGTGAGTACAAATAAGCCTTCCACGCGAATTCAGACAAATATCTATGTTCAATTACAAGAACTTACCTGTGCAATTGGTTCCATCGCCAGTAAATCCACGATTACATGTGCAAGTATAAGAACGAACGGTATGTCTACAAGTAGCATGTTGATGGCAGGGTTTGGAGCTACATTCATCAACGTCTAAAAATAAACAGAAATTAATAAAATAGTAATTATGAATTACAGCACTCGATCGCGTTTACTAACAAGGAACTAGAGTTCAATTATTTCTGACTCTATACGGGTTCTTATCAGTATTGGCTAGTATAATTAAATGTTTAGTTGAAGATTTTCAGATAATATTTTCGTATCTTAAAGTCTTAGACATCAAAGCTTTCTCTAAATCTGCTTTGTCAGATTATTTAATTGCCTAAACGTATTGTCTTAAATACAGTTACCTTTGGCTTCGCATGTTTGATCACTTTCTTTCATCTGCAATGTTTAGACAACAGAATGTTAGTTTATAACTGCGTGATATATTGATCACATCATTACAGTTGTAGTAATATATATATATATATATATATATATATATATATATATATATTACTCCTGTAATGATATAATCAATAATTATATCACTCAGTTATGTAATAGATACAATATGAGCGGCCGAACTGTATGGGATTTACAACGACGAGCCGAAGTATCTTACTTAAGCTACGATGAGTTTATATCGTGAATACTTTGTTTAGCAGTCGTAGGGAAAAAGCTCAATTTGAGCCAATGGGTCCTAACCAGTATGCTGTCAATCGGATACAGCATTGATGTTTTATTAATCAATGCCGTATCCGATTTACAACACCTGTTTAAACATTCATTTCTTTTGAATTTTCTTCATGAATTATTAATGATAGTTTATCTATAACTTGAACATTTTCTGTCAACACAACTGATGTATATATTTTCATGCTTTGTCTACTTACATTTATTACTTCATAATAATTAAATGCTGGATCAGGAACGAGTCTTTCTGGTTTAGTCGTCTTTGTTTCGTTGTTCAATTGACATTTCTTTCTTGCATACGTATTCTTGGTTTCTTCCTTTTCAATGTTGATAGATTTACATCCTCGGCAGACTTCAGCCAAACACAGATGTCCACAGTCCAATAAACTTTCCACTTCTCGTTCATAGATTAAGGATTTGTTCAGGCGATGTTCTTGTTAATAAAATAAAAACACATCACAAAAGATAAAGTTGTGTGATTTACAGTAAAAAACCCGCATAAAAGAACACCTATTTTTTTATGTCAGGCTCAATGGGTCTTATATGTTGGGTGTGTATAGTGAGAAATGAGGCTGATAGGCTCTTGACAGGTTCTTATTTATAGGGCAAAAATAATTGTAACTGATCTGGTGTATCTTCATATTAAGAAAGAGTGGATGTATTACACAGGATG
This sequence comes from Paragorgia papillata, assembly GCA_035771165.1. NCBI lineage: Eukaryota > Metazoa > Cnidaria > Anthozoa > Scleralcyonacea > Coralliidae > Paragorgia > Paragorgia papillata. The sequence continues at coordinate 1,674,709 of JAWNZC010000215.1, read as the reverse complement.
TATTACACTAATTATTGCTATAAAGAAGCAAATAGACAAAAGAATATAAATAGTACTATTTTTGAAGCATTGATTTAGTATTTGTACTCTAATGTCTGCTTTAAAGGACCTTAAGATATGCTCCGTATCTGCATGTGTTCTGAGTAGAACAGGCTGGAGTACATTACATTACATTACATTACATTACATTACATTACCGTAGGAGTACCAGTACCATATTGTACCGTATTGTACTGTACTGTACTGTACTGTACCGTACCGTGCCGTGCCGCGCCGCGCTGCGCACAGCACTCTACTCTACTCTACTTTACTCTACTCTACTCTACTCTACTCTACTCTACTCTACTCTACTCTACTCTACTCTACTCTACTCTACTCTACTCTACTCTACTCTACTCTACTCTACTCTACTCTACTCTACTCTACTCTACTCTACTCTACTCTACTCTACTCTACTCTACTCTACTCTACTCTACTCTACTCTACTCTACTCTACTCTACTCTACTCTACTCTACTCTACTCTACTCTACTCTACTCTACTCTACTCTACTCTACTCTACTCTACTCTACTCTACTCTACTCTACTCTACTCTACTCTACTCTACTCTACTCTACTCTACTCTACTCTACTCTACTCTACTCTACTCTACTCTACTCTACTCTACTCTACTCTACTCTACTCTACTCTACTCTACTCTACTCTACTCTACTCTACTCTACTCTACTCTACTCTACTCTACTCTACTCTACTCTACTCTACTCTACTCTACTCTACTCTACTCTACTCTACTCTACTCTACTCTACTCTACTCTACTCTACTCTACTCTACTCTACTCTACTCTACTCTACTCTACTCTACTCTACTCTACTCTACTCTACTCTACTCTATACTGAGTGAAGTGGAGTGGAGTGGAACAGACAAAAGCAGAGAATGAAAAGACGGGAACAGTAAACTGAAGAAGAGTTGAAGAACATACCACGAGTAAGGGCATACTGTGTCTGTTGAAATCCAACCAATGCTTCGGAACAAGTGGCCAAAGTTGAAACTATCACAAATACCAGTATCCCAATAGCAAGTCGTCTTGGAAAAAAGCCTTGATTGCGTTTTTCAAACGGCATTGCGTCCTTTTACAATTTCTTTGCCGTATTATGGCTCAAAATATCTCTCAGTGTCTCCTTCAGTAACCGTCCGTCGAAAGTTCGAGATTCTTCGCCAAATTCACAATCGGATTCTGAAATTAAATTCAAAATATTAGTTCTTTAATTTATTCCAGTCTGTCTATTTACTCAAATGTTTGGGATTTTACAATATGCTACCATATGGACTTTGTTTTGTGTTGTATTTTTTTAGATTATTATTGAAAAAATATAGTTGGTTTAAAGTTACCTTATATACCTTTATGTGTCTCTCCAGTCTAAAGAAGATACCTTAATTTTCGCATTATATTAAAACTTATAAAATTTGCAATTAGAACATGCCAATAAATTTTAATTTTACTAAAGGAACGATGTTTTCACAATCCGCCTCTAGACGAATGTCGAGATCGACTTTCACACGCTTTAACTCAAAGTGGTTTTTATCACATGCGCAATATACTTTTGATAGTGTTAGTATACTTGAGAAAAATAGTCTATATAGCCATACGGGGTTTTCTATAAGAAGTCCCGCGAAATTCAGCTTCAGTGCGAACCTTATTCAAATCTTTTACTCTCTTCTTCGCTATTGTGCCAACATAGCCCTGGTGGGACCCAGATCAATCTAAATTTTAAAGTCTATAGAGTAAACGGTTGTATACTTTGAAACATTATTTTATAAATGTGAACTAGTTATAGAAGAACTTACATTATTAGTATTGCTCTGTAGAAAACCAGTCTTCGTTCCTCAAAAACACTTCTCGTTATGGAAATTTAGCCAAACATGCACTTCTGGCTTTTAAGAGTGTTGAAGTAATTATCCTATTCCCCGTTCATAAATATTTGAAAAAGTAGACTGCACATGGTTCAGAAAATTGACTATAGTTCGCGAACACTACTTTAAAAAATTCCAAGCCATAGTATAATGTATACCTACATAAAAGTTGTTTTGTTAACATCAGTTTTTAAAAGTGAAATGCAATGCATTTTTTTTTTCTTTATTAAATTAACGCTCCACCGGGCAGATTACCAGCAGCACTGCACTTGACGAGTAAAATCATTAACCAGAGTAAAATAAATTAGTTGCCAAATGGCAACAATACCCACTAAAGCGTTAATGTACATATTCTTTAAACTCTATGATAGCGTAAAGTAGCCGAGAAAATTTTAAGGGAAGATAACTTAAAGATTTAGAGATGTTAATGTTTTTGTAACTGGAAACCTTGTCAAAAAATAAATTGCGCGTTGTGGGAAATTGTCATAATATACGCTTTGTAAACGCGTCTTTTTATTGCTCAGATATAGCATACTGAACAATCTATACTTTATATATAAAGCTAGATTAAAAAGTTAGGTGTTTCTGCATTTTTGAAGATCGAAAAATGGTCGGAATATATCGGAATGAAATCGGAAATTTTTTTATCGTCGTCGGAAGTATATTTTCAAAATTTTTAAAAGCTTATAGTTCCTGAACTACACCGAATTTCTCGACAAAAGTTTTTTCATTTACTTTATAACATTGTTGAACTTTTCGTGTCGATTATATGTGTAAGGTACATTGTGTAATATTTATAATTTGTTATATAGAGATAAACTTGTTATTATTTCATTACGCCAAATGGCTCACATTTGAGCGCTTGCTGAGAGGTCAAAAAAAAAGCGGTAATGTTCTCCCAGCACTGTGGGAGAGCATTACGCCTCTTTTAATAACCTGCTTGTTTTGGCGGAAAATTTCTGAGTTGATTTGAATGAAAGTAAAAGAGAATTCACCGTTTTCCTTAAAACATTTTGAACAATAATACGTCCTGGAACATTAGTCTTTCTTCTTATAAAAACTATACTTATTTATAAAGACAGAAATGAATGCTTAACAAGTCAGGGACGTAGCCAGGATTTTGAAAGGTGGGGAGCCGAAATCAAAATTCATTTTTAGGAGGTCCGGGGGCATGCTCCCCCGGGAAATTTTGAAATCGAGAGTCGCTGAAATGCCATTTCCTGGCTTTTGGAGGAAGATTTTACAGACTCTAAAGTTTAAAAAACGTTATATAAAATACTCAAAACACGCAAACGTCACATAGATACTCAAAATGCATACACTCAGTAGATTGAATACACTGTTTACAGTTTATTTCCTGACACAATGGCATATTGCATAAGTTTGTAGTTACATGTCTGTTGTTTTACATCAAAAGGGGGGAGCCGCGGCTCCCACGGCTACGTCCCTGTAACAGGTGCATGTAAACATGTAACAAAACAAACAAAAATAAGTAAGCTAAACGGCAACATGTGAAGACGCGAACAATGAGGTAAAAACAAATAAGAAAACAAATTACCAAAAACCTTGTTTGCTCGATCTGTACTAGAAAGTATTTGTCTTCGGTATTTTCAAACAGACCTAGCTTTTTCGTCGCTCGGTCTGTACGAAAACCTCAGGCAAATACTTTCCCGTGCAGACTTCATGCTGCACATTCGGTTAGTAGGTCTGTAAAATATATATGCAACAGAAGCTAAAATTGACATTGTTTTGTCCACCTCGCCAGAAAGTTATATTTTTACTTCTGGTTGTTCGTCTGTCTGAACTGAATTGAACCAATTGAACCAATTTCAACGTAACGTTGTGAAAAGGTTGCCCACAGACCAAGAACGAACTCATTAAATTTTTGTTTTATTTGGTTGAGAATTGGATGAAAATTTTATAAAAATCCGACCGAAGCTTCTCCGTGTAAAAAAAAATTAATAAAAAGATACTTAATTGCGCTTATTTTCATTATATTATGCGGACGTTTAAGTGAAAATTTAGCTGAATAGATAAATATCAATAGACTTAACAGTACCATTGTTTATGATTTGATATTTATGTTAACGTTTATACGATAACTTTAACGTGTGCAATCAAGCATTTTATTCATACATATGTAGATCTGATGAGCTATCCTAATTAGCGTGGCTCGTTTATCCTAATACACCGCTGGATGCAGAGATATGCGGTCTCTTAGTGCCTTCTACTGTGTTTACACTTACGGGAAACGTCTAGAACATTTTCACTAGACTTTTGTATTTGAACTAATGGAACACTTACACTAGACTTTTGTATTTGAACTAATGGAACACTTACACTAGACTTTTGTATTTGAACTAATGGCGTCATAATGTATTATTACGATACGAAAGCAGATATAAACATATAAACTATTGACGTCTAGAACGTTTACACCGGACTATTATATTTGCCATTACAAAACAGCTGTGAATATAGATTGGCTAAAAACCTTGTTTCGAACTAATATAGACATATGACTGACCCGCGCGACGTCACAGGTGACATTGGGCCAAGGTTGTCCTAAAATACGCTTTATATAGACGCTTTTTTTTATTGCTCAAAAAACGTTTTTAAAGATCTAAAACTACTCGGAATATAGCGGAATAAAGGTGGAAAAATTTCTCACTGTCGTCGGAAGTATAGATGTCCGAAGTTTTTAAAAGCTTAAAGTTCTTGAACTACACCGAATTTCTCAACCGAAAACTTTACTTTTGAACGACATAGCTAGCCTAGGCATAGATAAAGCATAGCCAAGCAGGTCTAAGCATAGCTAAAGCATAGCCAACCAGGTCTAAGCATAGCTAAGCAAAGCCAAGCAGGTCTAAGCATAGATAAAGCATAGCCAAGCTAGCGTAGTTAAGCAGGTCAATGTAAATCAAGGCCTTGTTACACGTCACACAAATCCTGATACATAATGTTCGGGTTACTTGAAGTACCCGCCACATTAGCGTATCGCAGGGACTGGCTCCGGTGGCCGAAGGGAACCCGAGCGCGTTCCGAGAATTTGAAATAATGGCGGAAGGAAGTAAAATAGGAGGGGAGTGAAACATCAGAGATTTTGTAAGATGAATGATGCTAGGAACATTTCTAATTATGGTCGATGTACATGTATGATGTCACTATCCAAACAGTGAATTAAAAGCAGTCTTCTGCAAGGTTAGTGTTGAAATACAAGTCGAAATATAGCAAGGTTGGTGTACTGCCGAAACATGAAACGTAATGACTTACTAACGTTTTGACTTGTGACACACTCTCCCTGTGCTGAATAAAATCGTCTGGCGTTAGCCAGAATAAACCTTAGACTCGTCGTCAGGCTTCAAACTGAAAGTGGTAAAAGATATGTTTTAACATTTTGAGGCCTGGACCTGTCCCTGTGCTGAATAAAATTGTCTGGTGTGGCTTCAAAGTGTTAAAGGGCCTTCGCTTATGTCTCAATCAATTCCAAGCGTGACCATCCCCCCCCCCGGCCATTTGACATTTTTGCGTTAGAGTACTGCAAATGCCCCACCATGCGACATTTTTGGCGCTTGTGAGTCAGTGGTATTATGGCAAAAATAAATATATCGTAGTTTTATATGAAAAAGCTAGAGATGTGGATGAGCATGTATTAGTATGAAATATGTGGTGTGCCTTTATAAAAGATAGCATTTTCGTAATTGAGTATAGACTTACAGTACTTACTTTTGCCAGGTTACTTTTCAAGAAAATAACAGGCAAGTATATACTATTTAGTCTAGTAGGCGCTTCAACAAATTTCCCACCCCAGGGACGACCTGCAGAGGCAAATGCCCAACCCTGGGAACAGGTTAATCGTCCAATGCCCATCAAATGCCCAGGGGGGGATGGTCACGCTTGGAATTGATTGAGACATTAGCGTGGGTGCCAGAGGTTTTTCGACGCTCGTGAGGGATAACAGGGACACACGAGGAAGCCAGGCGGTAAAGTGGTAGCGGCCAATTCGCTCCAATCGTTCAAAATGTGAAACATGTACATTCTATGTTTGACTATCTTCTGGGTCATGAATTGTAACTTCTGCCAACTTATAAACAATTGATTACAGATCAAGGGCTATGAGCATAGCCAGATTTCAAAACCCAAATAACGCATCACCATTGGTCAATATTACATCATGTGATGGTTGTTTCACTCCCCTCCTTTTCTCTTCCTTCCTTTTCTCTTCCCTCCTTTTCTCTTCCATCCTTTTCTCTTCCATCCTTTTCTCTTCCATCCTTTTTTCTTCCCTCCTTTTCTCTTCCCTCCTTTTCTCTTCCTTCCTTTTCTCTTCCTTCCTTTTCTCTTCCCTCCTCTTCCCTTCCCTCCTTTTCTCTTCCCTCCTTTTCTCTTCCTTCCTTTTCTCTTCCCTCCTTTTCTCTTCCCTCCTTTTCTCTTCCCTCCTTTTCTCTTCCCTCTTTTATCCACCCTCGTAAATGCTTTGGGTTTGCTTTGGACACTGCAACCTGGTACCCAGGGTATTATCTCCAGGGAGCAGCGTGACTACATGGGTGGGGGGGGGGGGGGGGGGGGGGAGTGGAGATAATGCCCTGGGTACGAGGTTGTGGCCACCCACCACCGTAGCCCACTCCTGTGCAGGTTGTCCTCACCCCTATTATGATGATAATATTTTATTGCATATTTATGTTGTATAGATAGTAATGATCATAATAACACCAACTAATTAAAATAACTAATTCCCAACCCCTACCTCTACTGACCCAACCCTAAACTTAACCACAATCCCCCTTCAACAGTGGTCTTCACGAAATATTGGAGGAGGTGAGGCCGCTGAAACTCTGAAAGAGTTGGGTGAAAATTATAAGTTATTTGAAGGCTTTAATCACATAGAAGTAGCTTACTCAAGCTAGGACACGAATTATAGTATAATTCTATTTAATCCTAGTGGCTCAATAGAATGCCAGGAAATAGCTTTCTTCAAGGTCTTTTTTAAATTGACCTGAAATTTTACTAACTTGTGCACAGTTTCGTTGATGTTGCAACACCGCCTGCAGGTACACTGTTCTTTGCTGTTTTAACTCATACCTGCCCGAGGGCTTCCCCAGAGGTGAATAAAATTGTCTGGCATTAGCTAGAATAAAATACTAAAGACCACTTCAGACAGGAAAGAGTTAGAGACATAGTTTATAACTCATTCCTATCTGAGGGCTTCCCCAGAGGTGAACAAAATCGTCTTGTGTTAGCCAGAATAAAATACTAAAGACCGCTTCAGACAGGAAAGAGTTAATACGAGAATACAAGAATATCTGAAGTTGAGTTCGTGGACTTAGTTGACTATGCATTTCAATTTACTAGCATTTCAATAAGTTCAACTGTGGCACGACGTGTGAAACCATCAGCTTCAGCAGTCTGAACCCTGAATTTGAGCTTTTGATGTTTTGATAAGCTCTGCTGTGTAAGCATGTCATTAACTAAAGGTATGAATCACTATAAAAGCCGAAAATGCATTGGTTTGGCTGGTTGTTATTTTTTATTTGAAACAGTTACGGGGCGATATTTTGATATTTGAAACCAGTCCCGCTTTATCACGATCGTAAAAAAATGCTACCATTTAGTTACTAAGCTAATGAGCTATCCTTGAAATTTTAATATGGAAATTATTGACCGCGTGGCCTCCCCCCTCGCACCCCCTAATGTCCACCACTGCCTGGCAACCCTAAATCTAACCACAACCCCCCAGTGGGCCTAAATCTAACCACAACCCCCCCCCCCCCGGTGACAGTCTCGCCTCTCAGACCGCAACCACAACACCCTTACTGTTTTTTTTTGTTATATGTTTTTAGTTCAATCATAGTCATTCAAAATATGGTTAGGAAACTCAGCAAAGTCTTTGTTCTATCTTTTTGTTGGCCTTTATGCATTTTTGTGCACGGTAGAATTAAAGTGCATATAAACCATCCACAATTTTTAGTTAATTGGATAGAGGATACGAAAAGAGCTGATAAGTTATTTTACAGTTTTCGGTTTGGTCCATTATTTCCCCAAATATTTCAATCTAAAGATTGCTAATTTAATGAAAAAGCCGCGCGTCATTATTCTTAAGAGGGGCCTGGGAGTCAGGAACGATTAGATTTCACACAACAAGGAAAACATAGACGTTTAGACCAAAGAGATGCGAAAAACGACATGTATTTATAAGAAAAGTCGCTATGTCAAACTCGGACTCTGATGAGTACGAAAGTCTATCTTCTGCTTCTGAGTGTATATTCGAAGAAGAACGTGATATATCGTTTCCTGGTGTCCAGGCCCTTAAAGCATTGTAAACATTCTCGGCAATATCTCGCTGGAAGTGCAAGATTGGGCTGTTTCGAAGTAGATATCTTGGAAACGAGTGGATTAAATTCTTTTCGCAATCTCTATACAAAGAACTAAAAACTGTGGAGGGTTCATATGCACTTTAATAAAGAATTTCTACCGAGTCAAAATTTGAGGTTTTCCTGATCAATTAATTTTATGGATTGAACCCTCCACTATCTCGACGTGGCGCATTTAACCCCTTCCGCTCGCTGCACTCTCGCGCCCTGTGAGGAGTAAAATTGTGTAGCATTAGCCATAGTAAAATAATTAACAATCGAAGTATAGTAAGGTTAGATATGCTGCCGAAACAGAGAACATAGGAGTCTAACGTTTTGAGCGAAGGCCCTTCGTCAGAGAGAAACGTCAAGAGTGTAAACAAACAACGAGCTTATATAAGAAAGAAAATCATGTGACTAAAAATAAGCCAATATGATAAAAATAACAATAACAAATTAATAATGAGATGCGAAAGACATTTGCTATTCCGGCGATGAGCAAAAAAGGAGGGTGTGTGAAAAGGATGAGCGAGAGTAAAAAATAGATAAATTAATTAATTGAAAACACTGTCTATGCCGCTCTTGCTAAACAAAAACAGCATCTTCAGAAGTGTTAAATAAAAGAAAAAATATAGATAAAGTGAAAACAAAATAAAGTGAAAACTCTGTTTTTATGTCCGCCCTTGCTAAACAAGAACAGCGTCTTCAGAAGTGTTAAATAAAAGAAAAAATATAGATAAAGTGAAAACAAAATAAAGTGAAAACTCTGTTTTTATGTCCGCCCTTGCTAAACAAAAACCGCGTCTTCAGAAGTGTTAAATAAATTAAAAACGTTCGTTGAGTCCGTGAGGATGAATGGCACGCTACTTTTATTTCACTATTTGTAAGATCTGATAACTTCTTCAGTTTGTTCTCGACTCAACCCTTTCCTGTCGGTAGGGTTTCCCTATGCTGAGTAAAATAGTTTTCTGTTTACCAAATTCAAATTGTTTTGCGTTAGCCAAAGTAGAATTCTTAATATGTTGTAGTGCATGTGATACGTTTATGAGGTTGGTGTAATGTAACAGATGTTTGATAGGCGTTCGTCAAGCTCAAATACTCAGAAAATACTCCAGCTCCAGACAGGGATCGAACCTGAAACCTCCGAATGATTGACCCCTAATCCCTAATCATTGAGCTACTGAGTCTCAGATGATATGAACGTAGATTGAATATGTGTACAATCCACAACCTTGTGATCACCAGTGAGATGCTCTAACCATTGAGCTACCGAGACTCAGATGATTTGAACGTAGATTGAATATGTGTACCATCGACAACCTTGTGATCACTAGTGAGATACTCTAACCATTGAGCTACTGAGACTCAGATGATTTGAACGTAGATTGAATATGTGTACAACCGACAACCATCTGATGACCAGTGAGATGCTCTAACCATTGAGCTACTGAGATTCAGATGGAGAGCTAAGGTTGCAAATTTATAATCATATGTGCTCCAGTAGCTCAATGGTTAGAGAATCTCACTCACCATCAGAAGCTTGTGTCTTTTCGCGGCTTTTAATCCCACTTTATTAAAAGTAATTATAACCAGAGCAAATAATGCAATCCACTGGGTCTCAATATTTTCGCGGTATTCTGGGTCACCTGACGTGATTTCTGTGATCTGTCGTGACGTGATTTGACCTGAGCTGTGACGTGACGTGGGGGGGGGGGGGGGGGGAGTGGGGGGGGGACTTATTAGAAGGATGGGGCTTAATAGATGAAATGCAGTAATTAAATTATGACCCTAATTGTTTGTTTTTTCTTTAGATTCTGACCCTGTTACCCGTCCGGAAACTGGATGCAGTAAATCAAATATACATAGTGTATCATTGGTAGTTGGACTGGTGATTGGCTTTCTTGCAGCCTTGGTTATTGCTGCTATTGTGTGGATTATCACGTCGAAACGAAGAAAATTAACGGCTAAGCAAAAATATATCCTTGTTCGTGTTTTAGATCTGAACTTCGAATGTTTTGAATAGCTTGAAAAACGATCCCATTTGGTAAGTTCATTGGCGTAGTAATTTTGAAAAATAATGTCGTCTAAGCCAAGAAAATCAAAGCTAAAGTTTATGTAAATCACGAGGATTCTTTATCAGATTAATGAGAGTGTGTCTGTCTGTCTGTCTGTCTGTCTGTCTGTCTGTCTGTCTGTCTGTCTGTCTGTCTGTCTGTCTGTCTGTCTGTCTGTCTGTCGGTCTGTCTGTCTGTCTGTCTGTCTGTCTGTCTGTCTGTCTGTCTGTCTGTGTGTGTGTCTGTCTGTCTGTCTGGCTGGCTGTCTGTCTGTCTGTCTGTCTGTCTGTGTGTGTGTGTGTCTGTCTGTCTGCCTGTCTGTGTGTCTGTCTGTGTGTGTGTGTGTGTGTGTGTGTGTGTCTGTGTGTGTGTGTGTGTGTGTGCCTGCCTGTCTGTGTGCCTGCCTGTCTGTCCGCGTGCGTGCGTGCTTGCCTGTCTGTCTGTCTGTCTGTTTGTTTGTTTGTTTGTTTGTTTGTTTGTTTGTTTGTTTGTTTGTTTGTTTGTTTGTTTGTTTGTTTGTTTGTTTGTTTGTTTGTTTGTTTGTTTGTTTGTTTGTTTGTTTGTTTGTTTGTTTGTTTGTTTGTTTGTTTGTTTGTTTGTTTGTTTGTTTATTTGTTTGTTTGTTAACCCACTGGCGGAGGTATATGCATTCTCTCAGTGCCCTCTTGTATCCCACATATAGGCAACGTAGTTTTGTTCTTTCAGATAAAGCTCATGTGTTACGAAAGGCTACTAACCGAGCTTACAAAACACGCGTCAGTACTATGGACTTAATCAACAGAAACCACGTGAATGGAAAGACTGGTAATAATATTCATACCCTAGAATTATCAGCCATGACAGGTAATGTTGATTAAATTAAACCAGGAAATACTTTTACAAAAAATAATTTTAAGTAACTTCCCCTTTTTTCGGGAAAAGTGTTTGCGTTCGGAGGCATTGCCCCCAAATTATAAGCCACTAAATCAGAGGGTGAAAGCGTTGGATAATGAACAGTAAGTTTTAAAGTTACGTGTGGTGTTAAAGGCCAACTATACCTTTTGAGGTTATTATATTTTCTGTTAAATTCGAAATCGTTTATTCCAAAACCGAAGAAAAAATTAAAATCGGTCACTCGGTTCTGTTTTTATGTTCTGTCAAAGATCGAGTTTTGGCCATTTTTCCGAACCATATTTAAACAACGACCGCGTTAAAAGGTAGTCTGGCACTAGCAAACTTGTGACGTCATACCGGTAAAACAGAGCTCGCTTCGGCAAATGGCTACAACATTGTCAACATGCTAACGAGGAGAGTTTTTCGTAAAGATACCCGGCCACAAGTTCGACTCCACGACTTATCAAGAATGGCTATGATATTTTAGCTTACCAAACGGTACAGCAGTACAGCGGGTTTTCGCAAGAAAAAAACACTACGCCTAGTATGGAGGGGAAGAAGGGTACGCATCGTACGATTCATTTTTGTCTTGATAAGACAAAACTATTGAGTTTTAAACTACTGTATATTGTTAGTTCTAACTATTGAGTTATTGATTTGACAGAAGCCTGGACATACATTGTTCGTCAGAACTGTAGTTTTGCTTTTGCGAAATTGGATCTGCTGAAGTAGCTTTATCTATATCACCTTCTACTTTAAATATCGCAAAACTCACCCAAATACAATTAAGAAGACTCGTTGACAGAGTGTGAAGAAGATATACCTTAAAATGCCCCAAAATAATGCTAATACACGTATTTGCATGAGTAAATAGGTGGCAAACCAAAGCTCGAACATTGGAATATTTCTGCGGTAATTAGGCAACTTACCGGTATGACGTCACCGAATATGTAGTACCCATTCTTCTAAACAACTCGGTCGTGCATCAAGAGGTACTTAGAATCTCCCCCCAGTAAGTCATGCGCTTTTACTCCAAATTCATTTTTTTTCTTCAATTTTGCGAAATTAGATAATAACTGCTTTGAAAATATATATAACCTCAAAAGGTATAGTTGACCTTTAAAGGTCAACTCAAGGCAAATTGCATTTTTCGCTTTATATACGTATCAAAGCACGTAGGATCCGAATATGATATCACGTTTGTCCACGCGTGTAAAATGATACGTTAGGTCGTAGCTTATGTCGTGCACTTTTAACATGAGCCCCTGGCTCGGATGGTTGGGCGATCACATCCTGTGCTTGCGACGTTAAATAAATCATTACTCATTACTGCACGCGTGTCGAGATTAGCACCCTCACCGGGCTCCAGATCTTCGGCATGCCGTTACGCATTCAACAACATTTTCAGCTTCAAAACTGTTTCACGAAAAGTGGTGAACTTGCGATGCGCGTGAAAGGGAAAATCGCTAGCGGTAATGTGTCAGAACCAAACAAAGTGCTAAAAGCGGTGCCCTGTTTAGCATAAAAAATGTTGTGTTAAAAATACCGCAATAAAAATGTCGCGTCAAAAATACCGCATCAAAATTATTGCTTCAAGAAGGTCGAATGCTATTGATTCCGCACGAACGAACTAGGCAATGCCAGAGTTATATAATGAAATCTACAACTTCAGCTCATTTGGTTTTTTGTTCACACAAGAACTACTGAACTAAACGCTTTTCTACATTTTTAAACGTAAACATAACTATTGTTAACTTTTATGGTTTACAGCGTATTTATTGAAGAAAAAGTTCGCTTATACATAATCTGCTTAACTCGGCATTAAAAGGAAACAACAACATAAAACGTTCGATATACGTTTTGATCACGTGTCCGTTTCACTAAATGTACCTATATGTCCCTAAATATCAATATATATACCAGTTAATACTTGAATACTATAATATATCAACACCCCCACTCAGACTCAGATTTGTAGTCACTATGATGAGTCTGTTCTCATGCTTCAGTTAGTTCAGTTACCCAATAAAACACAACGATGTTTTTCAACTTTAACACGTGGTAAAGACTTGGTCAATATATCCGCTGTCATATCGTCTGTTGGAATGTAATGAATTCCGACTTCTCCGTTTTCTACTCCTTCTCTGATAAAATGTAGCTTCGTGTCGATATGTTTCGATCTCTTGTGCATAACTGGGTTGTGACACATCTTGATACACGATTGGTTATCTTCTCCGATTTGGGTTGGCTCTTTCACCGGATAACCAAAATCTTTCATTACTGATCTAAGATAAATTGCTTCTTGAACTGCCGCTGCCATAGCTTGATATTCAGCTTCTGTTGATGATAACGCGACTGTCGCTTGTTTCTTTACTTCCCAACTTATAGCTGCGCCATTTCCTTCGAATTTGAAATAGTAGCCAGTTGTGGACTTTCGATCATCGAGATCACCGCTCCAGTCTGCATCTGCATCACCGATAAGCTTCATGTTGGAGTTCTTAACGAAAGTCAATCGTAGACCGATTGTTCCCTTTAGATATCTTAAGACGTGCTTTGCTGCTTTCCAATGTGAGGTATCGGGCTTGTCAAAGAATCTTGATAGCTGATTGACTACGTTAAGAATGTCAGGTCGAGTTTGTTTCCCAATATACAGAAGGGATCCAACCAAACTTCGATATAACTTCTCGTCAACTAATTGCTGCTCATCACTGTTCTACACTAACTTGAGGTTTACTTCTCCAGGTGTAGCCACAGGTTTGCAATTGCTCATGTTGAACTGATCAAGGACGTTCTCGATATACTTCTCTTGATCTACGGTGATCTTGTCTCCAGATCGTAGAATTCGCATTCCCAGGAACCAGTGCAATTCTCCACGATCATCCATCTTGAAATTCTTTTCCAACATCGATTTGATTCCATTAACAACCTCAGGTGCTCCTGCGATTATCATATCGTCGATCCATACTAGTATATACGAAAACGTTCCGTCCTTTTCTTTCCTCACGAAAAGACAGTAGTCGTTGCGACTTCGTTGGAATCCATTCTTGATAAGTAGATTTGCTAAGGATTCGTACCAATTCTTTGCTGCTTGTTTAAGACCGTAAATTGACTTGTTTAATTTGCACACTAAAGTCTGTCCGTTTTCTTCTCGCTTGGTAAAACCTTCGGGTTGTTCCATCTTTGATTGGTGAGTGAAGATACGCTGATTTTACATCCATTTGACCGAGATGTAAATCTTTCTGTGCTGCAACTGCTAACAAGGTTCTGAATGTCTCTGGCTTGCATGTTGGTGCATACGTTTCAAAGAAATCTAAGCCTTCGACTTGCGCGAAACCTTTCGCCACGTACCGAGCTTTATACTTGTCTACTTGACCATCTGCATCGTATTTAACTCTGTATACCCATTTTCCAGGTAACACATTCTTATCTTTCGGTTTGTCAACAAGTGTCCAAGTGTTATTGTATGCTAGTGATTCAACCTCTGCTTGCATTGCTTCTTTCCAGTACTTGGCTTTTGTTGACTTTACAGCTTCTCTGTACGTTTTCGGGTCTGTAACGGTTTCTTCTTCTTGTTCGGTTGCGTTGAAGAAAGTATAAGAATTGCCATATCTTTCAGGAGGTCGTCTGTTTCTGTTTGCTCTTGGAAGTGGTTCTGCTTCTTCATTTTCTTCAGCTTTATCTCCATCTTGTGGCTGGACTGGTGCATTTGGAACTTCTTCTCCGATTTCCCCCACTTCATCTACGACCGGTTTCTCCTTGGTTGGTTCATTAGAACATTCGTTGTCGGGATGTAGGTTTGGATTCTCTACAATTGACTCTTCTTCTTGACAGGATTCTTCTTTAGGGGAGAATGGTTGAATTTCGTTCTCTTTGAAAATCACATTGCGTGCTTTGATTATCTTCTTTGTGGTGAGCTCTTGTAATATATACGTTGTACTGTTGCTGTCGTAGCCATTCTTCGCGTAAGCTGTGCATCCGAATACTCTGAGGTGATTTCTTCTAGCTGTTTTCCCTGTGAAAAGCTCGAAGGGACTCTTTCCTTGATTGCTACTTGCACTCACGGTGAGATTTCGAATGTGTACAGCGGTATCTAAGGCTCGGACCCAATATTTCTTCGGGAGCTTCGCTTGTATAAGTAAACACCGTCCCATTTCTACTAAGGTGCGATTGAAGCGCTCTGCGACTCCATTTTGCTGTGGTGTTTCAGGAACTGTAAACTCTTGCTTTATCTTTGAGTCTCTGCAGAACTCTTTAAACTGATGTGAGGTGTACTCTGCACCATTATCTGTTCGTAATGTTGTAGGTGTTCCAGTTTCGGCAACATATTCTTTGAATTTGTCGAGAACTTGTGACTTCTTGCTCATGTACTTTACAGCTGCATACTTGGTGTATTCATCGATGAATGTCACTGCATATCTGGACCCGTTTAGACTAGCTACTTCAAAAGGACCGAGGATGTCCGAATAGACAAGTTCAAGAGCTTTCTTCGCCTTATTTTCCACCTTTTTTGGTACAGGTTGGCTTGCTTGTTTTCCCATTGCGCACGTCTCACACGCTTCTTTTGTGTCGCCTTCACAACCAATGGTACGCTTTACATCGGTTTTGTTGAGATGCCCGAGACGCTAATGCCATAAATTGGTGTCTCCTTTGATGCTTTGTTTGGTTTCGTTGCAGGTGGGTTGATTGACTAAATTCTGATACTTAACTTTCAAGAAGAACAGGCCAGTGTCTTTTCTTAAGTTAATTTCACGTCCATTATTCAACACCATTCTTTCTTTGCTTTCGTTAAAGATAAACTTGTGACCAAAATTGACTGCTTTGTTCACCGACAGAAGGTTGACTTTATAGTTAGGCACATACAAAACATTTCTCAGAGTCAGTTCTGCCATCTTTCCGTTCTTTAACTGAACTGTTATTGACACATCACCGATTCCTTCAACTGCTGTGAGGTTTCCTTTGGGATCTCTTACGCTCTTCTCATTTGCTGTGTGTAGATTTCTAAATAGGGTCTTCTGGTTTACAATGTGGTCTTGGCAACCAGTGTCCACAATCATGTGACTTGCCATTTCTGTGCTAATGCTTTCTTCTTGTAAAGGACTGACGAAGCATTCTGAATAAGATGACACCGCATTTTCATCTTTTCTCTTTGGTTTGTCTCTACATGCTTTTGCTAAATGTCCTCTTTTGTTACATTTGGAGCATGTTGCTGTGCTTCTTTTGTTGCATTGCCTTGCGAAGTGTCCTGTATTTCCACAGACGTAGCAAGCTTTGGGTTGCGATGGTGTTTTGTTTCCACCTTGTCTGTTTAGCGAGTGCATTGCCACTGACGAATCAACTTCCGCTTGCTTTCTCTGTATACGACTGTCCTCGTAATTTTGTAGACGGGTTCTCAGTTCGGTAAATGTCGACGCTGGATTGAAACTTTCTTGAACAACGAAATGTTCGTATTTCTCTGGAAGTCCATTGATTACTAATGCATTGAAAAGTGTCTCTGACATTTTCTCGCCAGCATCTGCAAGTCTAGACATAGTTCTTGAGATCGTATAAAATGTTCGTGTAGTTTCTCTTCTTCTCTGAGCTGCAAACGCGATAGTTGTCTCACTAAACTAACCACGGTTGGCTTTTCTAATGCTGTAATAAACGCCATGCTTTCGCGCCATCGCCAGTTCCGTCTGGGTATAAACAATCATGTCGAATATACATCAAACTTGTTTTGTCTAGCGCCAACGCAATATGACACCAAACGCTGTTATTTCGCTCGTTAATTGCTTCAATTTCTTTGTTTCGTTCCTGTACTTTAGCCTCCCATTCTGTTGTTTGTTGAGCCGTCGCTTCGGGGCTTAACGGAGCGATTTCTGCTGGTATAACTTCCTTACCAAGTAACGATTTGAATAGCCCTTTTGTTTGTATAAAAGCTGTAAATTTCGTGCTCCATGCTGGATAATCCTCAGCATTTCCGCTGAAACTAAGCCACTTTACTGTATGACTGTCCATCTTCAATATCCTGGGCCCATAACCTGTTAACTTTTATGGTTTATAGCGTATTTTATTGAAGAAAAAGTTCGCTTATACATAATCTGCTTAGCTCGGCATTAAAAGGAAACAACAACATAAAACGTTCGGTAATAATTCCATGTCCTACATAACCCAAGTACTTCATGAAAGCCTTACCCCAACACACAACCTAACCTAAGGATGGCAATTCGTGTAAATAGGACATGGACGTATAACCAAACGTTCGATATACGTTTTGATCACGTGTCCGTTTCACTAAATGTACCTATATGTCCCTAAATATCAATATATATATACCAGTTAATACTTGAATACTATAATATATCAACAACTATAACCCCAAGACTTACTACTACAACAATTATAAGCGCTATTTATAACATAGGCTCAAAGTTTTAAATTTAAACATTATTATCCCAAGACTTACTACTACAACAATTATAAGCGCTATTTATAAGATAGTTCAAAGTTTTAAATCTAAACATTATAACCCCAAGACTTACTACAACAACAATTATAAGCGCTATTTATAAGATATATGTAAGGTGGTTCGTAGTTGTGCTAATCCTAACACTGTCCCTAACCCGAACACTAACCCTAATCTTAACTGCAAACGTGCCTAACCCAGTGAGCTATATATATATATAACTCACAACTCAAGTGTTATCTTCTGATCATTAACCAGGCAAACCAATAGAAGACATGTAGACCGACGTTTGTATACCTCCAGTCTTCCACGCAGAGATGAAAATTCAGCCTCGCTACTTTTAGAATACAGTGAAACCTCTACTGATTGTGAAAATTAAGTCTGTCTTATTTACAAGAACTCTTAAAATGTCAAAGTAACATCTTTTGCAGTTTTTCGTTTCCTTGCTTCGTTGTTGAGCTATTTCTGGTTGTTTGATATGCAAATTAGACATCTAGATGTCACACGTGCGTAACACGAGGCCAAAAACAAAATGGCCGGAACAAATGGGCCTGGTACAGGCTGCCATAAATGCGCCATATAATGCCTAATTTTTTACTCGGACCCAATTTTCACAACCTTTGTTGCGCCTAGTCAGGCTTTCGATTGACCTGCAAGAGTCAAGATGTCGCTCATGTTAAATGTATTTTTATACTGCGTTCGATATGCTTTGGATAAATCTAACTACAGCGAAATTATCTTCTTTTGCCACCTCAATACTAAAATACTCTTTGCCATTGTTCACCAAGTCTTTCCAAATCGTTTCTCCAGGTTAAGGAAACAATTTGGTTGCCCCATGAACTGCGTTGTATGGCAGGGCACAGAGACGACACAACCCATCATTGCATATTCTTCCGACGTTTTTTTCGGGTGTTTCGCCAGCTTTTCTCTCATTTTCATTGATTTTGAAGTTGTTTTTAAATTTGCCGCCATCACCTATTTATAATTTGAGCCCTTTTAACTAATGCCCGAGAGTTAGCCTGAGCGCCTGCCTTGCTTCCACCAATCAGAACACCTAAAACATCCAATGTGATCTCGACCACTCAGATGTGGTGATAGTTCAGTCTGTGCCAGGGCCATTTGTTCCCGCCATTTTGCTTTTGCCTGCCATCTTGGCCCAGCCCCCAAATATGACGCTGGGGACGAGGTTGCATGGAAGGTTCTATATCTTTGCTATTATTAAACCAAATTAATTCGACGGAAGCGCGTGGGTGTGTTTCCCTCACAACACCAAACATGTAGATTTTCAAGTAATAGCGTACCGTCCAGCTGCTATTTATAGCCCATAATGCGGACAAACAAACCAAAATTGACTTCCAAATGATTGCAAATGAGCCATTATCTATTGTTCGGACTGCAAGAATTGTGGGTAATAGCGGCAAACTTAAATAGTGACGTCACCACGACGGAGCGCTATTATGTTTGATAATAGGAAAGATATATAATATTCTCCAATGGCTCATTATATACGCTAAGATGTTAATTTATGACGTCAAGATGTTTAATTTGCTTATCAAACAACCACGCAAAGCTAAGAATAAAAAAATGCAAAATATGTTACTCTGTCATTTTTAGTGCTATTTCAAATAAGACAGAGTTGATCATACAAATAAGTCGGTGGTTTCTTTTTCCACACCTTGGTAGGAATTAATAAAGCTTTTATTGTCTGTGAAGTGAAACAGTCAGTCAGAAAATACGGAAAACAACAGATTAACGCTTAATGCAGGATTAGTGCCAATCAACTTTTGAAATGTTAGGTTTCCCGCTGCCATGGGTTACGCGGAAAATATCACGCTCAAATTTTTTGACTGTCAAGCAAAGACTGCTCGTCCTGTCAGAGCATCAGAAACCTAGAACAATGGACTTTGACACCTGATATATAACAAAAGTAATTATGGTTATTAAATGAGCTTTTCTCTAACAATAACTCTGTTTTGTGTGAACAAAGATATTCTAAAAGTTGCGTGGCCTTATTTTCATTTCAGTTGTCTTTAAAGAATAGTAGAATCCTTTCCAGGGATACCAGTTAACGCCTTGAGCACGTTTGGTGTTATTACCACGAAGATACAAACCATTTAAGTTGGACTGATGACAGTCATTGTACCGCCAGGCACCTTTGAAACTCACAGCACAGTTTACACTCCATTTGTCATTATCGTTATCTTTAGTGGTAAACTTCATTCCATTGTGATGAACAAGTGAGTCACCAGCATCACCTTGTAAAGAGAAAAAATGCACCATGTCCGTGTAAAGACGCGTTCACATAATCCGATCTAATATATCCAACACTCGTCACTGTTCTTTCTCCAATTTCTAAATACAGCCAAGCAGGTTGAAAATACGAGGGAATGCCGCGTGTTGTTTTAACCATAGTTAATAGAACATATAGATCGTTTTCATCTGACGTCACGGCGGCCATATTTGTGTACCAAAACAATGAAATGGCGGCCATATTGGTGTACCATCTTTATCCTATGGGAATTTAACTCTATTCTTATTCAAATATTTCGTATTATTATTCGATTTATTTTTATCTTCCTTTTAATTGGTTGAGGGACCGCTACGTCACCTGCAAATAACTGCCTACAAATAACAGTCTGCTCATGCGCATTAGCCGGAGATGTTGTTTTGCAGCAAATAATATTTTGCTCATGCGCGTTACACTCAATTTCGGCAAACGTAAATCGCTCGTTCAGCCAAGCTGGAAAGAAGTGAATGGACATAATTACAGGCAAACAATCTTAAATAAAAATAAATCGAATAATAAAACAATTATTGAACTCGGTTTTCACAAAATATCGTGATTTGTCAGTGTCTCGCAGTTCAGTTATTTGCCTCTGCCTTCGGCATCGGCAAATAATTGATCTGCTCGCCACTGACAAATCACGATATTTTGCTCAACCTCGTCCAATAATTGTTAATTGTTTTACCACCCCGATGTGGTCACCCATCACGTGAGTGACAACGATCTATACATGGTTTGGAAACTCGTCCAAAGTGATTCTATGTTTTTCTTCAAGTTTGTGGAAATTTGTGCAATTTGACGGTATTGTATTTTCTGTATAATGAAGCAGTCATCCAAGAGCAACGCTCGGGTTTAATTAGTGAGTTGCTTCATCGTCACGTGTCCATACAATTTACTTCCATATAAGGATCTCTATTGTCAGTTCAACATGACCATGCTTCATGTTGAAAGACAATAGAGCTTCCAAACCATGTATATGTTCTATTAACTATGTTTTAACCAGCTTGGCTGTATTTAGACATCGGAAGAGACAACGGAAGACAAAGACTGACGAGTGTTGGATATAGCTTCTCAAACGAATCAATATTTTAAGACAAAATCAACCAAAATATTTCCTAAATTTGACGGTAATCTTCTTCCGATTTCTAAATGCTGATTAAATATATATTTCTTTTAAATTTTTCTCATAAATTATTAATGAGTTGTAAAATAATCAGATCTGAATCTCCTTTTAAGGTGGCTCCATACAGTTTCTTGAAAAGTGGAAAGTCCAAAACACGTGCATAAATAAATCGGAAAAAGAATAAACCTAAATGTTATGCGTAGTTAAACAGTCTGACAATCAAAAACTGTTACCAAATAAATAGCAACCGTTGTTGCTATGGCAACAATGACGTTTCAAAATGGCTGCCAATTACCCTTCAAACTAATTTAATTCGAAAAAAACTTTTGTGACACGCAACTTTTTTTTCTTTAAAACTTTTCTTGAACTATGAGTAATCAATAGGCCGATTTAAAAAAAATTCTGTAAAACGAATAATTTTTTTTCTCGGCCTATTGATTACTCTTTACTTGGTAACTACTATTTATTTGCTAACAGTTTTTGATTGTCAGAATGTTTAACTATGCATCACATTTAGTTTTATTCTTTTTCCGAATTGTTTATGCACGTGTTTTGGACTCTCAAACTTGTATTTTCCATTTTTCAAGAAACTGTTTGGAGCCACCTTAATGTATGTGATTTACATATCAAAGTAAAAACTGTAGTGTTCGCAAGCAAATTACTCGACACTCTTGTAAGTCAAAGTAATGTGACGTTTCTCTCTGACGAAGGACTTTCGCAAGAATCACATAATCTACGTTCCATATTTCCGTAGTATACCAAACCTTACTATATTTCAACTCTTGTAAGTCATTCTAGTCAATCACATACATACATCAGCACAATAATCGGATCCGATTAATCAGATCGTGTGAACGTGCTATAACAAGACATTTACCATTTTGTACAATACCCAAAATCTTCGCGAGACAAGTTTCTATAATCGTCGCACAGAGTAGAAAGCAATTCTTCTGCAATACTGCAATTGTGGCGACTTGTCTTGCACAAATTTGACCAAGCGTACGACACGTTTCAATTTTCTAATACGCAAATACAAACAAAGATCTTTGTACCTTGTTAATAACTTTCTCAAATAAAACGTTTCTCACCTGAATAACCTCCAACTGTCAACTTATATAGGTCCGTTTCATCTGCCATGGCAAATGTGCTGTACTTAGCGTAACGTGTCTCGTTTTCAAAATCTTCCAGATCAACTCTCAAAATATCTTGACCACTCTTTGACAAACGATTTATCTTGTCCAGTCCAAGCCAGAACTCTCCACTGAGATTACCGAATCCATTTTTGTAGTCAGTCCAATTTAGATAAAAATCTTCGCTTCCGTCCATTCGTCTTTGAAAAACAGTCCAACCTCCTGATTCAGTTGTCATGTCACACCTTACATCAAAAGCTCCTTGATCATCTGGATCAATTGTGTACACGCCATTTTCTTTTACTCCATTTTTGTACAAATCAGGACAACTTTTCCGCAGTACTATATGTAAAGATTAAGTAGTGTCACAAATATATAAAAGTGTAAATCCAACTTAAACGTGCATATGTTGTTGTATTGTAAAGACACATCTAGAGCAAATATATAGCTACAGGGAAAACGTAATGTGTCTGGTATGTGTCTCCAAACATTTTTCGCTTCCCATAACTAGAAGCTCTCTCGATCATAAGCACTCTCGCGGCATTATTGCTGTATAAGCTCTGGCCCCAGGTCTTATAATTAGAATTTTACAATGTGTATTTAACAAATACAATACATTTTTCCATGTGTGTACTGTAATAGATCACAGATGACGATCACTTGACTGAACGCGTCAAGTAAGCACAAGAGCGGCGTGGCCCACTGAGGATCTGTACCTTGTGGGCCCCAAGGATTTGTGACTGGTTTGACCAAATAATTTGTAGACGGCTAGCTGGTTGGCCCCAATAATTTTTCAATACTGCAGCCTAAAACTTGAAGTGCAATTTAGATTAAGGAATATTGCATGCAGTTCGATAGCGTTTCGAGCTAAGGCCCTTTATCAAAGAAACGTACAGTTCAATTCGATTTATAGAACCTTTACTATTTCGATATTTTTTTACAATTCAACGTTACCTAAGCAGCACATTAATTTTATTGTATTTTATAAATTTAAGTATATATGTATTTTTTCCCAATTCAACGTTACCAAAGCAGCACATAAATTTTATTGTATTTTATAAATTTAAGTATATTAAAGGCTTATTAAACGAGTTCGAGGTCTGTACGAGAAAGTATTTGCATGAAGTTTTCGTACAGACCGAGCGACGAAGGAGCGAGGTTTGTGCGAGAGAAACCGAGGGCAAATATTTTCCCGTACAGACCGAGAAAACGAGGTTAATAAGCCTTTTATTATATGGCTTTTGGTTTGTTTTCTTATCTGTTTTTAGTTCTACGTTTGTCTTGATCAGGTGTCGCTGTTCACCTTAGTTCTTACTTTTGAGCTTGTTCCGTTTCGCTTCATGTTTACACCTGTTAGGCTTTTATTTTTCGATATAATAAGAAGTTTTATTTTTCGATATAATAAGAAGTTTTTATAAAAAGAAACACTGGTGTTTCAGGACGTATTATTGCTCAAAATTTTCCAACGAATATATCTAATTCGCATTTATTTTCATTCAAATCAACTCAGTAATTTTCCCGCCAAAACTTGCAGGTCATTAAAAAGGACGTAATGCCCTCTCCCAGTGCCGAGAGGGCATTACCGCTTTTTCCGGACCTCTCAGCAACCAATCAGCGTGCGCCGTTTGGCGTAATGACCCGAAAACAAGCCCAGCCATATAATAAATGTACATAATAAATAAAATCATATCGGACCTTGCGTTCGTTGTTGAAAAAATCCAACCAGCAAAGTTTAAAATAAACTGTATTGCGCATGCGTTGTGCGAATGTCGGGTCTACAGTCATCATAGCGAAATATCCAGTGCGGTCGAAAAGTAGATTTTTCTTCACCAAAAGCAAAAACAATTGAATATCCTAACAATTCTAATTTTCTGCAATTTCAATTTGCTGGAAATAACTCCGCCTATATGCTAAGACTAAACATCTTTGTTCAACTACCAAAACATATTACCTGTGCAGTTTGTTCCATTTCCAATAAAACCGCGATTACATGTGCAAGTATAAGAACCAGCGGTATTGTTGCAAGTTGCATTTTGGTGACAGGGATCGAGGCTGCATTCGTCAATGTCTAAAATTAAAAACAAATCATTAGAACATGAAATAGAATCTCAAATAAAACTCGTTATACCGTATGAATAAAATTTAAGATCGACTATATAAGAGAATTTATAGCGACAATATTAGGGTAGTGTAGAAAAGAGTAGGATAAGAGAGAATAGGTTAAGGTAAGCTAGGATAGAGTAGACCACCAGACTAGACTAGACTAGAGTCACTAGGCTAGACTAGACTAGATTAGACTAGATTAGACTAGACTAGACTACACTAGACTAGACTAGACTAGACTAGACTAGACTAGACTAGAGTGGAATGGGTTGGGATAGAATAGGATGGAAGGGAACGGGAAAAAATGGAGTAGATTAGAGTAGAGTAGAGTAGAGTAGAGTAGAGTAGAGTAGAGTAGAGTAGAGTAGAGTAGAGTAGAGTAGAGTAGAGTAGAGTAGAGTAGAGTAGAGTAGAGTAGAGTAGAGTAGAGTAGAGTAGAGTAGAGTAGCGTAGAGTAGAGTAGAGTAGAGTAGAGTAGAGTAGAGTAGAGTAGAGTAGAGTAGAGTAGAGTAGAGTAGAGTAGAGTAGAGTAGAGTAGAGTAGAGTAGAGTAGAGTAGAGTAGAGTAGAGTAGAGTAGAGTAGAGTAGAGTAGAGTAGGGTAGGGTAGGGTAGGGTAGGGTAGAGTAGAGTAGAGTAGAGTAGAGTAGGGTAGGGTAGGGTAGGGTAGAGTAGAGTAGAGTAGAGTAGAGTAAAATTGAACAGATTATGAAGACCAGACACTAGACCAGAGCAGACCAGACCAGACCAGACTAGACTGACTAGACTGACTAGACTAGACTAGACTAGATTAGACTAGATTAGACTAGATTAGACTAGACTAGACAAGACTAGACTAGACTAGACTAGACTAGACTAGACTAGACTAGACTAGACTAGACTAGACTAGACTAGACTAGAGAATGGAATGGATTGGGTTAGAATAGGAATGGAATGGAATGGAAGGGAATAGAATAGAATAGAATTGGAATTATAATTAGAATTAATTAGAATTAGAATTGAAATTAGAATTAGAATGAAATAGAACAGATTAGGAAGAGAATCCGTTGGTTTTTCTTTCTTTTTCGAATAAGATATATACGAATATCTAAAGAAAGTTTTCAATTGTAATTATTTGAAAGACTAAAGTAGATATTGGAAACGATGATGCATGTTTCAGATGAGAAACGTGAGTACAAATAAGCCTTCCACGCGAATTCAGACTAAACAATATCAGGCCTTGTGTTAGTTGGGAAAATTCGACAAGCAAAGTTCAAAATCAACTGCATAGGGCAAATGTTGAGCCTGCACTGCCATCGTGCCTAAAGATCCGGTGTCGAAAAATAGGATTGTTCTCACCAAAAGTAAGGATAATTGAGTATCCTCAAACTGCTGGAAATAACTCCGCCTATGCAAAGACAAATATCTATGTTCAGCTACAAGAATTTACCTGTGCAATTGGTTCCATCGCCAGTAAATCCACGGTTGCAAGTGCAAGTATAAGAACTAACGGTATCTCTCCAAGTAGCATGTTGATGGCAAGGTTTGGAGCTACATTCGTCAATGTCTAAAAATAAACACAAATCAATAGAATATGAAGCTACGTTAAAAAAACTTTTAAACCAGAGTAGCGTTAAACTAAGTCTGATTCTTCACTTGGCTGCGTTTGGGATTTATTTGTTAATAAGATGAAATTGTGGCTTTGAATCAGAATATGAACGAATGTTCTTCAAATGAAGCTGTGAAATAATCATATATTAAAAGTTAAAAGCGGCTGCGAGGGAGACCAGAGGTTCTCTGTTAATTCTGCTTCAGTTCCCAGTTTTTAAAAACCAAGGTGTGAATGGCTAATCGGCGAAAGGAATGTGCTCGGGTAAGCAGCCGCTTGGGGGGAGGAATGAGTGACGGCACTAAGAGCGGCTGTGAGACAGATAAGTGCTAGCATATCCATGACAACATGAAAATTGTACATTCATGTCGCATAACATGCGCTTCGAAATCTCTGCTAATTATATCTACTGATCTACGTTTCATAATTATTTTGCCTTTTAAAGTGTTTATCAGTCCCAAATTATAGCGGTTAAACACGTAAATCAGTAAAGAAGAAAAGAGTGTTTCTTTACCTTTACTTTGTTTTAGTTTGCTTGGTTTAGCTGGACAATATAAACTATCACCGTTCTAAAAATACGAAAGAATAAAAACCTTTTATCTACAAATGAGGTGAATTTATAAACGTTTCGTTCTTCTTAAAAAGTGTGTATGGGCGAAAAGAAGATTAACATCAAGCCCAAGCACCAACACAAAGCATGAGCACAAGCAAAACACAAGAAACACAAGCACAAGAACAAGCCCTGTGCCAAAGTGTAAACGCAAACACAAGCCAAAGCTAAAGCAAACACAAGAAAAGGCACAAACTAAAGCAAAAGGAAAAGCAAAAGGACAAGTATACAAGAAAAAAAAACAAAGCACAAAGACAAGCATAAGGAAACACACAAACACAAGTAAAACCAAAGGCAAAATTTAACAAACTTACCATCTCCTCCTCCCAATAGTCAAAGTCTTCAGCAACAACAAGGTTTGATCTATCACATGTCGCAGTACTGTTATTCAGCTGACATTTTCTTTCAGTTTTTGAACTCGTTCCGTAATTAACAGATTTACATTGAGGTCTTTTGGCCATACAAAGCCGAGTGCAATCTATCTGATCAGCAGCAGTTTCTTCTTTTATCAGAGATTTCTTTAAACGATGTCCTTTATTTAGAATAATACAAACACAAGTGTTAGGGATTATATAGATAATAATATTTTACAAGATAGAGCAGGGTGGAGCCTGGTAGGGCAAAATGGATGAAAGTGGAGCAGGATGGAGCAAATTGCAACAAGATGGAGGGAAGGGGCAGCCAGGTGATGCAGGGTGAAACATGGTGGAGCAGGGTGGAATAAAGTGGAGCAGCGTAGAGAAAATAATTAAAGAACGTTGGAGCAGGGGGAGCTAAATAGAACAGGTTGGGAAAAGGTGGAGAAAAGTAGCGCAATAAAGGTGGAGAAGAGTGGAGCAGGATAGAGTAGGGTGAAGCAGGAACGGCAGAGTGGAGCAACCTGGAGTAACGTCGAGCAGAGTGAAGCAGGATGTAGCAAGATAGAGCAGGCTAAGCAGGGTGGAGCAGGCTAGAGCATGCATGGTAAAGCAGAGTAGAGCAACATTAAGCGGGGTAAAGCATGAGCAAGGCAGAGTGGCAAAGCAGGTTAGAACAGTCTAAACCAGAGTGGAGCGAGATAAAACAGGGTAGAGCATGGTAAAATATGGTAGAGCAGGGTGGAGTAAAGTGGAGCAGGATAGATACAAATAAGGTCGAATGAAAATGGGTCGGGTCGGGACCAGTCGAGTCGAGTCTAGGAGAGGAGAGTCGAGGAGGGTGTAGGATAGTCTAGGTGAGTCTATATAAGAGAGTTGAGTTGAGTAGACTGGAGTGCAGTGCAGTGGAGTGAAGTGGGGTAGAGTAGAGTAGAGTAGAGTGGAGTGGAGTGGAGTAGTAGTGTGGAGTGGAGTAGTAGTGTGGTGTGGAGTCGAGTAGAGTAGAGTTGAACAGATAAAAGCAGAGAATGAAAAGACGCGAACAGTAAATTGAAGAAAAGTTGAAGAACCTACCACGAGTAAGAACATACTGTGTCTGTTTACATCCATCCGATGCTTCGGAACAAGTGGCCAAAGTTGAAACTATCACAAATACCAGTATCCCAATAACAAGTCGTCTTGGAAAAACGCCTTGATTACGTTTTTCAAACGACATTGCGTCCTTTTACAATTTTTTGCCGTATTACGGTTCAAAATATCTCTTAATGTCTCCTTCAGTAACCGTCCGTTGAAAGTTCGAGATTCTTCGCCAAATTCACAATCGGATTCTGAAATGAAGTTCAAAATATTAGTTCTTTAATTTATTCCAGTCTGTCTATTTACTCAAATGTTTGAGATTTTACAATATGCTACCATATGGACTTTGTTTTGTGTTGTATTTTTTTAGATTGTTGTTGAAAAAAATATAGTTTGCTTAAATTACCTTATATACCTTTACGTGTGTCTCCAGTCTAAAGAAGATACCTTAATTTCCGCATTATATTAAAACTTATAAAATTTGCAATTAGAACGTGCCAATAAATTTTAATTTTACTAAAGGAACGATTTTTTCACAATCCGCCTCTAGACGAATGTCGAGATCGACTTTGACACGCTTTAACTCAAGTGGTTTTTATTACATGCGCAATATACTTTTGATTAAGAAGTCCCGCGAAATTCTGCTTCAGTGTGAACCTTATTCAAATCCCATATACTCTCTTCTTCGCTATTGTGCGAACGTATAGCCCTGGTGGGACCCAGATCAATCTAAATTTTAAAGTCTAAAGTAAACGGTTCTATACTTTGAAACATTATTTATAAATGTCAACTATACAGTGTGTATAAAAAAAAACTGAACCCTTAGAAAACAACCTATTGTAGTATGTTCTAGGGATTTTTGGTGAAGGAAACCAATATTACTTGTAATAAACCTATTGTAGTAGTTTGAAAGCCCTAAGTACTTCGCTGAACCCACAGATGCATAAAACACACGGTCTTATACACCTGGGAAATTAAGATAACTTGAAGTGTATACATGGTGAAAGTATTTAAAAGCTTTTTCGCTTCGTTTAACTTATGTGCTGATTAATTTATAACGCAGCGCTTTTAGGGCTTTCAATTTTAGGGCTTTCAAACTACTACAATAGGTTGTTTTCTAAGGTTCAGTTTTTTTTGATACACACTGTAGTGATAGAAGAACTTACATTATTAGTATTGCTCCATAGAAAACCAGTCTTCGTTCCTCAAAAACACTTTTCGTTATGGAAATTTAGCTAAACACTTATGGCGTTTAAGTGTTTTGTAGTAATTATCCTATTTCCTGCTCATAAATATTTGGAAAGGCAGACTGAGCATGTTTCAGAAAATTGACTATAGTTGGCAAATACTGCTTCAAATTTATTGAAACATATTTAAAAAGATAAAATGATTAAATTAAATTAAACACTAAATCGAATAGAGAATACATTTGGTTATCTTCCGTACGCAATAAATGTAGATGGAGTTAAAATGCAAAGCCAACGTATGCATGTACATAAAAGTTGTTTTGTAATTATCAGTTTTTAAAAGTGAAGTGCAATGCAATTTTTTTTCTTTATTATAATAAGTAAGAGTTAATTACCGAGAACCGATGCTTTTAGCCAAATACAGCCCGAGGGGTTTATTTGGATAAAAGCCGAGGTTCGAGGTAATTAACTGACTTATTTAATAGTTGAGGAGGTTTTCGAAAAAAACATATAATTACTATATATTGCCCTGTTGACCAGGGCAATATCTATATACAGCGCCTTGAATTTTTAATTACCGGTTCTCTTGGGATATATCGTAGATACAGCTCTAGAAAGAACAAAGGAAACCGACTCAACTGTTAAATAAACTATATTATAGCGTAAAGTAGCTGACAATAACAATAATAATAACAATAATAGCTGTAAAGTAGTGAAAATAACTTAAAATTTTAGGTAATGTTTTTGTAATTGGAAATCTTGTCAAATTCAAAATTGCGCGTTGTTGGAAATGCCTTCGGAAAATGTCACGTTTAAAAGCTTATATTTTTGAAATACACTTAATTTCTTAACAAAATTTATTTTTGTTACTTTATAATCTACTTTAAGTTTTCGTGTCGATTTGTGTCTAAGGCACATTTTATAAAATGTATAACATAATAAATACAAAAGACAAATATAATTAATATTGTTTTGTTTGATTTTACTACCTCCGCCAGAAAGGTTATGTTTTTACTTCTGTTTCTCTGACTGTTACTAAGATATCTCAAAAAGCATTGAACCAATTTCGATGTAAGTTTGCGAAAAGTTTGCCCACAGACCAATAACCAACTCATTAAGTTTTCGTTTAATTTAGTTGAGAATTGGATAAAGATTTTTGTAACAATCTGACGGAAGATTCTCCTTGTAAAAGCAGTGAATAAATATATATACTTAATGTGCTCATTGTCATTAAACGAGTGCAATGAAGGACTTTATTCATACATGCGTAGATCTGGCAAAATAGCCTGATTAGCGTGGCTCGTTTGTCCTAATACCCCGCTGGTGGCAATATGCCATCTCTGCATGAGTGCCTTCTAATGTGTTTATACTAACGACAAACGTCCAGAACATTTACACTACACCTTTTTCAACTTCCAAACGAATTTCAGATAATTCAGATAAATTTCAGAACTTTCCAAGTGAATTTCAGATAATTCAAGTGAATTTCAGAAATTTCCAAATGATATTCAGACATTTCCAAATGATATTCAGACATTCCAAATGAATTTAATTTCATGCATTTCCAAATGATATTCAGACATTTCCAAATGAATTTCAGACATTTCCAAAATGAAGCAAGAGGCTAAAGTTCGCTTGAACCGAGTAAATAGTTCGGATCAGCTGAGGGAACACACAGCTTTTGCCCTGCATTACTCAATAAAAAACATTCAATTGCACTCATTGAAATAAAAATAGCACTTTATGTAATAAATGTTATTGCTGTTACAGAAGCGTTATTGAATGTCGATAAAGTGCTATTGTTATTTCAACGAGTGCAATTGAATGTTTTCTACTGAGTAATGCAGGGCAAAAGGTGTATGTGTTCCCTCAGCTGATCCGAACTGTTTGCTTAATGTATTATTATCATACGAGATATAAAATATTAACTTGTCTAATAAACACGACATTTAAGACACTTTCGTGCGCATTGTTGTGGAACAACTTTATCTTTTTCGTTGCGTCTATAGGGCCTTTTGTTCCTGATCCCGGTATACCATGATGTCCCACTGTACCAGAATCTCGTCTTGTCGATAATTTACTGTTATTTTCCAAGTTACGTCGTTTACATGGAGACCGCGGGACGTACCGCAGGTGGTCAGGTGGGACAAATGACCCGCGGTAGACCGGGATGACGTTTACTGAACTGCAATGCTTGTAACTTTGAATATTACGGTCAGAATTTCGTCCACACGAAATTACGTCTATAATCTAAGTACAATTAGGATGAGTTTTTCCTCTTTTGCTCCACTTCCTTAAATTCCCGCGCTTTTTGACCCGGGATGAAATTCATCTCGGTCAACCGGGACGGACACTTTTTTTGCTCCATATAAACCCGGAATGAAATTTATCCCCGGCCAGGGCGACATCCCCGGTATACTGAGATCATATAAACTGTAAAAATAGGGGTGTTGAAACAACACACTATACACGCGTGCTATATTCCTTCAAGTGCCTATGAAACGAAAATTCAATTTGTGATATTTAAAAGAACACTTAAAATGAGTAACATATTTTGCAGCTTTTGGTTTCCTTGCTTGGTTTTTGAAATATTTCAGTTTGTTTGATATGCAAATTTAACTTATAAGATAACTTTACGTCACTCTTTGCATAATGACTTATCGCAAAACATTATATATCTTTGCTATTAATGTCAAACAAAAACACTTAAAATTTACAGACTCTGTTGTAGGAGAAACACTCGCACATGGTTCCTAATTCGCCAAGTGCTTTTGTTCGATAATAACAAAGATATAGAACACTTTGCGATAACTCATTATGCAAACTGTGTCGTAAAGTTATCTTATAAGTCAAATTTGCATATTAAACAAACTGAAATATCTCAAAAACGAAGCAAGGAAACGAAAATCTACAAAACATGGTATATTGTCATTTTAAGTGTTCTTTCAAGTAAGGCAAACTTAATTTTCGTTTCATAAGCATTTTAAGTGTGTTGAATCATGGATAGTAAAATGAGTGGATTGGAAACTAATAGTCACGTGAGGTGTTTCCAGGCCGCTGATTGGCTGAAAAGCGTTTTTCTTTGCTCGAGAGATGTTGAAACCTATAGTTGCAAATTGTGATGTCACGAATGGCGTGAGTACGCTTGTTTTACTGAGGTTTTTAGTGAACCTTTCCTCAAATTCTTCATATCCTCACATTCAGATGACTATGTTGACGTTTCAAATTATTTGATCGCCTTACAAACCTGCCTAAGCCACAAACTAGCGTTCGGGGTAAGCGTTGTTGATCTTTGTTTTGATGATTCCTGTGTTGTTTTGAAGAAACTGGCGTCCCCAAATTGTGCTTTGTTTTGCTCGGAATTTGGGATGCATATTTTAACTAGTAAACCTTGATATCTTCTTTTAAAATGAGTAAGAATAGACGGGCATTTTGTCGTATTGTGGCTTTGTCGTATTTACAGACAATTCGATTATCATTTTAGGCTGTATTAATCCCAAACTTTGAATATACTCGGGTTTTTTAAGTTTGTCAATTGCAACCAGGTTGTTATGCTCACGCCATCAAGTTTCCAATCCAGTCTTTTTACTATCCGTGGTTGAATCGACACTCACACGCGTGCTTACGTGTTAAACTACAGTACCGTTAAAACAAGTAGTTTAAAAAAAACACAGCGCGCGTGCTGTTTTAGAGAAATGTGTTAACACAATCACGCGTGCTCGCGTGTAAAAACGACACTGTTGGGAAAACCAAGAATTTTAAAACAACACGCTGTGCGCGTGTTAATTTACAACAATGTAAAACATTGACACAGACACGCGTGCTTGTGTGTTAAAACGACACCGTTGGGAGAACTAAAGATCATAAAACAGCACGGTGTACTGATGTGTTGTATTACAAGAGACATTGATGTGTGTTCTAAGTACACGTAAGCGTGTTGTTGGCGTGTTGTGATATGCTGCGCCGTGTTGTAACAACACGTCGCCAGAACACACTGACGTTACAACACGCGTGCAACACGGCTTGCTCCACACAAAGCGTGTTGCAAACCGGTTAAAAACCCACAAGATATCACAAGTAACGCCAGACGTCGTCGATTCTGTCTTAAAAATATAGCTTAAGGTACTGTACTAGAGTGAATCCTAAGTAATTTCCATGCTTTTTATAAGTAATAACATGACTTGAGGCAAATTAGCGATTAAATTTCCATTTCCCGCAGCCGAGGGAAGGTTTGTGAAAGTGCGAGGGGCGCAGGCCCGAGGACTTTTACAAAACTTCCCAAGGCAAAGGGGAAATTTAATCGCTAATTTCCAGAAAATTCATGTTATTAGTTTGTAATATTATGATCGCCGAGGAAAATTTGAGAATCTTACCGACAGGAAATTTACACGGTTGAACAGAGAAGTTGCATCTAATTTTCCCGTGCATGTTGATGAGGGAAAATATATGCAAGCAGGAAATTTAGAAGAAGACAAAGGTTTTCTTTGTCTTCTAATTTTCCCTCATCAACATATGCATGGGAAAATTTAGAAGACAAAGGAAAAATTTCCCTCTTGCGTTTACATTCCCTCGGAGAACAAAAGAATCCGAGGCGATCATGGTATTACTGTACTTCAATTTAGTGCAAAAATTGCTAAAATTTCAACCATTTTATAGCCAGTCGTATTTATAGCTTTTGTGTGGTTGAAACTTGACAGTAAACTTTGTTGTCGTTAGTTTTGATAGTTAGATGGCTCATGCTGCTCAACCAATCAACTACTATAGACTATTTTTCGGAAACAAACATTTTATTATTTAAATATTTGTAATAGTTTATAGCTGGACTGCATTTCATCTTCAAAAGATAAAGCTTATAATTTTCTGCAAGCAAGTATTAGCCAATCAATATTTGTAACCCATCAATTGTAATTTTGTCGTTAATAACATTTCAATCAATTTTTCTCATTCCTGATTGGCTAATGACATCTGTATTAAATTTAAATTGTTTTACAATTCTTTTTAAATACCATACATCCGGGTAATTTTGCAGTAAATACTTGTTTCCATCTGCCAAACTGACTTGATACAGTAATGTTTGATAGGACATAAAATGACGTCATGTCAGTTTGGCAGATGGAAACAACTGCTGACAGTAAACAAGTCAGTTCAACACTGGTTCAACACGACTTTTACTTGCTTTTGCCGAGCGTTCAAAGAAGTTAGTCACAAAGAAAGTTAAGTAAAGGTTACTTAAAACAGTTGAAAATTAGATGAAGACATTACTTATAAAAGATGCTGTTTATATCAATGTCACGCTATGAAAGAACTCGACGTCCTTTAATAGACCTTTTGATATGCTGAGTCTGATGTTAATATAGTTTCGCAGTTTTGTCAAGCTTTGCATTATTTTGAGAAAAGGTAAAATTGATTCCAATGTTTTTAAAGGAAATAACACTTGTTCTTGAAGAATTAATGAAAAATCACACTTGTGTTTGGTGAAATATTCACTAAAAATATTCAATTCGTGCTTCGCACTCGTGGTATGAATATTTCGCCAAACACCCGTGTGATTTTTCATTAATTCTTCTCGAACCGTGTTATTTCGTATACTATTAACTGTAAATTCCAATTTTATAGTAATCTAGTTTATTAAAATTTCAAATCCTTATTTTATTACAATTCATTGTTTTTCAGTTCAAATCAAAAGTGGATGTTTATTTAATGACTGAAGTGGTCTGAGTACATTTCCCTGAAATTGCGGTTTTTATGCATGCACAATTTATACTGAATTACAAGTGAGTACATATTAACTTTGTGCTGCGTGAAAATTGTTTATAAATAATTAGTCTTTACAATACTTTTTTTAATTTATTGTATGTTAATTAGGACTTGTGTACATATTAACCCTTTCAGGCCCAACTTAATTGACCCTGTAATGCGACTCCTGCCCAAGTTAATTTGGCTACCAACAACAAATATTATACAAGGGCAAAGTTTTTATTCACTACTAGAAAAACTACGACATTTCACCCCCTAGTGTACAAGTAAAAATTGAAGATCATAAAATTTTGAATCATTTACATCCTATAACATGGTTGTCAGTGTACTACAGACATGATTATGAGAATCTGACCTGGAGATTGAAGTTCAAATTTTAAATTTAAACAGTTAATGATCTTCGGAAGGTTGGCTATTCCACGCTGTCTAACAGTCACCTTTACACAACACAATGTTACATCGCCCACAACCAAAACGCGATTCACGAAGCCGCTTTCCTTCGCGCTTCCTTCTTCTTTCTCGGCATTTTCTTGCACAGCGTAGAGATTAGTTTCCTCTACAATGTGTTTGAACAACTCAAGACTAAAGAATAAATAGGAAAAATCCCAATGCCAACCGTAGTGTTCAGTAATTTTAGAGGGCCAAAGGATGGAGAGAAAGCTGGCAAACCAATATGGCTTCCTTCCCTAAACCATTCAAGATCTTCTGCGGTATTTCTTTATTATCATCACGTTCACCAACAAAGCCAACGCGCAACGCCATCTTCGTAGTTGTCGAGTTCGATGTCTTCAACTTCAAACCCGTAGAAGTCTTCTTCACTGACAGTCCGAATCACAAAAAATCTCTTTGAACATATCCATGATTAACGCAAAATATGTTAATACACGTCGACATGTTCGCGTTGCAATTTATATGACTTTCAAGCGAGCGTAACGATCAATTCTTCGCATTAGTACGTTCTTAGGAATGTTCATGAAGTCTAGGTAAAATTTCACGCGCTTTCTGATGGTCCAATCTGTTTTACCTTATATGGTAAGCCTGCTGAGCTATGATTGGCTAAACCATAGCAACTGAAAAATACGGAAAAATCCGTATCCGGGTTAAGGCTCAAAACAATGTTTAAAGTGTCACTAAGACGAAAAAATCGTCAGTCTTTTTTTGATCTTATCATAAAGTACGTTTAAAATGAGGGTGAACGGCGTTTGTGGTTTGTCAATATCTCATCTCGTTCAAGAGATATTCACGTTTTGGCAATATGCAAATTTATGGCTGATGACGTCATGTACTCCAAACGAGCGAAATGAAAATCGTAAAATAAGGAATATCTTTAGCAATAAACAATAGAACGTGCTTAAACTTTGTATGCTTATAGTATCTAATAAAATACACTTCTCTGTGGAGCTTTTGTGATTGCCATGGTAAGCGCATGCTCTCAGGTTACTCTAAACCTTAAAAAGGGAGTTATCATTTTTGCCTCATTGTTTAAAAATAGATAGATTTAAACGTTTGAATTACAATGCCTACATAAGCCCTAATCGCTACATTTATTCGCTGGAGTAAACGCTACTTGATTGCTGATAAATAAGAAAATTTAATTTTATCATTGGATGGGGCCAGGAACCAGCAGTTTCCACGAAAACAACTAAAGTTCCACAGTGAAACGTATTTTATTTAATACTATAAGCAAGCAAAATTTGAGCACTTTCTATTGTTTATTTCTAGAGATATTCCTAATTTTACGATTTTCATTTCCCTCGTTTGGAATACATGACGTCTCAGCCATAAATTTGCATATTTCAAAAATGTGAATATCTCTTGAACGAGATGAGATATTTACAAACCACAAACGACGTTCATCCTCATTTTAAATCTACTTTATGATGATATCAGAAGAAGACTGACGATTTTTCGTCTCAGTGACACTTTAACACAGTGCTTCTCAACCTTTTTTCTCAGATTCCCCTCTCCCTTAACCTGCAAGCAGGCCTTCTATAGAGCCTGATCGCAGGCTACCTCTCTCCTAACAATATTATACTGAATTTTGAGACAATATTATACAATTGCGCAGTTTACTAGTCAGCTGGTGTCAGATTACACATCTTTTATTTCTTGCCAGATCTTGGCATATGTAAATTCTATTATAGTTAATGATTAAATCATTAACTATTAATCTATTGATTCTATTCTTTTTTTAACCCCTTATAAAAAGCATTCGCCTCCTTTAATGTCCTTGTTATTCAACTTTAATATACAAATACATAGCTGGGTTTCCAAAATTTGACAATCAGGGATTTCACTGTGGTTCCACATTAAGTGGTCACCCCATATTTTTATAGTTATAATTATTTAATTTTGTGGAGATACCCACGTTAAGTCATGGTGACCCCATATTTTCATATTTTATATTTACACTTTTTTAGTATTGGGGAGATACCCACCCTAATTGTCCAAGAAATTTAGTTTGGGGGAGATACCCACTCTTTGTGGTGACCCGATATAGTTTACTTTTCATCTTATTTTTATTATTTTATTTCTAAGAGATATGTCCACAGAAGTTGTGATAACCAGTGGTGTAGCCAAGGGGAGCGGGGGTGTGGGGGGTGAGGGGGGTCACCCCCAATGGTCTCCAAGACCGTTCTCGTGAAAAGTTTAAATCCGTGGAGAAACTTGTTTGGGGGGGGGGGGGGGGGTACAATTGCTTTAAGGCCAAGTGAGTAGACTAGTAATGTGTTATATATATAGCAGGCATGCATATGCTATAAATTACAATACTAAGGGTCTATTATACAAAATGTCTCCAACTTGTTTATAAATAAATCTAAAGATATTTTGACATGTATCAGTCTATGTTCTTGTTTTATAACAACAAAATTTATTATGTAATTTATGGCTTTCAGATTACTCTTAAATGCTTGTCTCAAAATGCAGGAAATAGTGTTTCAGAGTCCCTAGAAATGCAAAATTTTCCTGGAGGGCATACCCCCAGAACTTCCTAGGAGATTGAGGTTCTTCCCCGCCCCCCCAACCCAAGACCCTGGCTAGGCCACTGGTGATGACCTCAATTTATGATAAAGAACTTGACTGGTTTACACCTTAAACCTGCAGAGTAGCAAGATATACACCATGTCTTATCCATGATAATTTACCTGGTTTCTCACACAAACTGTTTAATTTTAATTTTTATTTTTAACTGTTTAATTCTTATTTGTAACCGACATAATTGAAGACTGCAGGTTAAATTCCAAACAATTTTTGCCATTGACTGGTGTCGACACGCTGTATTCTGGCTGTTGTTTTGATTTCTGTATATATTCAACTGCTAGTGATAGAACATATTATTCATTTGGATTGGGTATATACTCTATAAAAAAACCTATATATATCCTATAGAATATGTGAATGGATAGCCAACTTTTCATTTAATATTGCAATATAGTCTAATAATTAGCAGATCTGTACATGCATACAATGTGGAAATTAATTACCCGAGTATCAATTTTCACATTGTATGGTACGTCTGAACTGAGTACAGTTCGATGCTCCAGACTGTAAAGTTTGACCTGCGAATATATTCCCCGCGCAATTTTTCGCAAATTTGGCGAAATCCGCGCATTTTGCCAAAAATTGACTGAAAACATGTCTTTTTCACTATTTTTTTGCCATTTTCCTGCGCATTTTACGCAATTTTGGCGATCTGTCGGCGCAAAAACGGCAATGACGATCGAAAATTCTCCGCACAGTTGGCCAATTTTACAGTCTGGTCGATGCTGGCTTGATGAAACGAGATAGTTTCAAAATTCAGTATTTAAACCCCATTCCCTCAACCTTCTCCGGTGTTGACCGCGTGGCTCGGTTCGTAGAGTGTCAGACTGGTAAGTTCAAATCCAGCCGTGGTCAAGTAACTTTTCTACGTGCGCGGTATGGCTTCGTTCACTCGGAGAACAACCTTAGAGCCGATAAAGCCCGTACTGCAAGGTTTTTAAATGGCTTCTAAAAAGAATCACTTCATACGTTCATTGGCGTAGTAATTTTGAAAATTAAGCTTATCTCAGCCGTTAAAAACCAGCGAGAAACTTAGAGCGAGTCTATATGACATATATAGATCCGATACGCTCATGATTTTTCTTTGTGTTTTCCTCATGAATTATTAATGAATTTTAGAAATATGTATATATATATATATATATATATAGATATATATACTCTCCATCATCACTAGCTAGCATGCAATAATTCTACTTTTACATTGTATCGACAAATCTTGAGAAAAATATTCAATTGAAAATTCCAAGAAAATCATGAACACAAAACAGGAACACTTCGCATAGTGTAATCAAAGAAAGTATTTGAAGTAATCAAAGGAAATTATTAAATCTGCTGGTTTGATAGCCAGAATAGCGACGCGCACGGATGACGTAAAATTCATGTTTGTCTGAGTTTATAATTTATTCTTGCATTTCCAACAAACGAAAATTGCTCATTAGAAATCCCTCGAGATTCAATTTCGGTTTGTTTGTCTGAGTTTTGGTCTATAAATAGTAACTGCGCGCTTCGCTATTAATATGACATTTTACAAATCTGGTAGGGCAATCTCTGTTGCTTTGCCAAATTCTGAGGTTGCATGGTTGCAATCTGGTAGAACTATAAAAAATATTATCCCCCAAAGTGTATAGTGCATTCTAGGTTTACAATTTTAGTCTTTCTGTTAGGAACTCTCAGGGCTAAAAGCAACAAATAAAATGAACCAAAAGCTTGCAGTAAATGCCTTATTAACCTCGTTTGTTCAGTTTTTTTTACTAGAATTTGCAATAACTATTTTTGTTCTTTATTTAAACAGACTATTTTTCCGCTAAAAAGAATCTCCTTCTGTAAAATGGATGATTGTGTCTTGCTTCGTCGGCGCACTGGATGCAAACGGCCAATACAAGGTACTATTTAACATTTTAGTGGGAGTGTATTTGTACTTTTAGTATACGAGTGTAACCAAAAGTCGAGAGTCGAGACAAAAAAGTCGAGAGTCGAGAGAGATAAAAAAAAGACAAAATATGAAAATAAATATAAATATATATATTTATATTATAAGTTTTAATAATAAACTGTGAAAAATCTGAACCAAATATAGTGACCAAACCGAACGAAACAACATGTCGCCTGCCAATGTTAAGCGCAACTGCGCCTGGAGGTGATGTTTAATCACATTATCTTTTGCGTTGGAAGGTTAATATGGTAGACTCATCGTCTCATATTATTCTTTCATAACAAAAGGGGATGCGCAAACTGAAAGTGCCGTGTATACAACCATTATTATTTACCTTCTTTAAATATAGGACGATCCAACAGAATTTAGCCTGCGCAGCTGGCTGTTTTAAGGGGTTGGGGTCTCCCTTGTGTTTAACTATAGTTGTCTGAGTGTGTTTTCCGCGAATAACCACATGTATTGTTGTTTCATTTTGTCACAATATTTGGGTCATGTCTTCCAGTTTTATAATATTTTATATTTTACTAATTTTTCTTGTTTAAAGGCTTACGAATTACAAAATTTATGACTTTTTGAGTCCGAGTCCTCCGGGTTTCATACAATGCCAGTATACCCCGCTTCCTTAGCGCAAATAGCACCATTATTATCACACCTTTGTAATTCTTGTTTTTTATCTCTCTCTCGACTCTCGACTTCTTTGTCTCGACTCTCGACTTTTTTGTCTGACTCTCGACTTTTAGTCTCGACTCTCGACACTCGACGTTTGGTTACACTCTTAGTATACCGTGAAAGCTCTGTTAAACCTTTATTTACTTAATGATATTTAAACACTGTAGCCTATCAATCCGTAATAAGGTTGGTTTTTCACGGGGTTGAAAGTTATATATAGGATAAAAACCTCATGGTCGGTCTTTCACTGAAATTCAAGACCGAGGCGCTACGCGCCTCGGTCTTGAATTTCAATGAAAGACCGACCATGAGGTTATTTATGTTGTTTATA
The DNA here is from genome assembly GCA_035771165.1 of Paragorgia papillata. Taxonomy (NCBI): domain Eukaryota; kingdom Metazoa; phylum Cnidaria; class Anthozoa; order Scleralcyonacea; family Coralliidae; genus Paragorgia; species Paragorgia papillata. The sequence continues at coordinate 1,633,888 of JAWNZC010000215.1, read as the reverse complement.
TACCCAGCACACCCATTTTCTATTGTTGTCAAGAAGTTTTGGAAAATTTTTCTTGGTTCTTATGTCATAATTTAAGCGAATGAATAAAGTTTCCTGCCGATTTTTGGCTAATTACATGGTTTATTTGAATAGCGAAGACAATGCCTAATTTTAATATCGGAGACCTTTGTTTTGACAATTTTAAAATAAAGTGCTCTGAAGTTTGATAAGTGATAAAATTGCAGAAAGTCATAGGTTCGCACTTTGGGTGGTTTGGGGTTAGGTTGAGGAGTAATGAGACGGAAGATTCTGACCCAGACTTGTACATTACTCAGTCAAGTCCACAGCGAGAAAGAACTGTACCGGCATTTGATGATTGCTATCGAGAGGCATTATCAACTATAGAACCAAATGAAGATAATTGGCCGTGGGGTGTGAACATAGACGAAGTCGATGAGCAACCAGCTGTAGCGGATTTGAATCGGTTTGCAGCGCCTGTATCTGAGATCGAAATTCAAGCTAAGATAGGCGATTGTGTGCCCAAGTCGACAAAATACAAAGATAAGTGGGCTGTTACGTTGTTTGAGGATTGGCGAAAGCAAAGAAACATGCAAGTCTGCAATGTTAATAAGGGAAGTGTCGGTGGTCAAGCGCCTGGTTTCGAAGTTATAAAAAATTCCCTAGAAGTAATGTTGGACGATGAACTAAATCAGACATTGGCATGTTTCATTTGTGAAGTAAGAAAAACTGATGGAAGTAAATACCCGCCAAACACACTTCATGGGATAATCGCTTCAATTCAACATTATTTGAAAGGGAGGGGTAGAGTAGTGAGGTTATTCAACGACGAAAAATTTGTGTATTTGAGAAATGCGTTGGACGCTGTGATGAAAGAAAGTGCTTCAGTAGGCCTTGGACTCACTAAGAAACAAGGGGAAGTTATAACATTGAACGAAGAAGAAGAGCTTTGGCAGAAAGGAGTTCTCGGAGATTCGCATCCTCAACAATTACTTGATACTTTGGTTTTCCTATTTGGCATTCATTTCGCGTTAAGAGGAGGCAGTGAACATAGAAGACTTCGAGCAGAAAACTCACAAATTGTTAAAGGCGTCGACAAACAAACTGGCATGCAGTACTTAGAGTATCGTGAAGATGTTTCGAAAACAAACGCTGGGGGACTCAAAGATCGAAAACTGGAAAGAAAGGTGACGCGTGCATATGAGAATAAAGAGAACAAGAAACGCTGCATTGTTCGTTTGTACGAAAAATATATTAGTTTGTGGTGAGTATATGTATGATATATTTGCGCTTTTAATGAATATTGTGAAATTATAGCTCAATGGCTGTATGTGCTAATAAGTTACTGCATGTTTAATAGTCAGAGATACGTTATGGTAAAGTTTTTTTGTTTTTTTTTAATATTTGTAGCCCTAGTGTTGGCGCCGGGAAGTCAACCGGTTTTTATCGAAGTGCTTTGAAATGTCCCAAGCCAAACTGTTGGTACAGCGATATGTTCCTGTCGGCCATAATAAACTGGGTTCGACTGTTAAACGATTATGCGAGCAGGCCGGTATATCTGGATATAGAACAAATCATTCCTTACGAGCAACAGCAGCAACAAGGATGTATGATAAGGGAATTGATGAGCAGCTTATATGCGAAAAAACTGGTGAGGCATATATAAAGCGTTTAGTTTTATTTTTTGAATTATCTATGGACTCAGTATTTTCATTGCAAATTTTAGGTCACCGAAGTAATGCCGTGAGGGCGTATAAAAGAACTTCAAGGGAACAAGAAGTTGAAGTGTCTGACATTTTGTATGGTGTTAATGTGACTAAGTTGAAGAAAGCAAGAGAAGAAGAACGATGTGAGACTAAAAGTAAAAGTTGTGTAGAAGGGAGTAAATGCGAAAATGAGAGTGCAAGCGAAAGGCCTAATCGTAATAAGGCTCCGATAAACATAAATTTTAATTTTGTTGTAAATTGAAGTGTGTGTAATGTTGTTGTTACTCTTGTTATTCTGTAGCTTGTTTTTTTGAGTAAATTTTTGTTGCGTGAAAATTTTGCTTCACTAACGGATATTTAATTTCACGACCTGATATGGTCTTGAATTCAAAATTCAAAACCCGGTACTGGTCTTGAATTTGAATTCAAGACCTGTACCGGGTTTTGAATTTTGAATTCAAAACCTGGTATTTTTGCATATTCAGCCCCGCTCTCCCCTGTATATAATCAAAAGCCGCCACCAACTTTCAATGCGAGGTCTTGAGTCAAATACCAAAACTGATTGAGAACAATAGAAAATGGGTGTGGTGGGTATATAAATTTTAAGAATGGTTCATGCGGGGTTTGGCGTGCTCCATCGAGTTATGGATGCACGCGGGAAGTTCGGAGGGCAGGTAAAAAGCGTAAGCGTTGGTCGAGGCGTAGCCGCGGCGAACAACTTTAGAGTTTCGAGTGCTCTCCAACTTCCCAAGTGCATCCATAACGCAATGGAGCTTGCCAAACCATGAACCATGTCTTCAGACACAAGACAACGGAAAACGATATTTATTTCGCTGATTAAAAATGCGTTTCTCATTACGTTTGAAATTACCGTACTCCATCGAGTTATGGAGCACGCACTGTAGCGAATCAGAAACGCTGTTATATAGCACGTCGTTGTGTTCATTGAATGGTTTTGATCAGCTCTACTGTTTGATGGGCCCAAACGTGCGTCGCATACCCAAGATGGGTGACGGACAATTGCCAGGTAGATGGTGCGTGATCTGGTGGTGATGGCATTAATGCTTTTGGTGGTTCTTCTCACTCACCCCAGGATGCCGTTTGGTTTGGCTGCTTGTGTAATAACATTTATTTATACCGCGCAAATTCAACTTTAAGGTTTTCAAACGCCCCTTACAATAATTTTTGACATGGCCGAGTGGATGGCATATTAAAGGCGCTCAGGCAGCCGCCATACGACACATAGCGGCCCACGAATTACAGATTAGCTCTAGGTGTTGATTTTACGGAGGGAGGAAAACCGGAGAACCCGGTGAAAAACCCTCGGAGCACAGGAGAGACCAACTAAACTCTACTCACATGAGTCCCAAGCTCGAGAACGGGGTTGTTCCCAGACGGTCACCCATCCAAGTACTAACCCCGTCTAACCGGACTTAACTATTGGTGAGAGGCAGCGACCTCACAGCACACGCCATCCGTGCTCCCCTTGTGGGTGGACTTGCTACATAACATATTGTATAGGCGGATAGTGGGGAATATTGTGCACTTTGTGATACAAGCATGAAACTTCCCACGTTTGTAGAGCTATAAGTATTTAACAATACTGGATATGGAGCCATATCGATGAAAAACTCGAGTTTGTTTAAACAAACGATTTCGGTGGTTTTCCCATGTATATTATTTATGTTTGTTGCTGAGCGGCCCGGGACCTTTTTCATACTCTTATTGTAGTTCTGAACTACAATAATTCCTAGACAATTACTGTTCAGTGTAGCTTTCTAGCAGTCTGAATTAAAGACGTTCCGGGCGTACGGCACGAACACTTGGCAATAAAGTAAAGAAGACTGTCAATACACATGGTCATGAAAATCTAAAAACATTTTGTTTTCTGAAGTCGCCAGCTCTATAAAGAATCGCTGAAGATCACGAGAAAATCGTAAAGAAGCGAGGCGTAGCCGAGTTCTCCTTAGAGTGTCTTTATCAACCTTTTCCAAGTGTTGTTATTTATAACTCGATAAAGTCTTCTTATTAGAAGACGAAAGCTTTCTGACTGACGGATTTTGACGGTCTTCTACTGTCCCAGTCTGATATAGTTTGTCGTCCGGCTTTCTTGTCTTAAAAAAACCTTAAAAACTTGTCTTAAAACTCGTCGTTTATCGGATTTTAAAACACCTAGGAAGTAAGAACTAACGAGGTTTCCGTTTGCTAATATAATTCGACTGAATTAGGTATCGGTCAGCGACCTTCACAATTAGCAAAGGACCCATAAATGCCGCCATTTTGCAAACGGTTTTGGGGACACTTTGGCTAACTCAAAGGTAATAGGAGCACGCAGTCCAGTTATATATAGGCCAGTATACGGGACAACTTTTTACTAGTTTCCAGGATTCTTGTTATGAGTGTTTGGTAACCACGTCTAATAAAGTTGATCCGGGCAGCAAGCTGACCCTACCTGTGAAATTTTGCTTGTAAACCCGTGCTAACTTTGACCCGGATGCTATAAGAGACCAACTGCATACATGAAATGTTGCTACGGAATTTTCTCTCGTTTTTTCCCTTCCCTTTTTGTTTTTTACACCCAAAAGCACAGCATTGTGTCCCGAATTTTCCGTCTTCGTATTGACCTACCTAAACAATTGCCTGACCAGCGCCATTACTGAGAGACTAAATTGACATTTCGCAAACTTCACTATAAAGGTATGAGCTTAAGCAAGCTAGGACGACGACGGCGGTCTAAAGTTCAGTATCTAGCAGAAACCACGAATCATTTACGTAGTATTGACATCCATACATGTCCAATACTGTCGAACAGATACGGGTCGAACGAGTCGTTAAATCCGTCATTTCATACGACTCTCGTCGTTAACAATTTCTATTTCAAAACCACGTAACATATCGCTATTCAACACATCAATATTATATGTTATTTCCTCGGTCTACATGTATTTCAAAACCACGCAAGATATCATATCGCTATCCAAGGACTCAATATTATATGTTATTTCCTCGTTCTATTTCAAAACCACGCAACATATCGCTATCCAAGGACACAATATTATATGTTATAGACCTTATTCAAAAATGGGCGCCGAATTAAAATTCTTTTATATACATATAAATTAGCCCTGAAATTCAAAATAATTTTTACTTTAAAACGAGGTCATAAGGGCTAATTTATATGCACATAAAATAATTCTAATTCGGCGGCCATTTTTTAATAAAGTCTATTTCCTCGTTCTATTTAAAAATCACGCGACATATCGCTATCCAAGGACTCAATATTATATGTTATTTCCTCGTTCTATTTCAAAACCATGCAAGATATCGCTATCCAAGAACTCAATATTATATGTTATTGCGTAGTTCTATTTCAAAACCACGCAACATATCGCCATCCAAGGACTCAATATTATATGCTATTGCGTAGTTATATTTCAAAACCACGCAACATATCGCTATCCAAGGACTCAATATTATATGTTATTGCGTAGTTCTATTTCAAAATCACGCAACATATCGCTATCCAAGGACTCAATATTATATGTTATTGCCTCAGTCGATTTCAAAACCACGCAACATATCGCTATCCAAGGACTCAATATTATATGTTATTTCCTCGTTCTATTCAACATATCGCTATCTAACAGGTGAATATTATATGTTATTGCCTCGTTCTATTTCAAAACCACGCAACTTATCGCTATCCAACAGATGAATATTATATGTTATTGCCTCGTTCTATTTCAAAACCACGCAACTTATCGCTATCCAACAGGTGAATATTATATGTTATTGCCTCGTTCTATTTCAAAACCACGCAACTTATCGCTATCCAACAGGTCAATATTATATGTTATTGCGTAGTTCTATTTCAAAACCACGCGACATATCGCTATCCAAGAACTCAATATTATATGTTATTGCGTAGTTCTATTTCAAAGCCACGCGACATATCGCTATCCAACACATCAATATTATATGTTAACATCCTCGTTCACCTTTTTACTTACCCGTCTGGAAGGTTGGTGCAAGCCGTAGCCCGGTGGGGGCCTGGGGCGAATAGCGGTACTAGTCTTCCATGGCCGCTGATCCCCAGCTTGCACCGCGCGCGGTTACCTAGCTGTTAACCTTGCTTATTGCATAACATCATTTATTGCGTAGTTACTCGGGCTACCTGTGGTAGCCGAGTCTAGGTTTCGGCTCCGTTTTTTGTTTTTTGTTTTTTTTGTCTATGTCGCGAAATGGCAATCATTACGTCATCCCATCAGGCTTTGCGAAACTGATGCGTGCATGCCAAATGCTTTCTTTCTTTGCTTTCCTGATGTCTGGTCAAGTCTTACTCGTCTCGGATGTGTTTTGCGTGTTCACAGACATAGTTATTGGTCATTAATGTTGCTGGCAAGTATCTTGATATTATATACGCTTACAATCGCACACGCCGTAAACATGAAGCTGTGTTGATATTTAATACCCGAAGAGACTTGACATATGAACGCTGTACATGTGTGGAAATAATGCTTTCTTTCTTTGCTTTCCTGATGTCTGATCAAGTCTTTCTCGTCTCGGATGTGTTTTGTGTGTTCACAGACATAGTTTGGATATATACGCTTACAATCGCACACGCCGTTAATAGCTTAATACCCGAAGAGACTCGACATATGAACGCTGTGTGCATGTGTGGAAATACGTTAAATACAGGCAATCGTGTTTTGTGTATTGCAAATTGTGTTTTCTATCGGAGAATTGGATTGTGTTTTGACTTTTGTCTGTGACCAATGTGTTTAGACTTTAGTTCTTAGCACTGCATGCGACAACCTGCGTATATGTAGTGATTGCAACTTCGATAACACTTCAGTAACCTTCACGTACTATATATATAGCACTGTTATTTTGCAGTAGCCAGACCAGGCGTGTGAACGCCTGACAAGGGGTCTTTTTATATTTCAAAACCATGCGACATATCGCTATCCAAGAACTCAATATTAAGTACTTATTGACCGATCGTGAGGTCTGCACTAGTGAAATATCAGACCGATGTTTTTTTTTAGATTGTTTAACTAGATTGTTTATTTTTCACGTTTACTCATGGCTAGTTGTTGTTTTCGGTACCAATGCGGAATGCTCTTTAAACAAAACGACACTGATGAAACTGGTACTAACCTAAACGGCATGACGACTGACGAAACTCTAATATATATGGTTTATAATATAACGAATATTTGATTTAATTTCTTCACTGACAAACTTCGTGCACGTTTTGTAAAGATAGCAACAAATAGACAATCACTGCATAATTAGTTGGCAGCATAGCACAACCAATCAAAATTTAAGATGCATGTTTAGCACAAAGCGTGATAAAATGATTCAATAAATAATTTTTCAAACCTTTTCGAACCTTCGCGGTTCGCTCAAGACCGGTGACCATGTAAAAAAACATTTTGTGGGAGACTGAAATCCACCTGCAAACCGCGCAGGGGCCTGGAACTTTTTGCCTCACTTTTTTCCCCCCGAATGACTGGACGTTAGCATTCCGGGTATCACATTTTAACTTACATCGAGTTCACTAGTACAGACCGAACAAGCGAGGTCAATAACACGGGACGAAAAAATTGATTTGCACATTTGCAAATTTAATGACAAAGTTGTTGCAAACATCAACTTTGCACGCGTATGACCAGATTTGCACATATGCAAAGTTGGAAATTGCCGTCAACTTTGCAACCGGTGCGGATTTGGCGATTGCCGTAGAGCCGCCGGTGCAAAGTCTTTGCAAATTTGTTGAAAAGTTCAAACTTTGCACAAATGTTTGCAAAGTTTGCAAATTTATTGCAAAGGCGGAATTTGCTAACGTTTTTGCGCTACGTGCAAATCTTATGTAATTGATCATGTTTTCCATAGATGCAAATTTATAGCGGATTTAACTTTGCTTATGTAAAAAACTTATAGACCTTATTCCAAAATGCCCGTCAAATTAAAATTCTTTTATATACAAATAAAATTGCCCTTATGAACTCGTTTTCATGTGAGAAATTCAAAATAATTTTTACTTTAAACCGAGGTTATAAGGGCTAATTTATATGCACATAAACGAATAATAATTCGGCGACCATTTTGGAATAAGGTCTACGTAGTTCAAATAATTTTTTTTGCATTTATAACACTGTTAATTTATTGAATTATTGTGAGCAAACATCAAGCCCGGTTTTCAATTGGACGCAACAATGTCGTAGCGACCGGGGAGAGTGAAGCTAAGTATATAAGGGTCCTTCCGACAAGAGAAAAGAAGATTTTAAAATTCTTGTCGTCACTTGTCTTTGCTGGTCGCAAAAATCCTTGAGTGGCCGCAGGGATAGATCCCGCGCCTCTGTCTTTGTTGTCACAAAATAGAAACCAGGCGATCGCGTTACCTACAGGATATAGAATTCCTATAAATATAAACATATAAATATCCCTAACAAATGTTTATTATATATATAAAAACTTTAAAAAGATAAATAACAAACTGTAACGGTAACATATGCAAACATTTACGGTATTTAAACAAATTAAGAATTGTTATTTTTTTCGCGATGTCTATTTGATGCTAACCTACTTACTCACGGACAAATTAACATTAACTCATTCCTGTTCGAGGGCTTCCCTAGAGGTGAATAAAATCGTCTGGCGTTAGCCAGAATAAAATACTAAACACCAATTCCGACAGGAAAGAGTTAAATGTTTAAACTAATTTCAATTAACAGTTCATTGTTATGTATTGGATTGAAAGCATTTCCTTTTTGTTTTCTTTTTCTTTTGCCAAGTTGTCCATTAGTTTCTGAACTACAATAGGTCTATTCAATCTGATAAGAAACATATTCTCCGTCACATAGTTGTTTAGACGTCACTTCTATGTAATATTAGCTATATCTAAACAGAGATTATTGATTTTTGCGAATGACATTGTATGAACATCAATAAAGATTTTTATATTTTGAAGAATGTGGTGAAGTGAAAAAATATAGTCCATCCGATTGAATGAAATAATTAAAAAGCTACTGAACAAGATAACTATCTGAACAACTTGGCTATGAGGCTCCACCAGACATTTTTTCCCGTAATTTGTTGTCCGGATATTTAACGATGTTGAAGTTTCTATACAACAAAGGAAAAGAAGACATTTTTTAAAATTTATTTAAAATTATGATTAACATACACTGCACATAAAAATACAACACTTGTTAATGTGCATCAGTGCTCACAACAGACTAGACGCAGGACAAGACGCAAGACAAGACGCAAGAGAAGACGCAAGACAAGCCGCAAGACAAGCCGCAAGACAAGCCGCAAGACAAGATGCAAGACAAGATGCAAGACAAGACGCAAGGCAAGACGCAAGGCAAGATGCAAGGCAAGATGCAACACAAGATGCAAGACAAGACGCAGGACAAGACACAAGACAAGACGCAAGACAAGACGCAAGACAAGCCGCAAGACAAGCCGCAAGACAAGCCGCAAGACAAGCCGCAAGACAAGCCGCAAGACGAGATGCAAGACAAGATGCAAGACAAGAAGCAAGAAAAGACGTAAGACAAGACGCAAGATAAAAGAGTGAGACGCAAGACGATACGCAAGACAAGATGCAAGACGAGAAGAGACGCAAGACAAGACGCAAGATGAGATACAAGACGAGATGCAAGACGAGATGCAAGACGAGATGCAAGGCAAGATGCAAGACAAGATGCAAGACGAGATACAAGACAAGAAGAAAGATAAGATGCAAGTGAAGATGCAAGGCAAGATACAAGACAAGATGCAAGACAAGACAAGATGCAAGACAAGACAAGATGCAAGACAAGATACAAGACAAGATGCAAGACAAGACAAGATGCAAGACAAGATGCAAGACAAGACAAGATGCAAGACAAGATGCAAGACAAGACAAGATGCAAGACAAGATGGAAGACAAGATGCAAGACAAGACAAGATGCAAGACAAGACAAGATGCAAGACAAGATGCAAGACAAGATGCAAGACAAGACAAGATGCAAGACAAGATGCAAGACAAGATGCAAGACAAGAGAAGATGCAAGACAAGATGCAAGACAAGACAAGATGCAAGACAAGATGCAAGACAAGATGCAAGACAAGACAAGATGCAAGGCAAGACAAGATGCAAGACAAGACAAGATGCAAGACAAGATGCAAGACAAGACAAGACAAGACAATTGACAAGACAAGACAATTGACAAGACAAGACAAGACAATTGACAAGACAAAACAATTGACAAGACAAGACAATTGACAAGACAAGACAATTGACAAGACAAGACAATTGACAAGACAAGACAATTGACAAGACAAGACAATTGACAAGACAAGACAATTGACAAGACAAGACAATTGACAAGACAAGACAATTGACAAGACAAGACAATTGACAAGACAAGACAATTGACAAGACAAGACAATTGACAAGACAAGACAATTGACAAGACAAGACAATTGACAAGACAAGACAATTGACAAGACAAGACAATTGACAAGACAATTGACAAGACAATTGAGAAGACAAGACAATTGACAAGACAAGACAATTGACAAGACAATTGACAAGACAATTGAGAAGACAAGACAATTGAGAAGACAAGACAATTGAGAAGACAAGACAATTGACAAGACAAGACAATTTACAAGACAATTGACAAGACAATTGACAAGACAAGACAATTGACAAGACAAGACAATTGACAAGACAAGACAAGACAAGACAAGACAAGACAAGACAAGACAAGACAAGACAAGACAAGACAGGACAAGACAAGACAAGACAAGACAAGACAAGACAAGATGCAAGACAAGATGCAAGACAAGATGCAAGACAAGATGCAAGACAAGATGCAAGACAAGATGCAAGACAAGATGCAAGACAAGATGCAAGACAAGATGCAAGACAAGATGCAAGACAAGATGCAAGACAAGATGCAAGACAAGATGCAAGACAAGATGCAAGACAAGATGCAAGACAAGATGCAAGACAAGATGCAAGACAAGATGCAAGACAAGATGCAAGACAAGATGCAAGACAAGATGCAAGACAAGATGCAAGACAAGATGCAAGACAAGATGCAAGACAAGATGCAAGACAAGATGCAAGACAAGATGCAAGACAAGATGCAAGACAAGATGCAAGACAAGATGCAAGACAAGATGCAAGACAAGATGCAAGACAAGATGCAAGAAAAGATGCAAGACAAGATGCAAGACAAGATGCAAGACAAGATGCAAGACAAGATGCAAGACAAGATGCAAGACAAGATGCAAGACAAGATGCAAGACAAGATGCAAGACAAGATGCAAGACAAGATGCAAGACAAGATGCAAGACAAGATGCAAGACAAGATGCAAGACAAGATGCAAGACAAGATGCAAGACAAGATGCAAGACAAGATGCAAGACAAGATGCAAGACAAGATGCAAGACAAGATGCAAGACAAGATGCAAGACAAGATGCAAGACAAGATGCAAGACAAGATGCAAGACAAGATGCAAGACAAGATGCAAGACAAGATGCAAGACAAGATGCAAGACAAGATGCAAGACAAGATGCAAGACAAGATGCAAGACAAGATGCAAGACAAGATGCAAGACAAGATGCAAGACAAGATGCAAGACAAGATGCAAGACAAGATGCAAGGCAAGATGCAAGACAAGATGCAAGACAAGATGCAAGACAAGATGCAAGACAAGATGCAAGACAAGATGCAAGACAAGACAAGACAAGATGCAAGACAAGACAAGATGCAAGACAAGACAAGATGCAAGACAAGACAAGATGCAAGAAAAGACAAGATGCAAGACAAGACAAGATGCAAGACAAGACAAGATGCAAGACAAGACAAGATGCAAGACAAGACAAGATGCAAGACAAGACAAGACAAGACAAGACAAGACAAGACAAGACAAGACAAGACAAGACAAGACAAGACAAGACAAGACAATATATAGATATCTATTTATACATAGGTATAGTATATAGCAGTGCCTAAAATAGGTATAAATTGTTGTTTTCTACAGTACTTACTTGTCTATACTTGTAAATATCTTTCTGTCTCTATGTTTGGTGGAATATAGTTAAAATCTGGTCTAGAAATAACACATGAAAAGTTATGATACAAAATAAATTTACTTGCAAAATTACAATGCAGTAATTCGAATCAATACAAATTACAATGCAAATGCATAACAATACCTGAGAAGTAAATTAGGCAACGTGAGGCAAGAAAAAATAATTAAGGCAAGGGAAGGGAGGCAGTCCTTTAAAACTATAAACTGTTTTGCCAAATACCAGACACTGCCAGATAGCAGAATTTTACTGGATACTGCCCACTGGGCACCAATACCCAGATCTGGCACATCTCTAAAAACTTTACAATATACTTATACAGAAAAACATTATATAAAAATCATCTTTAATAATTTATAAATAAGTCACATTTAAAATAAACATATTTTTCTACTTACTTGTTAAGTAGTTAGTAGAATAAAATTATATCTTTCTGTATTTTTGTTTGGTTCTAACCTAAAAAATTACATGAAAATTTAAGATATTGAAATAGAGAGACTTGCAAAGTTACAGTAATATTTTCAAAATAATGTATTTCAATGCAATGTACTCCAATACAATGCATGTAATACAATGCAATGCAATGCAATGTAATGCAAAACAATGCAACGCAATACAATGCAATGTGACACAGTCCTCATTACAATGCAATAAATGTTACTACACTGGAAAACTATACAATACAAAACTTTACAACACTCCAATACAATGCAATAACAATAAAAAACAATGCAGTACAGTACAGTAAAGTACAAATAAAATACAGTGTAGTGAAGTACTGTGTAGTGCAGTGCAAAATACAGTGCAGTGCAGTAGAGTACAATAAAATACAGTGCAGTACAGTACAGTACAGTGCAGTGCAGTACAATACAGTACAATACAGTGCAGTACAATACAGTGCAGTGCAGTGCAGTGCAGTGCAGTAGAGTACAATACAATACAGTGCAGTGCAGTACAGTACAGTGCAGTACAATACAATACAGTACAATACAGTGCAGTACAATACAGCGCAGTGCAGTGCAGTACAGTATTAGTACAATATTATAAAAATTATTTATTCAATTATAAATAGGTATTAAATAGGTATGATATAAGCAGCACTTAAAAGATAAATGCTTGACAATTTACTATATAATACAATATTACAATGCAATGGAATGCAATGAATTGCATTGCAATGCAATGAGCAATACAATACAATACAATACAATACAATACAATACAATACAATACAATACAATACAATACAATACAATACAATACAATACAATACAATACAATACAATACAATACAATACAATACAATACAATACAATACAGTACAACATAACACAACACAACACAACACAACACAACACAACACAATACAACACAACACAACACAACACAACACAACACAACACAACACAACACAACACAACACAACACAACACAACACAACACAACACAACACAACACAACACAACACACACAATACAATACAATACAATACAACACAACACAACACAACACAACACAACACAACACAACACAACACAACACAACACAACACAAACACAATACACTATACACTATACAATACAGCACTCTGCAATACAATGCAAAGAGAATGTTTATACCTTTTAAGACACTGTAAAACTATACAAAATAATAAAAGAAATATTTACAATACTGCAATACATTCAAGCAAAACATTTGAATATAATTCAATACAGTACAATAGTATAAACACCATCTTAAATAATGCATCACCTATAAAAAGTATTATATAGGTGTGAGATTAGCTGCACTTAAAAATAAACCAATTGTTTCTTTCTACTTACTTACTTGTCTTATTTAGTTGGTAGAATATCTTTCTGTCTTTATGTTTGGTGTTCTATAGTTAAGTTCTGGCCAAAAAAAAGGAATTGAGAAAGTCTTGATAATTAAGCTTATATAAACTTTTATTTATAAAACAAAGGGTTGCAAAGAGTAACCACAAAAAGTTTTAACTTACAAAATACATTTATAAAATACAAAAACTAGTAGCGATTTAACTTGTTTTTACATGCCAAACTTAGATATTTGATGTATGGGTCAAACACTGTCAAAATTTATATTTTTCGAAGACTTCCAAGATACAAACGCTATTTATCCCACTGTAGAATACTGGAATTTAATACAAGATACAGAATACTATTACTAATAGTTCACACTTCTTCAGTTTACTAACCTCTTTTTATCAAAGTAACGTGATTTCTTCAACTTTTTGGCGTCGTTTGTCGTGATCAATCTTCGTTTTCAGTTTTTTTTTGTACAGTGCCGTCACTGCAGTGTTTAACAAGCTTTTTTGACGTCAAAAATCCACATATTCAGACAGATAGTACGGGATAAACAACAGAGGTTTCCTAAGGTACCACTTTGGTGACAAATGATGGCGTTTCTTTGTAGATGTTCACCATAAAAAGATAGATATTTTCCTTGTGTCCATTCAGACTAAACCAACCCGCCATCTTCTTGCTTGAATTAGTGTGTTTTAGCGGGAAATTTCTTGAGATATGATTGGCCAATAAAACTATGAACAAGGCTCCGACTTTAATCCGACGACTTCCGATGACGCATCGATAAAAACATCGAATTATGAAAGCACTGCCGCAAAACGTACTTAGGTTTTTTAGCATACTTTTTCATATTTAGGCAAATGCCTTTCTGTAGAAGCTTGTGTATAAGCATGTTTTAAGCATTCGTGTTGTTTCTCGTTGAGCGCGGGTGCTCTAGGATACAGGTTATATAGGGTATCCTCTTGGTAGGATACGTTACAATTTTTGTCATTCTAAGTCTAGAACATAGGGTTATATTTTTTTGGTCGAACAAAAAGCATGTTTTTGGTTTTTGTTATCTGAATGAACAAGGCACTGTTAATTAATTGTTATTGATTAATTATTTAATTAGTTAGTTTCATTGATCAATGATTGATTGATCGATTGATTGATTGATTGACTAATTGTTTAATTAATTGATTGTTTGAATGAATGAATGAATGATTGATTGACTAATTGATTGATTGATTGATTAATTGATTGATTGATTGATTGATTGATTGATTGATTGATTGATTGATTGATTGATTGATTGATTGATTGATTGATTGATTGATTGATTGATTGATTGATTGATTGATTGATTGATTGATTGATTGATTGATTGATTGATTGATTGATTGATTGATTGATTGATTGATTGATTGATTGATTGATTGATTGATTGATTGATTGAGTTTTATTCAATTTTACGCTATATATTTGCAACGGTGCGAAAGTTGTGCAAATTTAACTACAAATTTGCTTTTTAAATTGACATGAGCAAATTCATTAGTAAAATTTCGCAAAGTTACAAAATGTAATTAGCACTTATAATAGCTAATAATGGTTGAACTGATTATACAGGCAGGTAATTACTCGTTTTTCTAATTTTTACTTCTTTCAGATAGGATCGAGATTGGTGAAAGACCTGCTCGTATTATATGTAAAAAAAATCACATAATTCAGTTAAATCTCTATTTAGCCGACGTTGCAATACGTTTAAATTTGGGACCTAGTTTCAGTATCTGCTTACCGATGTTCACGCTTAAAAAAGCGCCATTAAACTGTGGCGAACTGTAGTGCATGCAAACAGGTTTTCGCTTGTATGAGAATGTCCATCAATAGAGGTTCCTAACAAACAACTATACAAGAGATGCCCATGTTCTAATTGTTGACAAAATATTCTTATACAGGTGTATCGTTTTTATCTCAAAAGAACGCGCTCAGCCTAATCAGATTCTGATCATTTACTAAGTTTGTCAAGCTTTGATCAAAACATCCTAAAAATTGTACTTTTATAGAAGACGGTCCAAACTTCAGTTTTACAATAAATTTGCAACGGCGTCAAAGTTGGCAAATTTAATGACGAATTTGCATTAAAAATTGACGTGAGCAAATTCATTAGTAAAATTTTGCAAAGTTACAAACAGTAAAGTTGAATAAACTATTGTGCAAATTCATGCAAATTTCTTTTCAAATTTGCTTTAAATTTACCCACGTAGGAAAATTTATTGCAAATTTGGTCACTAATTTGCAAATGCGCAAATTCATATGCAAAGTTGTTGCAAATGTATCGGAATGCAAATTCAAAACACGCAGTTAGCAAATTGCATGAAAATTTAGTTGAACAAATTTGCAAGTTATTTGCAAATGTGCAAATTTATCGCAATTTCATTTTTTCGTCCCGTGTAAGTAGTTTATTATATGGCCATAAATGTTGTGAACGTTCTGTGAAAACTCGACCCATTTTTCTTGCGAAAACGAAAATGGCAGACATTTTCCCATTTTTAAAGTACTTTCCTTTGAGCTACAATCCTGAACTTTCTACCCCAAATAGCATTTTTCAATTGCTTTTGTTTGACATATTGCTCAAGATCATACGTTAGTAGTTGAATAAAAAATCATCTGAAATTCTAATACTTGTGAGAAGTAAATGTTATATTATTACGAACAATGTTACGAACGTTTTGGACATTTTCAAAACTTTCACAAAACTTGGAAACCCAAATGAAAGCTTATAAAATTTCTAACAACATACCTGCACGATATATTTCAACAATGAGTAGTTCTGAAATTATAATCCATCTTGTTGCATATACTAATGCTGACTGCCATTTTGTTTATAAAATTAACGGTCCCAAACGGCAGATTCCGCTCTGAGCGGGCGGATACGGGAAATATCCGACCGCTTATATGAACCAATCAAATTACAGGATTTCCGTATTTGGACCTCTCAGCGCTGCTGCCATATAATAATATATGTTAGTATAAATACACAGGTGATTATAGAAAATCGCGCGCGCTGATTGGTCGAGTTACTTCGGATTAATTCTCGATAATCACCTACAGCGTTTATCCAAAATGGCCGCCAGCCAAGTTGTCAATGCGACAGACGAGGAAATTAACAATTTTAAAGAAAATGTTGTTCCTAAAAGTACGAAAATGTGTATTTATACTAAAACAATTATTCACCGATATTCACCTCGCCTTCGGCGAATAATTGTTAATTATTGCCTCAGTCTATTGCAAAACCACGCAACATATGTCACGCATACAACAACATTTTCAGCTTCAAAACTGTTTCGCGATAAGTGGTGAACTTGCGATGCGCGAGAAAGGAAAAACCGCTAGCGGTAATGTGTCAGAACCAAACAAAGTGCTAAAAAGCGGTGCCCTGTTTAGCGTCAAAAATGTCCGGTCAAAAATACAGCGAGAAAAATGTCGCGTCAAAAATACCGCGTCAAAAATATCGTGTCAAAATTATAGCGTCAATAACGTCGAATGCTATTGATTCCGCACGAACGAACTAGGCAATGCAAGAGTTATATAGTTAAATCTACAACTTCAGCTCATTTGTTTTATTGTTCACACAAGAACTACTGAACTAAACGCTCTTCTACATTTTTAAACGTAAACATAGGTATAATCCCAAGACTTACTACAACAATTATAAGCGCTATTTATAACATAGGTTCAAAGTTTTAAATTTAAACATTATAATCCCAAGACTTACTACAATTATAAGCGCTATTTATAAGATAGTTCAAAGTTTTAAATCTAAACATTATAAGCCCAAGACTTACTACAACAACAATTATAAGCGCTATTTATAAGATAGTTCAAAGTTTTAAATAAACATTATAATCCCAAGACTTACTACTACAACAATTATAAGCGCTATCTATAAGATATATGTATGGTGGTTCGTGGTTGCGTTAATCCTAACATCACTCCAAACATGTCTAACCCAGTGAGCTATATATATATATATATATAACTTAAGTGTTATCTTCTGATCATTGACCAGGCAAACCAATAGAAGACATGTAGACCTGAAGTTTGTATACCTCCAGTCTTCCATGCAGAGATGAAAATTCAGCCTCGCTACTTTTAGAATACAGTAAAACCTCTATTAAAAGTGCTTATAAGGTGAAAATTAAGTCTGTCTTATTTAAAAGAACACTTAAAATGACAAAGTAACATCTTTTGCAGTTTTTCCTTTCCTTGCTTCATTGTTGAGCTATTTCAGGTTGTTTGATATGCAAATTAGACATCTAGATGTCACACGTACTTAACGATTTACCGAAGAAGGTTATCAACCGCGTCCCAGCTGGGCCATTTGTGGGGGCTGGGCAAAGATGGAGGCCAAAAACAAAATGGCCGGAACAAAATGGACCTGGCACAGGCTGCCAAGTATGCGCCATATAATGCCTCATTTTTGACTCTTACACAATTTTCTCAAAGTTTATTGCGCCTAGTCAGGCTTTCGATTGACCTGCAAGATTCAAGATGTCGCTCACGTTAAATGTATTCTTATACTGCGTTCGATATGCTTTGGATAATTCTAACTACAGCGAAATTATCTTCTTTTGCCACCTCAATACTAAAATACTCTTTGACATTGTTCACCAAGTCTCTCCAATTCGTTTCTCCAGGCTAAGGAAACAATTTGGTTGCCCCATGGACTTCGTTGTATGACAGGGCACAGAGACGACACAACCCATCATTGCATATTCTTCCGACGTTTTTTTCGGGTGTTTCGCCGGCTTTTCTCTCATTTTCATTGATTTTTAAGTTGTTTTTAAATTTGCCGCCATCACCTATTTATAATTTGAGCCCTTTTAACTAATGCCCGAGATGTAGCCTGAGCGCCTGCCTTGCTTCCACCAATCAGAATACCTAAAACATCCAATGTGATCTCGACCACTCAGATGTGGTGATAGTTCAGTCTGTGCCAGGGCCATTTGTTCCCGCCATTTTGCTTTTGCCCGCCATCTTGGCCCAGCCCCCACAAATGCCGTTGGGGACGAGGTTGCATGGAAGGTTCTATATCTTTGTTATTATTAAACCAAATTAATTAGACGGAAGCGCGTGGGTGTGTTTCTCACACAACACCAAACATGTAGATTTTCAAGTAATAGCGTACCATCGAGCTGCTATTTATAACCCATAATGCGGACAAACAAACCAAAATTGACTTCCAAATGATTGCAAATTAGCCAATATCTATTGTTCGGACTGCAAGAATTGTGGGTAATAGCGGCAAACTTAAATAGTGACGTCACCGCGACGGAGCGCTATTATGTTTGATAATAACAAAGATATATAATATTCTCCAATGGCTCATTATATACGCTAAGATGTTAATTTGTGACGTCAAGATGTTTAATTTGTTTATCAAACAACCAAGCAAAGCTAAGAATAAAAAAAATGCAAAATATGTTACTGTGTCATTTTTAGTGCTATTACAAATAAGACAGAGTTGATCATACAAATAAGACGGAGTTTTCTTTTTCCACACCTTGGTACGAATTAACAAAGCTTTTAATGTCTGTGAAGTGAAACAGTCGGTCAGAAAATACGGAAAACAACAGATTAACGCTTAATGCAGGATTAGTGCCAATCAACTTTTGAAATGTAAGGTTGCCCGCTGCCATGGGTTACGCGGAAAACATCACGCACAAATTTTTTGACTGTCACGCAAAAACTGCTCACCCAATCAGAAAATCAGAAGCCTAGAACAACGGATTTTGTCACCTGATATATAAGAAATATATGTTATTTACCGGCTGGGAGGTCCATATAGAAAAATATTTGCCCGAGGTCTTAAAAAAGGCCCGAGGCCGGAGGCCGAGGAACATTTTTGAGACCGACGGCAAATATTTTTCTATACGGACCGACCAAAACGGTAAATAACATATTTATTTTTTTGTTACATAATTAGATAAATTAATATAATTGAATTAAGTTGCGTAATCGAGCTGACATTCACGTGATACTCAAAAGTCCAAAGTTTATCGTTTAACAGTCGTAAACAACTGCCGACATGCAGTCTTACAGGGAAGCTTGGAACCTTTTTTGTCATAAAAAAAAACATTCAAAACTCGAAGATCTAGTTACGAAGGGAAGTCAAAATGCAGTCCAAGTGTTTTTAAAGTTTAGTTGATAAAGATTCTTCGTCGTTCTTCTTCGTCGCTTGCTCTATTTTGGCTGTTCGCTTGGAAAGTCGCTTTCAATATTTGGCTGACTGCATGAAAATTGAAAGTGTGGTCCTCGAGTTTAAAGACGAAAATGCTGGTCAGTAAGCCATTTGTAATTTCAAGTTTCAAGGACATGAGACGATGAGGTTGGCATGTGGAAAATGGTGGAAAATGTTTGGCTAAAAGGTAAAAGACTTGTAGCGGTTCGTTGAGTATAGCGGTTGGCGGATAACAGAAGAAAGACAGTTTAGTGTCAAAAGGTTTCACTGAGCTTTTCTATCTTAATCTGGTGGTATGATTTTTTATATATATTTCTATTTAGTTTCATTTAGTGATTCAAAATACTGTGTTCACAAGTTTATGTATGTTTTTCCTACCGTTTTAAACTGTTTTCTTTATAAATGTCAACTCGAAAATTTTGCTTTGTCACAGTTTTCCCAGCATTTCTTTTAAAATTCGCTGTTTACACATGAAGTTGTCAAAACCATTTGGATAATAAAACTCATTTGCATCCCCGTAGCTCTCTATTGAATTTATTTTTTTCTGTGGCAAGCGAAATAGTTATGAAAATTGGCCAATTTTAAATGAATTTTAAAATTAAATTTAGGATTCTGTGACCGTGGTCAGATATCGTAAAAAACTGCCCGCTCACGCAGCCAATCAAATTGCAGCATTACCTGGGATTCCGCCCGCTCACGATTGATAAAAAAATAAAAGTAATTATGATTATTAAATGAGCTTTTCTCTAATAATAACGCTGTTTTGTGTGAACAAATATATTCTAAAAGTTGCGTGGCCTGATTTTGATTTCAGTTGTCTTTAAAGAATAGTAGTATGCTTTCCAGTGATACCAGACAACGCCTTGACCATATTTGGTGTTAGTACCACTAAGATACAAACCATTTAAGTTGGAGTAATGACAGTTATTGTACCACCAGGCACCTTTGAAATGCACAGCACAGTTTTCAACACTACTCCAGTCATTATCTTTAGTGGTAAACTTCATTCCATTGTACCTAGCATGAAGTGCGTCACCAGCATCACCTTGTAAAGAGAAAGAAATGCACCATGTCCGTGTAAAGACACGTTCACATAATCCGATCTAATATATCCAACAAGAGAGAGTGTTCTTTCTCCAATTTCTAAATACAGCCTAGCAGGTTGAAAATACGAGACAAAGCCGCGTGTTGTTTTAACCATAGTTAATAGAACATATACATGGTTTGGAAACTCGTCCAAAGTGATTGTTCTATGTTTTTGTTCAAGTTTATGGAAATTTGTGCAATTTCACGGTATTGTATTTTCTGTATAGTGAAGCAGTCGTCCAATAGCAACTCGTTTTTTTTTGCTTCATCGTCACGTGTTGTGGTGCTTCATCGTCACGTGTCCATACAATTTACTTCCATATAAGGATCTCCATTGTCAGTTCAATATGACCATCCTTCATGTTGAAAGAAAATAGAGCTTCCAAACCATGTATATGCTCTATTAACTATGTTTTAACCACACTGACGAGTGTTGAATATAACTTCTCAAACGAATCAATATTTTAAGACAAAATCGACCAAAAGTTTGCTAAATTTTACCGTAATCTTCTTCCGATTTGTAAATGCTGATTAAATATATATTTCTTTTAAATTTTTTCTCATAAATTATTAATGAGTTGTAAAATAATCAGATCTGAATCTCCTTTTAAGGTGGCTCCATAAAGTTTCTTGAAAAGTGGAAAGTCCAAAACACGTGCATAAATAAATCGGGAAAAGAATAAACCTAAATGTTATGCGTAGTTAAACAGTCTGACAATCAAAAACTGTTACCACAATAAATAGCAACCGTTGTTGCTATGGCAACAATGACGTTTCAAAATGGCTGCCAATTACCCTTCAAATTAATTTAATTCGAAAAAAACTTTGGTGACCCCCAATTTTTTTTTCATTAAAACTTTTCTTGAAGTATGAGTAATCAATTGGCCGATTTAAAAAAAATTCTGTAAAACGAATAATTTTTCCCGCGGAAAAATCATGTTTGTTAATTTTTAAAAAATTTGGATCTACAGAATTTTTTTTAAATCGACCTATTGATTACTCTTTACTTGGTAACTACTATTTATTTGGATACATAACATTTAGTTTTATTCTTTTTCCGAATTGTTTATGCACGTGTTTTGGACTCTCAAAATTGTATTTTCCATTTTTCAATAAACTGTATGGAGCCACCTTAATGTATGTGATTTACATATCAAAGTAAAAACTGTAGTGTTCGCAAGCAAATTACTCGACACTCTTGTACGTCAAAGTAATGTGACGTTACTCTCAGACGAAGGACCTTCGCTCGAATAATCTACGTTCCATATTTTGCAAGTATACCCAACCTTACTATATTTCAACTCTTGTAAGTCATTCTAGTCAATCACATACATACATCAGCACAATAATCGGATCCAATTAATCAGATCGTGTGAACGTGCTATAACAAGACATTTACCATTTTGTACAATAGCCAAAATCTTCGCGAGACAAGTTTCTACAATCGTCGCATGCACAGAGTAGAAACCAATTCTTCTGCAATACTGCAATTGTGGCGAATTGTCTTGCACAAATTTGACCAAGCGTACGACACGTTTCAATTTTTTAATACGCAACTACAAGCAAATATCTTTGTACCTTGTTAATAACTTTCTCAAATAAAACGTTTCTCACCTGAATAACCTGTTACTGTCAACTTATATAGGTCCGTTTCATCTGCCACGGCAAATATGCTGTACTTAGCGTAACGTATCTCGTTTTAAAAATCTTCCAGATCAACTCTCAAAACATCTTGACCACTCTTTGACAAACGATTTATCTTGTCCAGTCCAAGCCAGAACTCTCCATTGAGATTACCAAATCCATTTTTGTAGTCAGTCCAATTTAGATAAAAATCTTCGCTTCCGTCCATTCGTCTTTGAAAAACAGTCCAACCTCCTGATTCAGTCGTCATGTCACACCTTACATCAAAAGCTCCTTGATCATCTGGATCAATTGTGTACACGCCATTTTCTTTTACTCCATTTTTGTACAAATCAGCACAACTTTTCCGCAGTACTATATGTAAATATTAAGTAGAAGAATGTCACAAATATATAAAAGTGTAAATCCAACTTAAATGTGCACATGTTGTTGTATTGTAAAGACATATCTAGAGCAAATATATAGCTACAGGGAAAACGTAATGTGTCTGTGGTATGTGTCTCCAAACATTTTTTCGCTTCCCATAACTAGAAGATCTCTCGAGGCATTATTGCTGTATAAGCAATTATATGTATTTGACGTTTTAAAGGCGAATAACTATCCTAATGATTTCTTAAAAAAAACTTTTTAAAACCAGTTACACCACCACCACGGCAAAACACTGCGGATGAAAATTCGATGATGGGTTTTTCGATTGTTCCGTACATTCAAGGAATTACGGAACCAATTAAAAGAATCTTAGGTAGTTTCAACGTAAAAGTTGCTCCAAAACCTTTCGTAACGCTAGGTTATATTTTTGCAAAACCTATAGTTAAAAAATTATCACTACCAATCATCCACGGTATCACCAAAGACGTTGTTTGGAAGCTTGGCACATCAATAGCGCCCAACGCTCCATTAAATCATGATGACGGCAGTCTACTGCCGGAAGCCTATTTACATCTTGTTGAAAGGTAACGTCATCAATGGTTCTATGAGAGTATAAATATGGGACCTGTCTTCACAGTGATCACCCCTGATGAAGACACTAGATCGGAGTGTCGAAACGTTGGGTCATGAACACTAACTTTTTAAGCTACGTTAAAAAAACTTTTAAACCAGAGTAGCGTTAAACTAAGTCTGATACTTCACCTGGCTGTGTTGGGAATTTATTTGTTAATAAGATGATATTGTGGCTTTGAATCAGAATATGAACGAATGTTCTTGAAATGAAACTGTGAAATAATCAAATATTAAAAGTTAAAAGCGGCTGCGAGGGAGACCAGAGGTTCTCTGTTAATTCTGCTTCAGTTCCCAGTTTTTAGGAACCAAGGTGTGAATGGCTAATCGTCGAAAGGAATGTGCTCGGGTAAGCGGCCGCTCGGGAGGAGGAATGAGTGACGGCACTAAGAGCGGCTGTGAGACAGATAAGTACTAGCATATCCATGACAACATGAGAATTGTACATTCATGTCGCATAACATGCGCTTCGAAATCTCTGCTAATTATATCTACTGATGTACGTTTCATAATTATTTTGCCTTTTAAAGTGTTTATCAGTCCCAAATTATAGCGGTTAAACACGTAAATCAGTAAAGAAGAAAAGAGTGTTTCTTTACCTTTACTTTGTTTTAGTTTGCTTGGTTTAGCTGGACAATATAAACTATCATCGTTCTAAAAATATAAAAGAATAAAAACCTTTTATCTACAAATGAGGTGAATTTATAAACGTTTCGTTCTTCTTAAAAAGTGTGTATGGGAGAGAAGAAGATTTACATCAAGCCCAAGCACCAACACAAGCATGAACACAAGCAAAACACAAGCACAAGAACAAGCCCTGTGCAAAAGTGCAAGTGCAAATGCAAACACAAGCCAAAGCTAAAGCAAACCCAAGCAAAGGCACAAACTAAAGGAAAAGCAAAAGGACAAGAACAAGAAAAAACAAAGTACAAAGACAAGCATAAGGAAAATCAGAAACACAAGTAAAACCAAAGGCAAAATTTAACAAACTTAACATCTCCTCCTCCCAATAGTCAAAGTCTTCAGCAACAACAAGTTTTGATCTATCACAAGTCGCAGTACTGTTATTCAGCTGACATTTTCTTTCAGTTTTTGAACTCGTTCCGTAATTAGCAGATTTACATTGAGGTCTTTTGGCCACACAAAGCCGAGTGCAATCTATCTGATCAGAAGCAGTTTCTTTTTTTATCAGAGATTTCTTTAAACGATGTCCTTTATTTAGAATAATAAAAACACAAGTGTTAGGGATTATATAGATAATTATATTTTACAAGATAGAGCAGGGTGGAGCATGGTAGGCAAAATGGATGAAAGTGGAGCTGGGTGGAACAAAGTGCAAGAAGATGGAGGAGTGTGGCGCAGGGGGGACCAGGGGGGAGCCAGGTGAAGCAGGGTGAAGCAGGGGGGAATAAAGTGGAGCAGCGTAGAAAAATAATTAAAGCACGTTGGAGCAGGGGGAGCTAAATAGAACAGGTTGGGAAAAGGTGGAGAAAAGTAGAGCAATAAAGGTGGAGAAGAGTGGAGCAGGATAGAGTAGGGTGAAGCAGGAACGGCAGAGTGGAGCAACCTGGAGTAACGTCGAGCAGAGTGAAGCAGGATGTAGCAAGATAGAGCAGGCTAAGCAGGGTGGAGCAGGCTAGAGCATGGTAAAGCAGAGTAGAACAAAATTAAGCGGGGTAAAGCATGAGCAAGGCAGAGCGGCAAAGCAGGTTAGAACAGTCTAAACCAGAGTGGAGCGAGATAGAACAGGGTAGAGCATCGTAAAACACGGTAGCGCAGGGTGGAGTAAAGTGCAGCAGGATAGATACAAATGAGGTCGAATGAAAATGGTCGAGTCGGGACCAGTCGAGTCGAGTCGAGTCTAGGAGAGGAGAGGAGAGGAGAGGAGGGTGTAGGATAGTCGAGGAGAGTCTAAGAGAGTTGAGTTGAGTTGACTGGAGTGGATTGGAGTGCAGTGGAGTGGAGTGAAGTGGGATAGAGTAGAGTAGAGTGGAGTGGAGTAGTAGTTATGTGGAGTGGAGTAGAGTAGAGTAGAATTGAACAGATAAAAGTAGAGAATGAAAAGACGCGAACAGTAAATTGAAGAAGAGTTGAAGAACCTACCACGAGTAAGAACATACTGTGTCTGTTTACATGCATCCGGTGCTTCGGAACATGTGGCCAAAGTTGAAACTATCACAAATACCAGTGTCCCAATAGCAAGTCGTCTTGGGAAAAAGCCTTGATCACGTTTTTCAAACGACATTGCGTCCTTTTACGATTTTTTGCCGTATTACGATTCAAAATATTTCTTAATGTCTCCCTCAGTAACCGTTCGTCGAAAGTTCGAGATTCTTCGCCAAATTCACAATTGGATTCTAAAATGAAATTCAAAATATTAGTCCTTTAATTTATTCCAGTCTGTCTATTTACTCAAATGTTTGGGATTTTACAATATGCTACCATATGGACTTTGTTTTGTGTTGTATTTTTTTAGATTGTTGTTAGAAAAAATATAGTTTGCTTAAAGTTACCTTATATACCTTTAAGTGTGTCTCTTAAGATACCTTAATTTCCGCATTATATTAAAACTTAAAAAATTTGCAATTAGAACATGCCAATAAATTTTAATTTTACTATTAAAAGGAACGATTTTTTCACAATCCGCCTCTAGACGAATGTCGAGATCGACTTTCACACGCTTTAACTCAAAGTGGTTTTTATTAGATGCACAATATACTTTTGATAGTGTTAGTATACTTGAGGAAATTAGTCTATATAGCAATACGGGGTTTTCTATAAGAAGTCCCGCGAAATTCTGCTTCAGTGCGAACCTTATTCAAATCTATTTACTCTCTTCTTCGCTATTGTGCCAACATAGCCCCGGTGGGACCCAGATCAATCTAAATTTTAAAGTCTATAGAGTAAACGGTTGTATACTTTGAAACATTATTTTATAAATGTGAACTAGTTATAGAAGAAGTTACATTATTAGTATTGCTCTGAAGAAAACCAGTCTTCGTTCCCCCAAAACACTTTTCGTTATGGAAATTTAGCCAAACACTTCTGCTCATAAATATTTGAAAAGTGGACTGCACATGGTTCAGAAAATTGACTATAGTTTGCGAACACTACTTTATATGTATCGAAACATATTTAAAACGTTGACATGAAATGATAAAATTAAACACTAAATAATGGAGAATACGTTTTGTTATCTTCCGAACACAATAAATGTAGATGGAATTAAAATGCCAAGCCAATGTATATGCATCTACATAAAAGTTGTTTTGTAAACATCAGTTCTTAAAACTGAAATGCAATCCAATTTTTTTTTCGTTATTAAATTAACACTTTACCGGGCAGATTACCAGTAGGTCTGCACTTGACGAGTAAAATCATTAACCAGAGTAAAATCAATAAGTTGCCAATGGCAACAATACCCACTAAAGCGTTAATGTACATATTCTTTAAACTATATGATAGCGTAAAGTAGCCGAGAAAATTTTAACGGAAGATAACTTAAAGCTTTAGAGATGTTAATGTTTTTGTAACTGGAAACCTTGTCAAAATCAAAATTGCGCGTTGTGGGAAATTGTCATAAAATACGCTTTGTAGACGCGTCTTTTTATTGCTCAGATATACCATACTGAACGATTCTATATTTGATATATAAAGCTAGATTAAAAAGTTAGGTGTTTCTGCATTTTTGAAGATCGAAAAATGGTCGGAATATATCGGAATGAAATCGGAAATTTTTTTACCGTCGGAAGTATATTTTCAAAAACTACACCGAATTTCTCGACAAAAGTTTTTTCATTTACTTTGTAACATTGTTGAACTTTTCGTGTCGATTTATGTGTAAGGTACATTGTATAATATTTATAATTTATTATATAGAGATAAACTTGTTATTATTTCATTACGCCAAATGGCTCACGTTCAGCGCTTGCTGAGAGGTCAAAAAAAAGCGGTAATGTTCTCCCAGCACTGTGGGAGAGCATTACGCCTGTTTTAATAACCTGCTTGTTTTGGCGGAATATTTCTGAGTTGATTTGAATGAAAGTATTTGTACGAAAACCTCAAGCAAATACTTTAACGTGCAGATTTCATGCTGCACATTCGGTTAGTAGGTCTGTAAAAATAAATGCAACAGAAACTAAAATTGACATTGTTTTGTCCACCTCGCCAGAAAGTTATATTTTTACTTCTGGTTGTTCGTCTGTCTGTTACCAAGATATCTAAAAAAGAATTGAACCAATTTCAACGTAACGTTGTGAAAAGGTTGCCCACAGACCAAGAACCAACTCATTAAATTTTTGTTTTATTTGGTTGAGAATTGGATGAAAATTTTATAAAAATCCGACCGAAGCTTCTCCGTGTAAAAAAAATTGAATAAAAAGATACTTAATTGCGCTTATCGTCATTATATTATGCGGACGTTTAAGTGAAAATTTAGCTGAATAGATAAATATCAATAGACTTAACAGTACCATTGTTTATGATTTGATATTTATGTTAACGTTTATACGATAACTTTAACGTGTGCAATCAAGCATTTTATTCATACATGTGTAGATCTGATGAGCTATCCTAATTAGCGTGGCTCGTTTATCCTAATACGCCGCTGGCATGCAGAGATATGCGGTCTCTGAGTGCCTTCTACTGTGTTTACCCTCACGGCAAACGTCTAGAACATTTTCACTAGACTTTTGTATTTGAACTAATGGAACATTTACACTAGACTTTTGTATTTGAACTAATGGAGTCATATGGCTAGACTTAGCGTTGCCATGTTTGCTTAATGTATTATTACCATACGAAAGCAGATATAAACATATAAACTATTAACGTCGAGAACGTTTACACTGGACTATTATATTTGCCATTACAAAACAGCTGTCATTGGAGATTGGCTAAAAACCTTGTTTCGGACTAATATAGACATATGGCTGACCCGCGCGACGTCACAGGTGACATTGGGCCAAGGTGGTCATAAAATACGCTTTATATAAACGCTTCTTTTTATTGCTCAAAAATTGCATACTGAGTGATTTTTATTTGAAATATAAAGCTAGATGGAAAACTTAGGTTTCCCACGTTTTTAAAGATCTAAAACTACTCGGAATATACCGGAATAAAGTCGGGAAAATTTCTCACTGTCGTCGGAAGTATAGATGTCCGAAGTTTTTAAAAGCTTAAAGTTCTTGAACAACACCGAATTTCTCAACCGCAAACTTTACTTTTGAACGACATAGCTAGCCTAAGCATAGATAAAGCATAGCCAAGCAAGTCTAAGCATAGCTAAGCAAAGCCAAGCAGGTCTAAGCATAGATAAAGCATAGCCAAGCAGGTCTAAGCGTAGCTAAGCATAGCCAAGCTAGCGCAGTTAAGTAGGTCTATGTAAATCAAGGCCTTGTTACACGTCACACAAATCCTGATACATAATGTTCGGGTTACTTGAAGTACGCGCCAGTATCGCAGGCACTGGCTCCGGTGGTGGCCGAAGGGAACCCGAGCGCGTTCTGAGAATTTGAAATAATGGCGGAAGGAAGAAAAATAGGAGGGGAGTGAAACATCAGAGATTTTGTAAGATGAATGATGCTAGGAACAATTCTAATTATGGTCGATGTACATGTATGATGTCACTATCCAAACAGTGAAATAAAAGCAGTCTGCTGCAAGGTCAGTGTTGAAATACAAGTCGAAATATAGCAAGGTTGGTGTACTGCCGAAACATGAAACGTAATGTCTAACGTGTTGACTTGTGACACCCTCCCCCTGTGCTGAATAAAATCGTCTGGCGTTAGCCAGAATAAACCTTAGACTCGTCGTCAGGCTTCAAACTGAAAGTGGTAAAACATATGTTTTAACATTTTGAGGCCTGGACCTCTCCCTGTGCTGAATAAAATTGTCTGGTGTGGCTTCAAAGTGTTAAAGGGCCATCGCTTGCCGTGGGTGCCAGAGGTTTTTCGACGCTCGTGAGGGATAACAGGGACACACGAGGAAGCCAGGCGGTAAAGTGAGAGGGGCCAATTCGCTCCAATCGTTCAAAACGTGAAACATGTACGTTCTATGTTTGACTTCTGGGTCATGAATTGTAACTTCTGGCAACTTATAAACGTTTGTTAGAACAACATAATTGACTAATGACATGTTGACAGATGAAGGGCTAGGAGCATAGCTACTGTAGGTTTCAAAACCCAAATAATGCATCGCCATTGGTCAATACTCCATCACATGACGGTTGTTTCACTCCCCTCCTTTTCTCTTCCATCCTTTAATATCTGTCCTCATTTAAATGCTTAGGCTTCGGGTAGACCCTGGGTACGAGGTTGAAGTGCATATAAACCATCCACAGTTTTTAGTTAATTGGATAGAGGATGCGAAAAGAGCTGATAAGTTATTTTACAGTTTTCGATTTCGTCCATTATTTCCCAAAATATTTCAATCTAAAGATTGCCAATTGAATGAAAAAGCCGCGCGTCATTATTCTTAAGAGGGGCCTGGGAGTCAGGAACGATTAGATTTCACACAACAAAGAAAACATAGACGGTTAGACCAAAGAGATGCGAAAAACGACATGTATTTATAAAAAAGTCGGTATGTCAAACTCGGACTCTGATGAGTACGAAAGTCTATCTTCTGCTTCTGAGTGTATATTCGAAGAAGAACGTTGATATATCGGTTCCTGGTGTCCAGGCCCTTAAAGCATTGTAAACATTCTCGGCAATTTCTCGCTGGAAGTGCAAGATTGGGCTGTTTCGAAGTAGATATCTCAGAAACGAATGGGCTAAATTCTTTTCGCAATCTCTATACAAAGAACTAAAAACTGTGGAGGGTTTATATGCACTTTAATAAAGACTTTCTACCGAGTCAAGTTTGAGGTGTTCCTGATCAATTAATTTTATTTTTTGAACCCTCCACTATCTCGACGTGTCACATTTAACCCCTTCCGCTCGCTGCACTCTCCCGCCCTGTGAGGAGTAAAATTGTCTGGCATTAGCCATAGTAAAATAATTAACAATCGAAGTATAGTAAGGTTAGATATACTGCCGAAACAGAGAACATAGGACATAGGAGTCTAACGTTTTGAGCGAAGGCCCTTCGTCAGAGAGAAACGTCAAGAGTGTATACGAACAACGAGCTTATACAAGAAAGAAAATCATGTGACTAAAAATAAGCCAATAAAATAAAAATAACAATAACAAATTAATAATGAGATGCGAAAGACATTTGCTATTCCTACCGGCGATGAGCAAAAAAGGAGGGGGTGTGAAAAGGATGAGCGAGAGTAAAAAATAGATAAATGAATTAAGTGAATACACTGTCTATGCCGCTCTTGCTAAACAAAAACAGCATCTTCAGAAGTGTTAAATAAAAGAAAAAATATAGATAAAGTAAAAACAAAATAAAGTGAAAACTCTGTTTTTATGTCCGCCCTTGGTAAACAAAAACAGCGTCTTCAGAAGTGTTAAATAAATGAAAAACGTTCGTTGAGTCCGTGAGGATGAATGGCACGCTACTTTTATTTCACTATTTGTAAGATCTGATAACTTCTTCAGTTTGTTCTCGACTCAACCCTTTCCTGTCGGTAGGGTTTCCCTGTGCTGAGTAAAATAGTTTTCTGTTTACCAAATTCAAATTGTTTTGCTTTAGCCAAGCTAGAACACTTAATATGTTGTAGTGCGTGTGGTGCGTTTATGAGCTTGGTGTAATGTAACAGATGTTTGATAGGCGTTCGTCAAGCTCAAATACTCAGAAAATACGTCCAGCTCCAGACAGGGATCGAACCTGAAACCTTCGAATGATTGAGCTCCAGTCATTGAGCTACTTACTGAGTCTCAGATGATTTGAACGTAGATTGAATATGTGTACAACCGACAACCTTCTGATGACCAGTGAGATGCTCTAACCATTGAGCTACTGAGACTCAGATGATTTGAACGTAGTTTGAATATGTGTACAACCCACAAACTTGTGATCACAAGCGAGATGCTCTAACCATTGAGCCACTGAGACTCAGATGATTTGAAGGCATAGATTGAATATATGTACAATCCATAACCTTCTGATGACCAGTGACATACTCTAACCATTGAGCTACTGAGACTCAGATGATTTGAACGTAGATTGAATATATGTACAACCAACAACCTTCTGATGACCAGTGAGATGCTCTAATCATTGAGCTACTGAGTCTCAGATGATTTGAACGTAGATTGCATATGTGTACAACCGACAACCCTCTGATGACCAGTGAGATGCTCTAACCAATTAGCTACTGAGACTCAGATGATTTGAACGTAGATTGAATATGTGTACAACCCACAACCTTCTGATGACCAGTGAGATGCTCTAACCATTGAGCTACTGAGTCTCAGATTATTTGAACGTAGATTGAATATGTGTACAACCCACAACCTTCTGATGACCAGTGAGATGCTCTAACCAATTAGCTACTGAGACTCAGATGATTTGAACGTAGATTGAATATGTGTACAACCTTCAACCTTCTGATGACCAGTGAGATGCTCTAACCAATTAGCTACTGAGACTCAGATGATTTAAACGTAGATTGAATATGTGTACAACCCACAACCTTCTTATGACCAGTGAGATGCTCTAACCATTGAGCTACTGAGGCTCAGATGGAGAGCTAAGGTTGCAGATGTGTTCTGGTGACCATTTAGATTCTCTAACCATTGAGCTACTGAGACTCAGATGGAGAGCTAAGGTTAGAAATGTGCACAACCTGTAACTTTCTGATGACTAGTGAGATGCTCTAACCATTGAGCCACTGAGATTCAGATGGAGCTCTAAGGTTGCAAATTTATAATCATATGTGCTTCAGTAGCTCAATGGTTAGAGCGTCTCACTTGTCATCAGAAGGTTGTGTCTTTTCGCGGCTTTAAATCCCACTTTATTAAAATTAATTATATCCAGAGCAAATATGCAGTCCACTGTGTCTCAATATTTTCGCGGTATTGTGGGTCACCTGACGTGATTTCTGTGATCTGTCGTGACGTGATTTGACCTGACCTGAGCTGTGACGTGATATGTGACGTGGGGGGGGGGGGGGGGTTATTATAAGGATGGGGCTTAATAAATGAAATGCAGTAATTAAATGATGATCCTAATTGTTTGTTTTTTCTTTAGATTCTTACCCTGTTACCCGTCCGCAAACTGGATGCAGTAAATCAAATATGCATGGTGTATCATTGGTAGTTGGACTGGTGATTGGCTTTCTTGCAACCTTGGTTATTGCTGCTATTGTGTGGACTACCACGTCGAAACGAAGAAAATTAACGGGTAACCAAAAATATATCCGTATTTTAGATCTGAACTGCGAATGTTTGGAATAGCTTGAAAAACGATCCCATTTGGTAAGTTCACTGGCGTAGTAATTTTGAAAAATAATGTTGTCTAAGCCAAGAAAATCAAAGGTAAAGTTTATGTAAATCACGAGGATTCTTTATCAGATTAATGAGAGTGTCTGTCTGTCTGTCTGTCTGTCTGTCTGTCTTACTGTCTGTCAGTCAGTCAGTCTGTCTGTCTGTCTGTCTGTCTGTCTGTCTGTCTGTCTGTCTGTTTGTTTGTTTGTTTGTTTGTTTGTTTGTTTGTTTGTTTGTTTGTTTGTTTGTTTGTTTGTTTGTTTGTTTGTTTGTTTGTTTGTTTGTTTGTTTGTTTGTTTGTTTGTTTGTTTGTTTGTTTGTTTGTTTGTTTGTTTGTTTGTTTGTTTGTTTGTTAACCCACTGGCGGAGGTATATGCAGTCTCTCAATGCCCTCTTGTATCCCACATATAAGCAACGTAGTTTTGTTCTTTCAGATAAAGCTCCTGTGTTACGAAAGGCTACTAACCGAGCCTACAAAACACGCGTCAGTACTATGAAATTAATCAACAGAAACCACGTGAATGGAAAGACTGGTAATAATATTCATACCCTAGAATTATCAGCCATGACAGGTAATGTTGATTAAATTAAACCAGGAAATACTTTTGCAAAAAATAATTTTAAGTAACTTCCCCTTTTTTCGGGAAAATTGTTTGCGTTCGGAGGCATTACCCCCAAATTATAAGCCACTACATCAGAGGGTCAAAGCGTTGGATAATGAACAGTAAGTTTTTAAGTTACGTGTGGTGTTAAAGGTCAACTCAAGGCAAATTACATTTTTCGCTTTATATACGTATCGAAGCACGTAGGATCCGAATATGATATCACGTTTGTCCACGCGTGTAAAATGATACGTTAGGTCGTAGCTTATGTCGTGCACTTTTAACATGAGCCCCTGGCTCGGATGGTTGGGCGATCACATCCTTTGCTTGCGACGTTTAATAAATCATTACTGCACGCGTGTCGAGATTAGCACCCTCACCGGGCTCCAGATGTTCGGCATGCCGTCACGCATTCAACAACATTTTCAGCTTCAAACTGTTTCGCAAAAAGTGGTGAACTTGCGATGCGCGAGATAGGGAAAATCGCTAGCGGTAATGTGTCAGAACCAAACAAAGTGTTAAAAAGCGGTGCCCTGTTTAGCGTCAAAAATGTCGGGTTAAAAATACCGCAATAAATATGTTGCGTCAAAAATACCGCGTCAAAAATGTCGTGTCAAAATTATTGCGTCAAGAAGAGGGGCGGCGCGGAGCGTAAATGTTTTGGTATTAGTTGTGGTATATAACGTAGTGGGGTCTGGGGGGTGTCCACCCCCAGAAAATTCTGAAATCTAGAGGCTCTGAAATGCTATTTCCAGCATTCTACAGAAGATATTATTTGAAAAAATCAATCGAGATGAAGATCTAAATGCTAAACATTTTACGCAGTTCGATGACTTCCCGACCAAATTAACGGAAACATCCATTGAATTATATCTGTCTGAGACTATGATGTGACTAATAATATTGTTTTCGTTTTTATGATATTTCGTTTTTAAAATTGTGGGATTGTTTGAAATACAAACCAGGCACAACTCAGAAAGATAATGGCAATGTATAACAAATTTGTTCACTGTTCTCTTACTTAGTTTTTAAGTTTACACTTTACAGTTGTGACTCGATAGAAAAGAAAAAAGTTTTGAAACATCCCAGCGATGGCCACACGCCTCGCCACCGCAACGCCATCTTAGCGATACTGATGCGCTGCACGTGTGAATACAGTAGCTAGCTTGCGTGATGCGCCGACAATACATATGATCGGCGCAACGTCTGCCTGGTTTTGCGAACGCAGGCGGCCTGAGGGGGGGGGGGGGGGGGGCATGAAGCGGACTTGCACATGCGCATCGAGATTATTGAAAACGAGGCTTTACTACCCTTACAAAAATTCCACATGATTTCACATGTGGATATTCCACATGTGTTTTTGGAACGTGTGATCACATGTGAATATTCCACATGTGATCACACGTTCCAAAAACAATCGTTCCAAAAACACGTTCCAAATGGAATATCCACATGTGATCACATGCGGAATGTCGACATGCATCATGCATGTAGGTAGCACTCCGCATAAAAACGAAACAAACTGCATATAGTTAAATAAATTTTATTATACAAAAATTTTACAAATCAATAAAATAAAGCTGCTATAATTTTCTTTACACTAAAATCATATAACTTCTATGATCTTTTAAGCTTTGCATCATGGGAAGTAATCTATTTGAACTAATTAAAACATTTGTGGGATTCACCATGTACAGTATGTATTTTAGTTGATGTGAGCTTTTGGCCCATTTAGCTCGAGTCATATTAATTCAGCATTTCTTTTTAAAAAACTGTCCAAAGGTGGACCTGAACTAAACAGTGTGAAAACCCAGAAATAATGCAAATATAGACATGGTGAATTCCAAAAAAGCTTATCTCAAGTACAAAGATTAAAATATTGTAGTCTATGTAAATAGGTGCATAAATACATGTACCTGGATTTCATTTAGAGTGTTTATTAAAAAATAAGGTACAATAATATAGTTCAAAAGATTAAAAAACCATGAACTTGCATTAACCAACCAACATTAATCTACAAGCCTTAAAGTGCCACTAACCTCAAAAAAATTTTTTCGCAAATCTAAAAGCCCTTATTGAGTGAATTAGGTCAGTGAATAAATTATTGGTATTGGACATTTCTTTGGTCTTCTGTAGTCCACCAAAGTTGCAAAAATTGGCATCTGCATGTCCCATGACCCAAAAAATTATATGTATTCACCAGACAGAGCTCAAAGGAGTTCCTTGTTTGACTTGTCTGTCATAACACCAGGAATATACCCATTCCCTTTCCTGCTCCGCCATGGGACATGCAGATGCAACTTTGGTGGTCTACAGAAGACCAACGAAACGTCCAATACCAATAATTTATTAACTGGCCTAATCCACTCAATAACTTTATAAGGACTCTTAGATTTGCGAAAAAAGTTTTTTGGAGTTAGTGGCACTTTAAGTGCTTATTATAATCACACAAAAGTGTGTAGAACCCCTCGCATTTAATTCAGGCATAATAGGTAACAAAATGAAATAATTTTAGAGTATTGATCTCCTAGTGAATAAGGAAATTATACTTTCTTGCCTCCATGATGGAATTAAATGCACCCCATAAAAATTTAAATGCTAGGTTGGGTCTAACCTCATAAATTTCCTATAATATCTACATGTACATCTGTTCCAATTATATTTTTCTTGCCTCCATGGCATTTCTCCCATCTTTACACTTTTGCACCATTGACACTTTGCACAAGGTTGCAGTGCCACTTGGGAACCTTTTATGGACTTCAGCTAAATAGAAAAGAGATACAAACAAATGTGATATCAAAATCAACATCCTCTTGGCTTAAATACGTACTGATATTTTAATATTGCTCACAAAATTATATTATTATAAATTATACTGTACTTATTATTGTCAGCTCATTACTAGAGATGCGCTATTTAATCGAAAACTAATCTGCAAAGCCATATACATGTAATCAGCCAATTTGCAATAATTGGTAATCAGCTGATTATTGTATAATAATTAGTACATTAACTCTTTCGCACATGGAGCTAATGTGAATCCAAAATATGCAATGAATGTGTATAGTATTCACCATGAGCCATTCTCTTTTCACTCTGCTAGGAAAAACCTTGATTTCTGTTATATTTCAAAAATATTGTATGCTCCTTGCAATCCCATGACACATTGAAAATAACTGTGCACTAGGGATTGGTAACCAACAACATATCAATAAGCACTACTGTATATGCCAATTAATCGGCCTATTAATCTGCTTCAGTAATTGACAATTTTTGTAATCACTGATCTCTACTCATTACTTTTATGACTGCTAGTAATAGTACACTACTGGAAGTTAATATTGCAAGGTCTTTTACCAAAATATATAAAAAGAATATTATAACATAGTGACATAAAGATATGAATTCTATTTGAGTTGTGAAAAGGATATTAAATTACAAAGAGCATAGCAAATTTATTTAGTGAAATTTGTTTTCATCACCGTGTCGTTTTCTTTTTAGAATCTAGATTAAAATTATGCAAAAAGTAGTCAGCAGCAATAAGGATCTGCAGGGTCCAGTTGTACGAAGCCTGCATAGCGAATAAAATTTAAGTTCACTTGTTCAAAGCATGTATGGCACACTATACCTATCCACCGGATAAGCTATCCAGGCTTTGTATAACCAGGCCCTGTAGGGCAACTTTTATTATTGTATTCTTGGTTTTATTTTTTAATTGTTATTTAAGGGTGAAAAGGTTCTCATACATGTAGATTTTTGAACATAAATTGGAATTCATGACAGCAATACACTTTTATTAATGCCTAAACCAAAATATATTGCTCTGATAAAGTGCCCCTGCTATTTGGGGATTACTGTGAGCCCCCCTAATCAAGCTGAGCACATGGCAACATCCTGAACAATTTTAATAATTTAGTTTTACTTAATACAATAGTTTAGGCTGCCGAGAAAACTGTGTTG
This sequence comes from Paragorgia papillata, assembly GCA_035771165.1. Taxonomy (NCBI): domain Eukaryota; kingdom Metazoa; phylum Cnidaria; class Anthozoa; order Scleralcyonacea; family Coralliidae; genus Paragorgia; species Paragorgia papillata. Next base: position 1,596,378 of record JAWNZC010000215.1, on the reverse strand, counting down.
CCTACAGATCAAATTTATGAGTAGGATCAGGATTAACAGTATTAAACCACTCTCTGAGACATATATACATATATACACCTTACTGTATTTATAAAGCAACGCAATATGTTAAGAGCTTTCAATTTACTTTTAACTAAAAAACAATAATAATTTGCACTATTATACACTAACAATATTCACTGTGCTTACTGTTGGCATACTTGACACGATTTAAATAAGCCTTCCATTCTTACTTTGGGTCGTTTAACTTCTGGATTTCAGAACAAACCCATACTTTCCTTAGTTCCTTGTTTGGGTCATTGATAGCGAATTGTCAGGAACTCCTCTGGGCGTCAAGACGCTTGTCTGGTTTAATAGTCGCCATCCAATAAACGAGTACGTACTTCATCGTATAAGAAAGGTTGAAGCAAACCTACTTCGAATAACTTTTTAGAAAGATATAAACTCCTAGTAAACGTATAAAGCAACGAACTGAATGACACATCAGACATGAGAGGATAATGCCTTCGCTAAATAACGCTAATTGCTTAGACTCAAAGCTGCCGCGGACCCAGTCACGTGGGAGAAACTATTGTCATGCTTTGTAAAAAAACAACGTAAAAATTATTTTATTGGGAATGCTGCGTGGCGAAAATAAGCAAAACAAACTTAATTTTTAATCTTGAGATATTTAAAACAAGAAAATCTTGAGAACATTTGAGTAGATTAAGCAAATAATATAAATGCTTGTTCGATTACTCGTGAATTCTCACTACCCGGTGTCGTGCAAAACGGAAGTTATGCTCATGTTATGAACCGCAGGCTCACAAATAAACCATCAACATTCCATCAAGTGATTGATCAGACGAGATGGAAACAAACACATGAAATCCCTAGCCTTTTTCAAAGATCTTGTCCAGGAGGACAGATGTTTGACTGCTCTGAAAGTATGGATCCTATACAAGACAAACGTAACCTTTGTTGGTACATCATATTAAATTGAATGTTGGTGCAACATAATTAAAGAGAAGTAAAAAATAAAGATCAAATATTCAACAAAAATATTTCAATGACTTTGATATTTCAAATCAAGAACTTTCTATCAAGGTAATGCAGTCATTTTATTGATTTATATTTTTGGTGTTTTAAATGTAGCCTGTTTTGCAATAGATTGTGTTTAGACCTTGGATGGCTTGGAATCAAAATTGCTTTAAATCAATGAGCTTTAATTGGCACATTATTATGGTAGATTGTGGTAGTACAACCAGCTTTATTCAGAAAATGCAATTATTTGATGTTTAGTTAACCAGTTTCTTTAATCTGCTGAAAAAATATTGTTGGTAGTTGTTTAGATGCTGTACTGGTGATATACAATATTGTTGGTGTACTGAATATCGATCAGTATTGAAATTCCTGTACAACCCAGCTTTATTCAGGCAATGCAATTATTTGATATTTTAATTTAGCTAGTTATGTTACCCATTCCTGCAGAGGCTGGCCTTAACCGGTCCTTTGCTGAAAAAATATGGTTGGTACTGGTGCTGTACTGGTATACAATATTGTTGGTGTACTGAATATCAGTATTGAAATTTGAATATCAGTATTGAAATTCTTGTACAACCCAGCTTCATTTAGACAATGCAATTATTTGATGTTTAGTTAGTTAAGTTACCCATTCCTGCAGGGACTGTCCTTAAACGGTCTCTTTAATCTGCTGGGAAAATATGATTGGTAGTGGTTTATATGCTGTACTATACAATATTGTTGGTTTACTGAATATCGATCAGTATTGAAATTCCTGTGCAACCCAGCTTTATTCAGGCAATGTAATTATTTGATATTTTAATTTAGTTAGTTATGTTACCCATTCCTGCAGAGGTTGGCCTTAACCGGTCCTTTGCTGAAAAAATATGGTTGGTACTGGTGCTGTACTGGTATACGATATTGTTGGTGTACTGGATATCAGTATTGAAATTCTTGTATGACCCAGCTTCATTTAGACAATGCAATTATTTGATGTTTAGGTAGTTAAGTATACCCATTCCTGCAGGGACTCCTTAAACGGTCTCTTCAATCTGCTGGAAAAATAAGATTGGTAGTGGTTTATACTGTATGTTGTACTAGTATACGATATTGTTGGTTTACTGAATATCAGTATTGAAATTGCTGTACAACCAAGCTTTATTCAGACAATGCAATTATTTGATGTTTAGTTATTTATGTCACCCATTCTTGCAATTTTGTCCCTTTTTTTCTGCTGAAAAAATTGTCTGACCGTTAGCCAGAATAAAATTATGTTATGGCTGTTAGAGGAAATAACTATCATGTGAGAACTTCCTTTATACCACGCTTGAGCATAGGGAGGAAAACCAGATAACTGAACAAATACTTATATGTGATGTGTCCAGTGTATAATTCCATGTAATTTCATCATTTTAGCTATTTTTTGTGCTTATGGCAGATAATGGGGAAGCGTCAGTGATCACATGTTAAAATTTCACATGTGATCACATGTGAATCTATTTCACATGTTAAACTTCCACATGTGATCACATGTGATCACATGTGATCACACGTGTGAAAGCATGTGGAATTTTTGTAAGGGTATGCTCAGTTCTGTTTACGTCTTCGTTGAGAGAGGAGCTCTTCGCGCAAAGTAAAGTGTCGTATCGATCAAACGAAGAAACTTTGCTTAAATTCATCAGGACGCCTTTCTGTGGCACATCGATCTGAAATTGAACGAGTACCTTCTAAAATCAGGACATATATAGTTTGTAGTTCTCTTTCACGATTTGTTTGAGACTTTGTCGCGCAACGGAGATATTCGAATTCAGTCAGTCTGGTTTGAGTATATTAAAGTTTATCGGGTTAAATATTTGATTTCCAGTGCTGTTTTTTTGCGTATGTATACGTACAGAGTGCTGACGAGTTAACACTCGCGACTCGTTCATATTTGACGCATTTGAGTGTACATACGTTCGTAATATATACTCTCATCAAGGTGTGCTAAGAAAAGGGATACGATTACGTTGTCTCGCCTTATGAGAGTGATGCTCAACTTACTTCCTAGCAAAAGATCGGCCTTATCGATTACATTTTGTCTGAAGACTCAGACCTTCTTGTCTTTGGAAGTTCCGAATATACAAAGGTTATTTTTTAAGATTAATTTCGTTAATATGGACGGGGAATTAATTGTTTCAAGCAATTCTGATAAACTTTATTCATTCTCAGAAGATATGTTTCGATATATGTGTGTATTGTCTGGATGCGATTATTTACCTTCAATGAGGGGTATTGGATTGAACAGAGCATTTGCTGCAATCAAACAAAAACCTGCCCCTCGTGATGCAATTAATTTTCTAAAGGAAAAGCAACATAACTGTCCCTGCCAATTATGAGAAAAACTTTCAACTAGCAATTCGTTCATTTCTCAGTCATCCAGTATTCAACCCTTTTTATTTGACCCAAGTTCCACTTTACAAAACCGAAACTGGCAATGATAGAACCTAAGGGATGACCTTACTCAATTTTATTGAAGGCAATGTTGATCCTACAAAGCCAAATAATGTACAATCATTATTCTCTTTGGACAAACCAACAATAGATACATATGCCATTGGGCTTTTCGAGTTACAAAATGTAAGTAGCAATGACGAATACCGAGAGGAAAATCCTGAAGAGACTGTGTGTGAAACTGCACACAACAACACAGTTGATGGTGTGGGGAACACTAGTGATGAGGAGGAGCATACTTTACCTTTTAAGGTTCTGGGGAGTGCACACCATAAAGAAATGCAAGATTCTTTAGAATAGGGTGTCTTGGCCATGAATGAGCAACAAAAACAAGTTGTAGCACATCTACAACCAGAACCTACTAATGACTATGACAGCAATGCCATTTTACTCAAGAACGTCGAATGCTATTGATTCCGCACGAACGAACTAGGCAATGCAAGAGTTATATAATTAAATCTACAACTTCAGCTCATTTGTTTTATTGTTCACACAAGAACTACTAAACGTCTTTTTACACGTTTTCAACGTTTTAAACGTAAACATAGCTAAAATCCAAAGACTTACTACAACAAGTACAAGCGCTATTTATAAGATAGTTTAAAGTTTTAAATCTAAACATTATAATCCCAAGACTTACTACAATTATAAGCGATATTTATAAGATAGTTTAAAGTTTTAAATCTAAACATTACAAACTCAAGACTTACTACAAGAACAATTATAAGCGCTATTTATAAGATATGTATGGTGGTTCGTGGTTGTGCTAATCCTAATACTGTCCCAAGCCCGAATCCTAATCTTACTCCAAACGTGCCTAACTCAGTGAGCTATATATATATATATATACCTGAAGTGTTATCTTCTGATCATTGACCAGGAAAACCAATAGAAGACATGTAGACCTGAAGTTTGTATACCTCCAGTCTTCCATGCAGAGATGAAAATTCAGCCTCGCTACTTTTAGAATACAGTTAAACCTCTATTAAAAGTGCTTATAAGGTGAAAATTAAGTCTGTCTAATTTAAAAGAACACTAAATGACAAAGTAACATCTTTTGCAGTTTTTCGTTTCCTTGCTTCATAGTTGAGATATTTCTGGTTGTTTGATATGCAAATTAGACATCTAGATGTTACACGTGCATAACGATTTATCGAAGAAGGTTATCAACCGCGTCCCAGGGCCATTTGTGGGGGCTGGGCAAAGATGGAGGCCAAAAACAAAACGGCGGGAACAAATGGGCCTGGCACAGGCTGCCAAAAATGCTCCATATAATGCCTCATTTTTGACTCGTACCCAATTTTCACAAAGTTTATTGCGCCTGGTCAGGCTTTCAATCGACTTGCAAAATTTAAGATGTCGCTCACGTTAAATGTATTCTTATACTGCGTTCGATATGCCTTGGATAATTCTAACTACAGCGAAATTATCTTCTTTTGACACCTCAATACTAAAATACTCTTTGACTTTGTTCACCAAGTCTTTCCAATTCGTTTCTCCAGATTAAGAAAACCATTTTTCCGGCTCATGGACTTCGTTGTATGGCAGGGCACAGAGACGACACAACCCATCGTTGTATATTCTTCCGACGTTTTTTTCGGATGTCAGTTCGCCAGCTTTTCTCTCATTTTCATTCATTTTGAAGTTGTTTTTCAATTTACCGCCATCCCTTCTTTATAATTTGAGCCCTTTAAACTAATGCCCGCGAGTTAGCCTGAGCGCCTGCCTTACTTCCACCAATCAGAATGCCTAAAACATCCAATGTTATCTCGACCAATCAGATGTGGTGATGGTTCAGTCTGTGCCAGGGCCATTTGTTCCCACCATTTTGCTTTTGCCCACCATCTTGGCCCAACCCCCCACAAATGACCCTGGGGACGAGGTTGCATGGAAGGTTATATATCTTTGTTATTATTAAACCAAATTAATTCGATGGAAGCGCGTGGGCCGGTTTCTCTCACAACACCAAACATGTAGATTTTCAAGTAATAGCGTACCATCGAGCTGCTATTTATAGCTCATAATGCGGACAAACAAACCAAAATTGACTTCCGAATGATTGCAAATGAGCCATTATCTATTGTTCGGACTGCAAGAATTGTGGGTAAAAGCGGCAAACTTAAAAAGTGACGTCACCACGACGGAGCGCTATTATGTTTGATAATAGCAAAGATATATAATATTCTCCAATGGCTCATATACGCTAAGATGTTAATTTGTGACGTCAAGAAGTTTTATTTGCTTATCAAAAAGCCAAGCAAAGCTAAAAATAAAAAAAATGCAAAATATGTTACTCTGTCATTTTTAGTGCTATTTCAAATAAGACAGAGTTGATCATACAAATATGACGGAGGTTTCTTTTTCCACACCTTGGTAGGAATTAATAAAGCTTTTATTGTCTGTGAAGTGAAACAGTCAGTCAGAAAATACGGAAAACAACAGATTAACGCTTAATGCAGGATTAGTGCCAATCAACTTTTGAAATGTTAGGTTTCCCGCTGCCATGGGTTACGCGGAAAACATCACGCTCACATTTTTTGACTGTCACGGATTTTGACAGCTGATTTATAACAAAAGTAATTATGACTATTAAATGAGCTTTTCTCTACAATAACGCTGTTTTGTGTGAACAAAGATATTCTAAAAGTTGCGTGGCCTGATTTTCATCTCAGTCGTCTTTAAAGAATAGTCGTCTCCTTTCCAGTACAACCAGACAACGCCTTGAGCATGTTTGGTGTTAGAACCACGCAGATACAAACCATTTAAGTTGGAGTTATGACAGTCTTTGTGCCACCAGGCACCTTTGGCTAACATAGCACAGTTTCCAAGAGACAATTTGTCATTGTCTTTATCTTTAGTGCTAAACTTCATTCCATTGTGAGAAGCAAGTGAGTCACTAGCATTACCTTGTAACGAGAAAAAAATGCACGATGTCCGTATAAAGTCGCGTTCTCATAATTCGATCTAATATATCCAACACTCGTCAGTGTTTTTTATCCAGTTTCTAAATACAGCCAAGTAGGTTGAAAATAAGAGACAAAACCGCGTGTTGTGTTAACCAGCTTGGCTGTATTTAGACATTGGAGGACAAACACTGACGAGTGTTGGATATAGCTTCTCAAACGAATCAATATTTTAAGACAAAATCGACCAAAACATTTGCTAAATTTGACCGTAATCTTCTTCCGATTTCTAAATGCTTATTAAATACATATATATTTCTTTTAAATTTTTCTCATAAATTAGTAATGAGTTTGAGAATAATCAGATCTGAATCTCCTTTTGATGTATGTGATTTACATATCAAAGTAAAAACTGTGGTGTTCGCCAGCAAACTACTCGACACTCTTGTAAGTTAAAGTAGTTTGCCGTTTCTCTCTGACGAAGGACCTTCGCTCGAATCACATAATCTACGTTCCATATTGCGGTAGTATACCCAACCTTACTATATTTCGACTCTTGTAAGTCACTCTAGTCAATCACATACATACATCAGCGCAATAATCGGATCCGATTAATCAGATCGTGTGAACGTGTTATAACAAGACCTTTACCATTTTGTACAATAGCCAAAATCGTCGCGAGACAAGTTTCTACAATCGTTGCACAGAGTAGAAAGCAATTCTTCTGCAATACTGCAATTGTGACGACTTGTCTTGCACAAATTTGACCAAGCGTACGACACGTTTCAATTTTCTAATACGCAACTACAAACAAATATCTTTGTACCTTGTTAATAACTTTCTCAAATAAAACGTTTCTCACCTGAATAACCTTCAACTGTCAACTTATATAGGTCCGTTTCATCTGTCATGGCAAATGTGCTATACTTAGCGTAACGTGTCTCGTTTTCAAAATCTTCCAGATCAACTCTCAAAACATCTTGACCACTCTTTGACAAACGATTTATCTTGTCCAGTGCAAGCCAGAACTCTCCACTGAGATTACCAAATCCATTTTTGTAGTCAGTCCAAGTTAGATAAAAATCCACGCTTCCGTCCATTCGTCTTTGAAAAACAGTCCAACCTCCTCCATCAGTTGTCATGTCACACCTTACATCGAAACCTCCTAGACCATCTGGGACAATTGTGTACACGCCATTTTCTTTTACTCCACTTTTGTACAAATCAGCACAACTTGTTGGTACTATGTGTAAAAATTAATTTTGTAGAATGTTACAAATATATAACAGTGCAAATCCAACTTAAACGTGCATATGTTGTTGTTTTGTAAAGACACATCTAGAGAAAATATACAGGGAAAACGTAATGTGTCTGTGGTATGTGTTTGCAAACATTTTTTCGCTTCCGATTACTAAAAACTCTCTCGATCATTAGCACACCTGACTCGCGGTAATATTTGCTGTATAAGCTCTTGCCTTCCAGGTTCACTCGGGCTACTGATATTTGAAAGCTTCGCGTAGCCTGTGCGTACTCTAGCAAGACTACACGGCAATGGCAATGCATAATTGCATAGATTTTCACAAATAGAATCTATGGTCTTATATGAACTGCTGCGGTGCAGGAAGCGCCGAAGGTTTGCTAATGTAGTATAAATGTAAACAAGGCCGTTTTTCTGAATGCAATATATTTAGTTTCCGAATGTATAAATACGACACGCGATATCTAGACATGCACTGAACAGTTCAACATATTGATATCTTACCGGTATTTGCTCTATTCGGTGCTTATTATTATACTTGCATAAAAAGCTGCGGGTATGCGGGTACCACCCGGAGGAAGGTTTACTTAGTGAGGAAGGTTTAAAGTGAAAACACGTGAAACAACACATTCGGTAATCTGAGAAAGCTACAATTGATCAAGCAAGGTGTCGAGAAGAAATGCGATTTGCAGCAAAACATTGGCTAACCAACAATTATGAAGCACTGGCAGTGGTAGCAGTTACATGTGTGAGACATGTACGCTGATGTCTTCTGTGATGTCTGTATCTTCGCAGCAGTCGAGGGTAGTTGGCAGGCTATCAGTCAGCAGCGGTCAGTTATTAGTAGCTATTGTAGTATGCCAAAGCTTACCTAGGAAAACCAAGGTACTGTAAAAGTCACGCAGTGTTTATGAACGTTGCAAAACACAAAATTCTCGCTATATATTTTGAGGAAGGTTATATAAACTTAAAAACCCATCCGGAGGAAGGTTGAATACTTTCCAACTCTGCTATAAACCAGTAAGGCCAGGACCAACCTGTTTTCAAACAGCTCGTCATCTTTTACGTACTAGGTCTACCGCGATCGCCGGCGTGTGCAGTTGTAAACATTGTAAAGCCTTTGTAAGCCGCATTACTGATCAACTATAACTCTGTCATTTGCAAAGATATTCAAACAAGTAAACAACTGAGAAAAGTGAAATGTCTTGCAAATATTCAAAAACATCGATAAAATGGCAATAACAGCTTTGTTCAAAAGAGACAACCACTGATCATCTGGAGAGAACTCGGCCAATCCTCGGTTTCGCAATTATTAAACATGACTGTTCTCTGACGTCCTTCACTCCTTCAGTTTAAAGTTTCCAATTATTTTTAATACACCTTGATTCGCTGACAGTCCGACTACTCTGACATCTTTGTTTGAGACCTCTGGTTTGAGACGAAACATCGATAAAATGGCAAGAAAAGCTTCGTCCAAGAGACAACTTGCCATGAAAGTGAAATCTCGGTTTCGCAAAGGCTGTCCGGTCAAGTTCGTCGACACAAAAAATAACAGAGCCGAAATTTTGACTCGGCTACCCTGTGGTAGCCCAAGTAATATGTTTTCCACGCCAATTAAGACTTAATAATATCGGACCTTGCGTTCGTTGTTGAAAAAATCCAACAAGCAAAGTTTAAAATAAACTGTATTGCGCATGCGTTGTGCGAATGTCGAGCCTACAGTCATCGTAGCGAAATATCCAGTGCGGTCGAAAAGTAGATTTTTCTTCACCAAAAGCAAAAACAATTGAATATCATAACAATTCCAATTTTATGGAATTTCAAACTGCAGGAAATAACTCCGCCTATATGCTAAGACAACATCTATGTTCGACAACCAAAACATATTACCTGTGCAGTTTGTTCCATTTCCAATAAAACCGCGATTACATGTGCAAGTATAAGAACCAGCGGTATTGTTGCAAGTAGCATTTTGGTGACAGGGATCGAGGCTACATGCATCAACGTCTAAAATTAAAAACAAATCATTAGAACATGAAATAAAATCTCAAATAAAACTCGTTATACCGTATGAATAAAATTTAAGATCGACTATATAAGAGAATCTATAGCGACAATATTAGGGTAGTGTAGAAAAGAGTAGGATAAGAGAGAATAGGTTACGGTAAGTTAGGATAGAGTAGACCAGGCCAGACTAGACTAGACTATAGACTAGACTAGAGTCACTACTAGAGTCAATAGACTAGACTAGACTAGACTAGACTAGACTAGACTAGACTAGACTAGACTAGACCAGTCTAGACTAGACTAGACTAGACTAGACTAGACTAGACTAGACTAGACTAGACTAGACTAGACTAGACTAGACTAGACTAGACTAGACTAGACTAGACTAGACTAGACTAGGCTAGACTAGACTAGACTAGACTAGACTAGACTAGACTAGACTAGACTAGACTAGACTAGACTAGACTAGACTAGACTAGACTAGACTAGACTAGACTAGACTAGACTAGAGTGGAATGGATTGGGATAAGATTGGATGGATAAGTAGATAAGTAGAGTAGAGTAGAGTAGAGTAGAGTAGAGTAGAGTAGAGTAGAGTAGAGTAGAGTAGAGTAGAGTAGAGTAGAGTAGAGTAGAGTAGAGTAGAGTAGAGTAGAGTAGAGTAGAGTAGAGTAGAGTAGAGTAGAGTAGATGAGTAGAGTAGAGTAGAGTAGAGTAGAGTAGAGTAGAGTAGAGTAGAGTAGAGTAGAGTAGAGTAGAGTAGAGTAGAGTAGAGTAGAGTAGAGTAGAGTAGAGTAGAGTAGAGTAGAGTAGAGTAGGTAGAGTAGAGTAGAGAGTAGAGTAGAGTAGAGTAGAGTAGAGTAGAGTAGAGTAGAGTAGAGTAGAGTAGAGTAGAGTAGAGTAGGAGTAGAGTAGAGTAGAGTAGAGTAGAGTAGAGTAGAGTAGAGTAGTAGAGTAGAGTAGAGTAGAGTAGAGTAGAGTAGAGTAGAGTAGAGTAGAGTAGAGTAGAGTAGAGTAGAGTAAGAGTAGAGTAGAGAGAGTAGAGTAGAGTAGAGTAGAGTAGAGTAGAGTAGAGTAGAGTAGAGTAGAGTAGAGTAGAGTAGAGTAGAGTAGAGTAGAGTAGAGTAGAGTAGAGTAGAGTAGAGTAGAGTAGAGTAGAGTAGAGTAGAGTAGAGTAGAGTAGAGTAGAGTAGAGTAGAGTAGAGTAGAGTAGAGTAGAGTAGAGTAGAGTAGAGTAGAGTAGAGTAGAGTAGAGTAGAGTAGAGTAGAGTAGAGTAGAGTAGAGTAGAGTAGAGTAGAGTAGAGTAGAGTAGAGTAGAGTAGAGTAGAGTAGAGTAGAGTAGAGTAGAGTAGAGTTAAGAGTAGAGTAGAGTAGAGTAGAGTAGAGTAGAGTAGAGTAGAGTAGAGTAGAGTTAAGAGAGTAGAGTAGAGTAGAGTAGAGTAGAGTAGAGTAGAGTAGAGTTAAGAGTACAGATAAGAGTAGAGTAGAGTAGTAGAGTAGAGTAGAGTAGAGTAGAGTAGAGTAGAGTAGAGTAGAGTAGAGTAGAGTAGAGTAGAGTAGAGTAGAGTAGAGAGTAGAGTTAGAGTAGAGTAGAGTAGAGTAGAGTAGAGTAGAGTAGAGTTAGAGTAGAGTAGAGTAGAGTAGAGTAGAGTAGAGTAGAGTAGAGTAGAGTAGAGTAGAGTAGAGTAGAGTAGAGTAGAGTAGAGTAGTGTAGAGTAGAGTAGAGTAGAGTAGAGTAGAGTAGAGTAGGAGTAGAGTAGAGTTAGAGTAGAGTAGAGTAGAGTAGAGTAGAGTAGAGTAGAGTATAGAGAGTAGAGTAGAGTAGAGTAGAGTAGAGTAGAGTAGAGTAGAGTAGAGTAGAGTAGAGTAGAGTAGAGTAGAGTAGAGTAGAGTAGAGTAGAGTAGAGTAGAGTAGAGTAGAGTAGAAGTAGAGTAGAGTAGAGTAGAGTAGAGTAGAGTAGAGTAGAGTAGAGTAGAGTAGAGTAGAGTAGAGTAGAGTAGAGTAGAGTAGAGTAGAGTAGAGTAGAGTAGAGTAGAGTAGAGTAGAGTAGAGTAGAGTAGAGTAGAGTAGAGTAGAGTAGAGTAGAGTAGAGTAGAGTAGAGTAGAGTAGAGTAGAGTAGAGTAGAGTAGAGTAGAGTAGAGTAGAGTAGAGTAGAGTAGAGTAGAGTAGAGTAGAGTAGAGTAGAGTAGAGTAGAGTAGAGTAGAGTAGAGTAGAGTAGAGTAGAGTAGAGTAGAGTAGAGTAGAGTAGAGTAGAGTAGAGTAGAGTAGAGTAGAGTAGAGTAGAGTAGAGTAGAGTAGAGTAGAGTAGAGTAGAGCTGAGCTGAGCTGAGCTGAGCTGAGCTGAGCTGAGCTGAGCTGAGCTGAGCTGAGCTGAGCTGAGCTGAGCTGAGCTGAGCTGAGCTGAGCTGAGCTGAGTGAGCTGAGCTGAGCTGAGCTGAGCTGAGCTGAGCTGAGCTGAGCTGAGCTGAGCTGAGCTGAGCTGAGCTGAGCTGAGCTGAGCTGAGCTGAGCTGAGCTGAGCTGAGCTGAGCTGAGCTGAGCTGAGCTGAGCTGAGCTGAGCTGAGCTGAGCACAGTGCTGTGCGCAGCGAAGTACGGCATGGCACAGTACAGCACAGCACACAACACAGCACACAGCACACAACACAGCACAGCACGGCACGGCACGGCACGGCACGGCACGGCACGGCACGGCACGGCACGGCACGGCACGGCACGGTACGGCACGGTACGGCACGGTACGGTACGGTACGGTACGGTACGGTACGGTACGGTACGGTACGGTACAGTACAGTACAGTACGGTACTGGTTCTGGTACGGTACTAGTGGTACGGTACTGGTACGGTACTGTTACGTTACTGAAACTGGTACTGGTACGGTATTGGTACGGTGCTAGTGGTACAATAATGGTACGGTACTAGTAGGTTACTGGTACGTTCGTGGTACGGTGCTAGTATGGTGCTGACACGGTGCTGGTATGGTGCTGGTACGGTACTGGTACGCTACTAGTCCGTTACTGGTAAGGTGCTAGTAACGTACTGTTCTTGTTGGGAACGTGTCCTGTACTGGTCCTGTATGGGTACTGTACTGGTACCATACTACTGCTACGGTACTGGTACGCTACTGGTACGATACTGGCACTGGTACGGTGCTGGCACGGTGGTGGTACGGTACTGTACTGATACGGTACTGGTACTCTACTGGTACTGATACCTTTACAGGTACTGGTACGGTTCTAGTGGTACAGTAATGGTACGGTACTGGTACGGTTCTAGTGGTACAGTAATGGTACGGTACTGGTGCGTTACTGGTACAATGCTGGTGCGGTACTGGTCCTGTGCTGGTACGTTACTGGTACGCTACTGAAACTGGTCCTGGTATGGTATGGTAGTGTTACGTTACTGGAATTAGTACTGGTCCTGTGCTGGTACGCTACTGGTACGCTACTGAAACGGGTACTGGTATGGTATGGTAGTGTTACGTTACTGGAACTAGTACTGGTACGGTGCTGGTACGGTGCTAGTTCGGTGCTGGAACGATACTGGTACAGGTACATGTACTGGCACTTGTACTGGTTCTGGTACTAGTACTAGTACGGTACTTGTACGCTACTTGTACGGTACAGGTAGGGTGCTGGTATGGTATGGTACGGTACTGTTACGTTACTGGAACTGGTACTGGTACAGTAGTGGTACGGTACTAGTACGATGCTGGCACAATGCTGGTACGGTACTGGTACCATGCTGGTACGGTACAGGTAGGGTGCTGGTATGGTATGGTACGGTACTGTTACGTTACTGGAACTGGTACTGGTACAGTAGTGGTACGGTACTAGTACGATGCTGGCACAATGCTGGTACGGTACTGGTACCATGCTGGTACGGTGTTGGTATGGTGCTAGAACGGTGCTGGTGTGGTACGGTAATGGCTACGGTACAGGTACGGTACGGCTTCGGTACTGGTGCGGTACGGGTTACCTATGGTATATGGTATAGTATGGTTTAGTATACTATTCTATGGTATATTATACACTGCACTGCACTGTACTGTACTGTACTGTACTGTACTGTACTGTACTGTAATGTAATGTAATGTAATGTAATGTAATGTAATGTAATGTAATGTAATGTAATGTAATGTAATGTAATGTAATGTAATGTAATGTAATGTAATGTAATGTAATGTAAGGTAATGTAATGTAATGTACTGCACTGCACTCCAGCCTGTTCTACTCAGAACACATGCAGATACAGAGCATATCTTAAGGTCCTTTAAAACAGACATTAGAGTACAAATACTAAAACAGTGCTCCCAAAATAGAACTATTTATATTCTTTTGTCTATTTGCTTCTTTATAGCAATAATTAGTGTAATACATCCTATGTAATAAATCCACTCTATCCTAGTATGAAGATACACCAGATCAGTTACAATTATTTTTGCCCTATAAATAAGAACCTGTCAAGATCCTATCAGCCTGATTTATGACTATACACACCCAACATATAAGAACCATTGAGCCTGACATAAAAAATAGGTGTTCTTTTATGCGGCTTTTTACTGTAAATCACACAACGTTTTCTTTTGTGATGGTTTTTTTTTTATTAACAAGAACATCGCCTTAAGAAATCCTTAATCTATGAACGAGAAGTGGAAAGTTTATTGGAATGTGGACATCTGTGTTTGGCTGAAGTCTGCCGAGGATGTAAATCTATCAACATTGAAAAGGAAGAAACAAGAATATGTATGCAAGAAATAAATGTCAATTAAACAACGAAACAAAGAGGACTAAACCAGAAAGACTCGTTTCTGATCCAGCATTCAATTATTATAAAGTAATAAATGTAAGTAGACAAAGCATGAAAATATATACATCACTTGTGTTGACAGAAAATGTTCAAGTTATAGATAAACTATCATTAATAATTCATGAAGAAAATGTTTAAACAGGTGTTGTAAATCGGATACAGCATTGAATAATACAACATCAATGCTGTATCCGATTGACAGCATACTAATTAGGACCCATTGGCTCAAATTGAGCTTTTTCCTTGTTTAAATAATTTGTTTTTTCCTTTTCTACGACTGCTGAACAAAGTATTCATGATATAAACTCATCGTAGTTTAAGTAAGATACTTCGGCTCGCCATTGTAAATCCCATACAGTTCGGCCGCTCATATTGTATCTATTACATAACTGAGTTAACTGAGTGATATAATTATTATCATTACAGGAGTAATATATATATATATATATTACTACAACTGTAATGATGTAATCAATATATCACGCAGTTATAAACTAACATTCTGTTGTCTAGACATTGCAGATGAAAGAAAGTGATCAAACATGCGAACTGTATTTAAGACAATACTTTTACGCAATTAAACAATCTGACAAGGCTGCAGATTTATAAAGCTTTGATGTCTAAGACATCAAGATACGAAAATATTATCTGAAAATCTTCAACGAAACATTTAATTATATTAACCAATATAAGAACTCGTATAGAGTCAGAAATTGAACTCTTGTTCCTTGTTAGTAAACGCGAGTGCTGTAATTCATTATTACTTAATATTCTATTGATTTGTGTTTATTTTTAGACGTTGATGAATGTAGCTCCAAACCCTGCCATCAACATGCTACTTGTAGAGATACCGTTAGTTCTTATACTTGCACTTGTAATCGTGGATTTACTGGCGATGGAACCAATTGCACAGGTAAGTTCTTGTAGTTGAACATAAATATTTGTCTTTGCATGGGCGTCAGTTTGAAGATACTCAATTATCCTTGCTTTTGGTGAGAACAATCTATTTTTCGACACCGGATTTTAGGCGAGATGGCTGTAGGCTCAACATTCGCACAACGTTTGCCCTATACATTTGATTTTGAACATTGCTTGTCGAATTTTCTCAACAACTAACACAAGGTCTGATATTATTTAGTCTGAATTGGCGTGGAAGGCTTATTTGTAGTCACGTTTCTCATCTGAAACATGCATCATCGTTTCCATTATCTACTTTAGTCTTTCAAATGATTACAATTGAAAAGTTTCTTTAGATATTCTTATATATCTGATTCGAAAAAGAAAGAAAAACAACGATTCTCTTCATAATCTGTTCAATTTTATTCTACTCTACTCTACTCTACTCTACTCTACTCTTACTCTTACCCTTACCCTTACCCTTACCCTTACCCTTACCCTTACCCTTACCCTTACCCTTACCCTTACCCTTACCCTTACCCTTACCCTTACCCTTACCCTTACCCTTACCCTTACCCCTACCCTTACCCTTACCCTTACCCTTACCCTTACCCTTACCCTTACCCTTACCCTTACCCTTACCCTTACTCTTACTCTTACTCTACTCTACTCTACTCTACTCCATTTCTACTTCCATTCCATCCTATTCTATCCCAATCCATTCCACTCTAGTATAGTTTTGTCTAGTCCAGTGACTCGAGTCTAGTCTAGTCTAGTGTAGTCTAGTCTAGTCTAGTGTAGTCTAGTCTAGTCTAGTCTAGTCTAGTCTAGTCTAGTCTAGTCTAGTCTAGTCTAGTCTAGTCAAGTCTAGTCTAGTCTAGTCTAGTCTAGTCTAGTCTAGTCTAGTCTAGTCTAGTCTAGTCTAGTCTAGTCTAGTCTAGTCTAGCCTAGTCTAGTCTAGTCTAGTCTAGTCTAGTCTAGTCTAGTCTAGTCTAGTCTAGTCTAGTCTAGTCTAGTCTAGTCTAGTCTAGTCTAGTCTAGTCTAGTCTAGTCTAGTCTAGTCTAGTCTAGTCTAGTCTAGTCTAGTCTAGTCTAGTCTAGTCTAGTCTACTCTAGTCTAGTCCAGTCTAGCCTAGTCCAGTCTAGTCTAGTCTGGCCTGGTCTACTCTACTCTATCCTAGCTTACCTTAAGCTACTATCCTACTCTTTTCTACACTACCCTAATATTGTCGCTATAGATTCTCTTATATAGTCGATCTTAAATTTTATTCATACGGTATAACGAGTTTTATTTGAGATTTTATTTCATGTTCTAATGATTTGTTTATAATTTTAGACGTTGATGAATGCAACCTCGATCCCTGTCACCAAAATGCAACTTGCAACAATACCACTGGTTCTTATAGTTGCACATGTAATCGCGGTTTTATTGGAAACGGAACAAACTGCACAGGTAATATGTTTTGGTAGTTGAACATAGATGTTTAGTCTTAGTATATAGGCGGCGTTATTTCCAGCAGATTGAAATTCCAAAAAATTAGAATTGTTAGGATATTTTTGCTTTTGGTGAAGAAAAATCTACTTTTCGACCGCACTGGATATTTCGATACGATGACTGTATACCCGACATTCGCACAACGCATGCGCAATAGTTTATTTTAAACTTTGCTTGTTGGATTTTTTCAACATCGAACGCAAGGTCCGATATTATTTTAGTCTTAATTGGCGTGGAAAACTTATTCATACTTACGTTTCTCGTCTGAAAGATGCACCGTCGTTGACATTCCCTACTGTCTGTCTTTCAACTGATTAAAATTGAAGAAAAAATACTTTTGATATTCCAAAGAATCTACCTACAAACAAACATAGTTAGATACACGTTCAGTTAAGGAGTATACAGCTGATTCGAAACAGCAAGCAAAAACTACTGACTTTATTCTACTTTATTCTACTCTATTCTATCTTATTATATTATCTTTTATTCCAGTCTAGCCTAGTCTAGTCTAGTCAGGTCAGGTCAGGTCTGGTCTTGTCTGGTCTAGTCTAGTCTGGACTAGTCTGGACTGGTCTGGTCTAGCCATCCCTACCATATTCTAACTTACCTTAACCTATTCTATCCTACACTATCCTAATATTGTCGATATATATATATATATATATATATATATATAGTTCAATCTACAGACACGGTGTTTCGCTGTACAACAGCTCATCAGTGTAGCTTGGAACAATCTGAATGAATATCATCGATTACTTATACACATGCGATCGTCGGTGACAACCGCATGTGGGACAGCATCGGTGAAGTACATTCAGATAGCGTGAAGTGCGCATGGGCCCAGAGTGCTCAAACTTCCACAAGGGTAGTGAGCGTTGCATTATCGCTAATAGGTACCCACGGCAACTTCACAGAGTGCTCAACAACACCGAAGTGAAGGAGCGTACATAGTTCAATCTACAGACACGGTGTTTCGCTGTACAACAGCTCATCAGTGTAGCTTGGAACAATCTGAATGAATATCATCGATTACTTATACACATGCGATCGTCGGTGACAACCGCATGTGGGACAGCATCGGTGAAGTACATTCAGATAGCGTGAAGTGCGCATGGGCCCAGAGTGCTCAAACTTCCATATATATATATATATATATATATATATATATTTATATATTTATATTATGGTATATAGTCGATCTTAAATTTTATACATACGGTATAACGAGTTTTATTTGAGATTTTATTTCATGTTCTAAAGATTTGTTTATAATTTTAGACGTTGATGAATGCAACCTCGATCCCTGTCACCAAAATGCAACTTGCAACAATACCGCTGGTTCTTATACTTGCACATGTAATCGCGGTTTTATTGGAAACGGAACAAACTGCACAGGTAATATGTTTTGGTAGTTGAACATAGACGTTTAGTCTTAGTATATAGGCGGCGTTATTTCCAGCAGATTGAAATTCCAGAAATTAGAATTGTTAGGATATTTTTGCTCTTGGTGAAGAAAAATCTACTTTTCGACCGCACTGGATATTTCGATACGATGACTGTATACCCGACATTCGCACAACGCATGCGCAATAGTTTATTTTAAACTTTGCTTGTTGGATTTTTTCAACATGGAACGCAAGGTCCGATATTATTTTAGTCTTAATTGGCGTGGAAAACTTATTCATACTTACGTTTCTCCTCTGAAAGAGGCACCGTCGTTGACATTCCCTACTGTCTGTCTTTCAACTGATTAAAATTGAAGAAAAAATACTTTTGATATTCCACAGAATCTACCTACAAATAAACATAGTTAGATACACGTTCAGTTAAGGAGTATAATGCTGATTCGAAACAGCAAGCAAAAACTACTGACTTTATTCTACTTTATTCTACTCTATTCTATCTTATTCTATTATCTTTTATTCCAGTCTAGCCTAGTCTAGTCTAGTCAGGTCAGGTCAGGTCTGGTCTGGTCTTGTCGGTCTAGTCTAGTCTGGACTAGTCTGGACTGGTCTGGTCTAGCCATCCCTACCATATTCTAACCTACCTTAACCTATTCTATTTTACACTATCCTAATATTGTCGATATATATATATATATATATATATATATATATATATATATATATATATATTATATATATATATATATATATATATATTATGGTATATAGTCGATCTTAAATTTTATACACACGGTATAACGAATTTTATTTGAGATTTTATTTCATGTTCTAATGATTTGTTTTTAATTTTAGACGTTGATGAATGCAACCTCAATCCCTGTCACCAAAATGCAACTTGCAACAATACCGCTGGTTCTTATACTTGCACATGCAATCGCGGTTTTATTGGAAATGGAACAAACTGCACAGGTAATATGTTTTGGTGGTTGAACATAGATGTTTAGTCTTAGCATATAGGCGGCGTTATTTCCTGCAGTTTGAAATTCCAGAAAATTAGAATTGTTAGGATATTCAATTCTTTTTGCTTATGGTGAAGAAAAATCTACTTTTCGACCGCACTGGATATTTCGGTACGAAGACTGTAGACCCGACATTCGCACAACGCATGCGCAATCCAGTTTATTTTAAACTTTGCTTGTTGGATATTTTCAACACCGAACGCAAGGTCCGATATTATTTTAGTCTTAATTGGCGTGGAAAACTTATTCATAGTTACGTTTCTCGTCTGAAAGATGCATCGTCGCTGACATTCGCTACTGCCAGTCTTTCAAATGATTCAAATTTAAAAGATACTTTCGATATTCGACAGATTCTACTTACACTTAAACATACTTAGACAGTGCTGGCGTTCTGAAATATGGGCTGGGAAACGACATTCTAGGGTAAACATTCAGGGGTCATCATAGACTTGGATCAAGTCTGTCTCTCGAGGGGACGAGGGGACGAGGAGAATGGGGAGAGGGAGAGAGAGAGACAGACTTGGCTCACTTGCAGCGCGCCAAAATTTACCGACCTGTTTTTTGGGACTGAGGCGTGTCTTTATACTTGCATCAAATTTGTCTCTTTACGTCATTAATCACTGCTCATTACAATGAACCGGAAAAATAAAAGTGACTTATTTCGTTGCTTGGGATCTTCGGCTTCGGTATTTGTTAGTGAGCGTCACGATTTTTTGAGATGAATTCGTTTAAAGATAGTATTAGATATGGATTGCGCTTACTCGGATACCATGAAATTATGGACATGCAATGTGTGCCGGGGACCCGTACTTTCTTCTGCTGTTTGGTCTGGAAAAAGTTCTCGACTACCTGCAGTTTCATACCGCGACAGTCTTGTCTTTGTTTTCTCACTAGGTCCAGAGTCCTCACACATGCGTTTATTTGACTCTAACGATTCTTTCTCAGCAAATATCTTCTTATTGGTCGCATTGATCTTACTTCGAACTTTGCTTACTTTCTTTACCAAATTGGCATTTTTTTCAGCGCAGTTTCCACAGATTATATTTGTTGATCGGGAAACCTCGTTGCTAATAACATGACCCAACAACAATTTCAAATTGACCAAAGCGGTTTTTTTTCAATCCAATTCTTTCTTCTGAAATCAGCTTTAATGGCTTTAATACTATACAGAATACATATTGTTTCACTTGCTCTACCAGATAATGCTAAACGCGTTACAGTCTTCGTTGGAGTATTCTCTAAGTCTCTATCTGTCATGTTTCATATTGTGTTAACGCTGAAACACGAAGCAAGGTTACACTTCGGGCATTGGGCGAAGGTGATAAAACCGGAAAATGAAACAGTGTCAACTTCATTAATTTTCGCGACAAAATTTGATGTGTGATAATTAGATTTGAAACGCTGCAAGTGAGCCAAGTCTGTCTCTCTCCCTCTCCCCATTCTCCTCGCGCGGCGCACTCGACCCCTCGTCCCCTCGAGAGACAGACTTGATCCAAGTCTAGGGTCATCGTAGCAAGAATTTAGAACTGCTCGTTTTCAAATTTGTTTTGTGTCCTCATATTTAGGTTAGGGGGATCCGGGGGCATCCATCCTTGGAAAATTTTTGAAATTTGTGTGCCTGATCGAAATGATATTTCCTGCGTTCTAATAACACCTTTTAGCGAAATTTTAAAAGTTTAAAAACAGAGAAATAGTGCTGTAGTGAAATCAAGTGAAATGGCAACAAAATATCTAACTATTTTGCTGTTATAACACTTTCATAGTAAACTCCATTAATCATTTCGAAGACCAATTGGAATAAGTCGAACTCAGGGGACTTTCCATTTACACGGTTAGAACGGTCAGTCCGGTTAAATGGAACACGATTCGTTATAGGGGGTGGACAAAAAAAGTGGCCATCATTATTAAAAATATGGTTAATGTGGAATAACTATTATTCGAGAAAAGAAAAATATGTAAAGTGATATATTTAAGAATGCATGCGTCAATATCTACTCAAATATGATATCCAATTCTAATTTTGTTATTCGTTTAAAAACTACATTAACTTTGAAAGCATGCCACGCTGTGAAGCTGTAGTGAATTCAAGTGAAATGGCAACAAAATATCTAACTATTTTGCTGTTATAACACTTTCATAGTAAACTCCATTAATCATTGTGAAGACCAATTGGAATAAGTCGAACTCAGGGGACTTTCCATTTACACGGTTAGACCGGTCAGTCCGGTTAAATGGAACACGATTCGTTAGAGGGGGTGGACAAAAAAAAAGTGGCCATCATTATTAAAAATATGGTTAATGTGGAATAACTATTATTCGAAAAGAAAAATATGTAAAGTGATATATTTTAGAATGCATGCGTCAATATCTACTCAAATATGATATCCAATTCTAATTTTGTTATTCGTTTAAAAAATACATTAACTTTGAAAGCATGCCACGCTGTAAAGCTGTAGTGAAATCAAGTGAAATGGCAACAAAATATCTAACTATTTTGACGTTATAACACTTTCATAGTAAACTCCATTAATCATTTTGAAGACCAATTGCAATAAGTCGAACTAAGATTCATTTCATTTCTTACAAGATTGAAAATCATGAAAAATTAATATATTTTTTAAATCAATGGATAAAATTAGAATTTGATATCATGTTTAAGCAGATCTTGACGCATGCATTCTAACTTTACATATTTTTCTGTACTCTAATTAAAGTTATACAATGCACATTAATCATACTTTCAATGATGGCCACTTTTTTTCGTCCACCTCTTGTATATATACTTAAATTTATAAAATACAATAAAATTAATGTGCTGCTTAGGTAACGTTGAATTGGAAAAAAATAACGAAATTGTAAAGGTAATATAAATCGAATTGAACTGTACGTTTTTTTGATAAAGGGCCTAGCTCGAAAGGCAATATTCCTTAATCTAAATTGCACTTCATGTTTTAGGCTGCAGTGTTTAAAAATTATTGGTGCCAACCAGCTAGGCATCTACAAATTATTTGGTCCCACCAGTCACAAATTGTTCGGAGCCACAAGGTACAGACACTGAGGGCCCACCAGGAAATCTCCCGGTGTCGCTGTGGGCCACGCCGCTCTTGTGCTTAGTTGACGCGTTCAGTCAAGTGATCATCATCTGTAATCTATAATTACTGTACATACACGGAAAAATGTATTGTTTTTGTTAAAAACACATTGTAAAATTCTAATTATAAGACCTGGGGCCAGAGCTTATATAGCAATAATGCTGCGAGTGAGCCTATGATCGAGAGAGCTTCTAGTTATCGGAAGCGAAAAAATGTTTGGAGAACATACCATAGACACATTACGTTTTCCCTGTATATTTGCTCTAGATGTGTCTTTAAAATAAAACAACATATGCACGTTTAAGTTGGATTTGCACTGTTATATATTTGTGACATTCTAAAATTAATCTTTACACATAGTACCAAAAAGTTGTGCTGAATTGTACAAAAGTGGAGTAAAAGAAAATGCCGTATACACAACTGATCCAGATGATCAAGGAGCTTTTGATGTAAGGTGTGACATGACAACTGATCAAGGAGGTTGGACTGTTTTTCAAAGACGAATGGACGGAAGCGTGCATTTTTATCTAAATTGGACTGATTACAAAAATGGATTTGGTTATCTCAGTGGAGAGTTCTGGCTTGGACTGGACAAGATAAATCGTTTGTCAGAAAGTGGTGAAGATGTTTTGAGAGTTGATCTGGAAGATTTTGAAAACAGAGCACGTTACGCTAAGTACAACACATTTTCCATGGCAGATGAAACGGATCTATATAAGTTGACAGTTGGAGGTTATTCAGGTGAGAAACGTTTTATTTGAGAAAGTTATTAACAAGGTACCAAGATATTTGTTTATAATCGCGTATTAGAAAATTGAAACGTGTCGTACGCTTGGTCAAAATTGTGCAAGACAAGTCGCCACAATTGCAGTATTGCAGAAGAATTGCTTTCTACTGTGTGCGACGATGGTAGAAACTTTTCTCGCAAAGATTTTGATTATTGTACAAAATGGTAAAGGTCTTGTTTTAGCACGTTCACACGATCTGATTAATCGGATCCGATTATTGTGCTGATGTATGTATGTATATGTGATTGACTAGAATGACTTACAAGAGTTGAAATATAGTAAGGTTGGCCATACTACCGAAATATGGGACTAGATTATGTTATTCGAGCGAAGGTCCTTCGTCAGAGAGAAACGTCACATTACTTTAACTTACAAGAGTATCGAGTAGTTTGCTGGCGAACGCTACAGTTTTTACTTTGATATGTAAATCACATACATTAAAAGGAGATTCAGATCTGATTATTTTAAAACTCATTAATAATTTATGAGAAAAATTAAAAATAAATAAATATTATTTAATCAGCATTTAGAAATCGGAAGAAGATTACGGTTTACACTATAACGTTTTCGGCACGGCACGGCTGAAATATCGGTACGGGTACCGCTTTTTTTTGGGCACGGCACTCCTATTTTTTCAGTGTAAACGATGCAGGCCTGTTTTAACATCGGCACCTGTGCCCATAATTTTTGCCGTGCCGAGCACTACCGAAAAGGTCGGTCTCGGCACCCCAAATTGCAGTGCCGTGCCATTTTTAGTACAAATGTAAACGCTCGGCAGTGCCGTGCCAGAAAAGAAATCAAACTGCGCATGCCCGAATTTACTAGTTCCAGGAATCGTCGGAGTATAAAACCTTGATATAGAATTGATCAGCCAGAAAAAAACAGGCATCTGTTCGAGGATGCATCCACAATGATCGTTCTCTTGGTACGTTCATAACAAGTAGAAGAAAGGCAATTAACAGCATTTTCTTTTACCTGTACCGGGTATCAATTGCTTGGACATTCCTTCGGTGACTCGCTTTACATTGTTCCAATCTCTTTGTAATTGTAAGTCTTCTATTTCTGCTTTTATAATAAATCTACAGAATAGTCTTTGCTGTGTCAACAGACGCCATGTTGGATTGAAAACTGGGCATGCGTAATTCAACATTTTGGCGTACTCGGCACTGGTCGCAATTTTTAAAACGGCACAGCAAATTGGTAAGTATAAACGTGCCGTGCCGTGCCGTGCCGTGCCGTGCCGTGCCGTGCCGTGCCGTGCCGAAAACAAGAGGTACCCGTGCCGTAATTTGGCAGTGCCGTGCCGACAACATTATAGTGTAAACGGGCCTTCAGATCTGATTATTCTCAAACTCATTAATAATTTATGATAAAAATTTAAAAGAAATAAATATTATTTCATCAGCATTTAGAAATCGGAAGAAGATTACGGTCAAATTTAGGAAACGTTTTGGTCGATTTTGTCTTCGCTTGAGAAGCTATATTCAACACTCGTCAGTGTTTGTCCTCTGATGTCTAAATACAGTCAAGCTGGTTAAAACAACACGCGGCTTTGTCTCGTATTTTCAACCTCCTTGACTGGAATTATAAACTGGAGAAAGAACACTGACGAGTGTTGGATATATTAGATCGAATTATGTGAACGCGTCTTTACACGGACATGGTGCATTTTTTCTTTTTACAAGGTAATGCTCGTGACTCACTTGCTGTGCACAATGGAATGAAGTTTACCACTAAAGATAAAGATAATGACAAACGTACTGGTGTAAACTGTGCTGTGACTTTCAAAGATGCCTGGTGGTACAATACCTGTCATTCCTCCAACTTAAATGGTTTGTATCTTCGTGGTACTAACACCAAATATGGTCAAGGCGTTATCTGGAATTACTGGAAAGGATTCGAATATTCTTTAAAGACAACTGAAATGAAAATCAGGCGACGCAACTTTTAGAATATATTTGTTCACTCAAAACAGTGTTATTGTTAGAGAAAAGCTCATTTAATAGCCATAATTACTTTTGTTATATATCAGGTGTCAAAATCCATTGTTCTAGGGTTCTGATTTTCTGATTGGGTGAGGAGTCTTTGCGTGACAGTCAAAAAATTTGACCGTTATATTTTACACGTAACCCATGGCAGCGGGCAACATTACATTTCAAAAGTTGATTGGAACTAATCATGCATTAATCTGTTGTTTTCCGTATTTTCTCACTGACTGTTTCACTTCACAGACAATAAAAGCTTTATTAATTCCTACCAAGGTGTGGAAATATAAAACTCCGTCTTATTTGTATGATCAACTCTGTCTTATTTGAAATAGCACTAACAATGACAGAGAAACATATTTTGCATTTTTTTTATTCTTAGCTTCGCTTGGTTGTTTGATAAGCAAATTAAACATCTTGATGTCACAAATTAACATCTTAGCGTATATAATGAGCCATTGGAGAATATTATATATCTTTGCCATTATCAAACATAATAGCGCTCCGTCGTGGTGACGTCACTATTTAAGTTTGCGGCTTTTACCCACAATTCTTGCAGTCCGAACAATAGATAATAGCTCATTTGCAATCATTTGGAAGTCAATTTTGGTTTGTTTTTCCGCATTATGGGCTATAAATAGCAGCTCGACGGTACGCTATTACTTGAAAATCTACATGTTTGGTGTTGTGAGAGAAACACACCCACGCGCTTCCGTCGAGTTAATTTGGTTTAATAATAGCAAAGATATATAACCTTCCGTGCAACCTCGTCCCCAGCGGCATTTGTGGGGGCTGGGCCAAGATGTCGGGCAAAAGCAAAATGGCGGGAACAAACGGCCCTGACACAGACTGAACCATCACCACATCTGATTGGTCGAGATAACATTGGATGCTTTAGGTATTCTGATTGGTGGAAGCAAGGCAGGTGCTCAGGCTAACTCGCGGGAATTAGCTTAAAGGGCTCAAATTATAAATGAATGAAAATGAGAGAAAAGCTGGCGAAACCCCCGAAAAAAACAAACGTGGGAAGAATGTGCAATGATAGGTTTTGTCGTCTTTGTCCCCTGCCATACAACGCAGTCCATGAGGCAACCAAATTGTTTTCTAAATCTAGAGCAACGAATTGGAAAGAGTTGGTGAACAAAGTCAAACAGTATTTTAGTATTGAGGAGATAATTGAGGAGAGAAAAGAAGATAATTTCGCTGTAGTTAGAATTATCCAAAGCATATCGAACGCAGTATAAGAATACATTTAACGTGAGCGACATCTTGAATCTTGCAAGTCAATCGACAGCCTGACTAGGCACAATAAACTTTGAGAAAATTGGGTACGAGTAGAAAACGAGGCATTATATGGCGCATTCTTGGCAGCCGCGCCAGGCCCATTTTGTTCCGCCATTTTGTTTTTGGCCTCCATCTTTGCCCAGCCCCCACAAATGGCCCTGGGACGCGGTTGATAACCTTCTTCGATAAATCGTAAAGCACGTGTGACATCTAGATGTCTAATTTGAATATCCAAACAACCAGAAATATCTCGACAATGAAGCCAGGAAACGAAAAACTGCAAAAGATGTTACTTTGTCATTTTAAGTGTTCTTTTAAATAAGACAGACTTAATTTTCACATTATAAGCACTTTTAATAGAGGTTTCATTGTATTCTAAAAGTAGCGATGCTGAATTTTCATCTGTGCATGGAAGACTGGAGGTATACAAACTTCAGGTCTACATGTTTTCTATTGGTTTGCCTGGTCAATGATCAGAAGATAACACTTCAGATATATATATATATATATATATATATATATATATATATATATATATATATATATATATATATATATATATAGCTCATTGGGTTAGGCACGTTTGGAGTTAAGATTAGGGTTCGGGCTTGGGACAGTGTTAGGATTAGCACAACCACGAACCACCATACATATCTTATAAATAGCACTTATAATTGTTGTATAGTAAGTCTTGAGTTTGTAATGTTTAGATTTAAAACTTTAAACTATCTTATAAATAGCGCTTGTAATTGTTGTTGTAGTAAGTCTTGGGATTACAATGTTCAGATTTAAAACTTTGAACTATGTTATAAATAGCGCTTATTATAATGTTCAGATTTAAAACTTTGAACTATGTTATAAATAGCACTTATAATTGTAGTAAGTCTTGGGATTATAACGTTTAGATTTAAAACTTTGAACTATGTTATAAACAGCGCTTATAATTGTTGTTGTAGTAAGTCTTGGGATTATAATGTTTTAATTTAAAACTTTGAGCCTATGTTATAAATAGCGCTTATAATTGTTGTAGTAAGTCTTGGGATTATAGCTATATTTACGTTTAAAACGTTGAAAAGATGTAAAAAGACGTTTAGTTCAGTAGTTCTTGTGTGAACAATAAAAAAAATGAGCTGAAGTTGCGGTGTTTTTGACCCGACATTTTTTACGCTAAACAGGGCACCGCTTTTTAGCACTTTGTTTGGTTCTGACACATTACCGGTAGCGATTTTCCCTTTCTCGCGCATCGCAAGTTCACCACTTTCCGCGAAACAGTTTTGAAGCTGAAAATGTTGTTGAATGCGTGACGGCATGCCGAAGATCTGGAGCCCGGTGAGGGTGCTAATCTCGACACGCGTGCAGTAATGAGTAATGATTAATTTAACGTCGCAAGCACAGGATGTGATCGCCCAACCATCCGAGCCAGGGGCTCATGTTAAAAGTGCACGACATAAGCTACGACCTAACGTGTCATTTTACACGCGTGGACAAACGTGATATCATATTCGGATCCTACGTGCTTTGATACGTATATAAAGCGAAAAATGTAATTTGCTTTGAGTTGACATTGAACACCACACGTAACTTAAAAACTTACTGTTCATTATCCAACGCTTTGACCCTCTGATTTAGTGGCTTATAATTTGGGGGGAATGCCTGCAAACGCAAACACTTTTCCCGAAAAAAAGGGAAGTTACTTAAAATTATTTTTTGTAAAAGTATTTCCTGAGTTTAATTTAATCAACATTACCTGTCATGGATGATAATTCTAGGGTATGAATATTATTACCAGTCTTTCCATTCATGTGGTTTCTGTTGATTATATATGTCCATAGTACTGACGCGTGTTTTGTAAGCTCGGTTAGTAGCCTTTCGTAACACACGAGCTTTATCTGAAAGAACAAAACTACGTTGCTTATATGTAGGATACAAGAGGATACTGAGAGACTGCATATATATCAGCCAGTGGGTTAACAAACGAACAAACAAACAAACAAACAAACAAACAAACAAACAAACAAACAAACAAACAAACAAACAAACAAACAAACAAACAAACAAACAAATAAACAAACAAACAAACAAACAAACAAACAAACAAACAAACAAACAAACAGACAGACAAACAGACAAACAGACAGACAGACAGACAGACAGACAGACAGACAGACAGACAGACAGACAGA
This sequence comes from Paragorgia papillata, assembly GCA_035771165.1. Lineage (NCBI taxonomy): Eukaryota > Metazoa > Cnidaria > Anthozoa > Scleralcyonacea > Coralliidae > Paragorgia > Paragorgia papillata. The sequence goes on along the minus strand of JAWNZC010000215.1, from coordinate 1,567,755 downwards.
CAGACAGACAGACAGACAGACAGACAGACAGACAGACAGACAAACAGACAAACAGACAGACAGACAGACAGACAGACAGACAAACAGACAGACAGACAGACACTCTCATTAATCTGATAAAGAATCCTCCTGATTTACATAAACTTTAGCTTTGATTTTCTTGGCTTAGACAACATTATTTTTCAAAATTACTACGCCAATGAACTTACCAAATGGGATCGTTTTTCAAGCTATTCAAAACATCCGCAGTACAGATCGAAAACACGAACAAGGATATATTTTTGCTTACCCGTTAATTTTCTTCGTTTCGACGTGATAATCCACACAATAGCAGCAATAACCAAGGCTGCAAGAAAGCCAATCACCAGTCCAACTACCAATGATACACAATGCATATTTGATTAACTACATCCAGTTTGCGGACGGGTAACAGGGTCAGAATCTAAAGAAAAAACAAACAATTAGGGTTATAATTTAATTACTGCATTTCATCTATTAAGCCCCATCCTTCTAATAAGCCCCCCCCCGCCCCACGTTGCGTCACATACACGTCACATATCATGTCACAGCTCAGGTCAAATCACGTCACGACAGATCACAGAAATCACGTCAGGTGACCCAGAATACCGCGAAAATATTGAGACCCAGTGGACTGCATATTTGCTGTGCATATAATTAATTTTAATAACGTGGGATTTAAATGCGCGAAAAGACACAACCTTCTGATGACCAGTGAGATGCTCTAACCATTGAGCTACTGAAGCACATATGTTTATAAATTTGCAACCTTCGAGCTCCATCTGAATCTCAGGGGCTCAATGGTTAGAGCATCTCACTAGTCATCAGAAGGTTACAGGTTGTGCACATTTGTAACCTTAGCTCTCCATCTGAGTCTCAGTAGCTCAATGGTTAGAGAATCTCACTGGTCACCAGAACACATCTGCAACCTTAGCTCTCCATCTGAGCCTCAGTTACCTTGAACCTACTTATGCAGACGCAACATAGTTTGGAACAGAACGATGTTGAGGGGACGGTTAGTACAAACTCTATACTCGAGTTGTGTAATAGCTCCATAAAACCTTCAACAAATAAAACGACTTGTAATTGTTCGTGTGGTGAGAGGTTGGCCGAACTCGAAGATATGAAACTAAATATGGAAATTTTGCAGATGAGGGTTGATTCTCTGCAAAGTTTAGCAAATACACAACAGTTTGTATTTGCTCCTGTGGACGATCATTCAGGCAGAATTGAAAGCCTCGAACGGGAGCTTGTTGATGAAAGGAATAGAAAGAATCAGCTTGAATTTGAGATAGATTTACTCCAAGAGAAACTTTCTGATTTTGAACAGAATTTCCAAATAAACGACAACAAACCTGCTAACAAAGTAAATTTAACGCCTGGTAAAACATTACTTAAACCCGATGCATTGCGAGACAATGACCTTTTAGATAATACGTGTTTTATTATGCAAACTGATGATGCAAAGCCTGTCAGCAATAATACTAATTCATTTGAAAGGCATTTAGAAGAATATCAAGATAAACATAGGAGAAATCTCACGCTTAGTAAAACATTACTTGAACCCGACGCATCGCGGGACATTGACCTTTTAGACAATTCGTGTCTCATTGTGCAAGCTGATGATTCAAAACCGGCTAGAAATAACGCTAGTTCATTTGATAGGCAATTAAAAGAATACCAAGATAAACAAAGGGGTATTTTTGTCCAATCTAATCTTCCAAAGCAGGTTGGCAAGAGAGCTAATCGTTATAGAAAGAAATACCCGAGGGATAATTTTAAGAGACAAGCAAAACATACAAAAGATGGTTATAATGCGGAAAAATCTAACAAAAGGCCTCACACACGAGATCTTGTAAAAGACCAAGACTTTGCGAGAAGCAAGACTGGTCAAATACAAGCAAACAGAGTAAACACGCATAGCCATAGTATGGAATTCCCACGCAGTGGAAAGTTTTTTCGGATACAACAAAATCGCCTAAAGGACGAGTGGCTCAAACACCTGGAATTTATCCGTCGAACAATAGGACATTAAAGACGATTCCGGTTAGGTTGACTGATCCAATTTGTTCGTATAATAATGTTAATACCATTGAGCCTACAAACCTGATTGATAATCCGTTTCTAACCCATGTAAATAATCCCAAATGCATGCGTATACCCACCATTAGTGTCGGACAGAGTATTAATAATGCTAAATTTAAGACGAGAACTCATGTGCCTCAAAACAATAATTTGCGAAATAACAATCTTATTAGTGTCCCTGTGACAAAATCCGTAAATGAACTGGGAAAGGCGTCGCATCTACCACGTTTTTTACTCTGTAATGCACGCTCGCTTCAGTTAAAAGTAGATGAACTCGCAGTAACTTTGAATTTAATGGCAACAGATGTCGCAACAATTACAGAAACCGGGTTGAATGAGACACATGACAATACCCTGGTAAAAATTGCAGACTTATCACTGCATCGAAGAGACAGAGTGAGTGGTCGCGGCGGGTGTGTGTGTGCATATGTTTCTCATAGTATACCTTCCAAACGAAGACCTGATCTTGAAAGCCCCCTCTATGAATGTATGTGGATATGGCTGCGCCCTCACCGTTTACCACGTCGCTTAACTGGTATGATTATTGGCGTTGTTTATAATCCGCCTGGGAAATCAGCCCAGGAAGAGAAAGATCTCCTTCAGTATATTGTTGATACCGTCGATCAAATAAGAACTACATATCCATATTGTGGCGTGGCCATTCTAGGTGACTTTAATAAATTGAATATTTCAGACTTGCTTTTATATCAAGATCTTAGACAGGTTGTTGATATTTCAACTCGTGGTGTGTCTGTTTTGGATGTAATAGTGACTAACTTCGGCGATTTTTACAGCAGACCTGTGGCTAACGCGCCTTTAGGGTCTGCTGACCACAATATTATTACCTGGAATCCTACAACGGGGGTGAGTTGCGCGCAGAGTACTGGAGACCTCGCTGGAGACCTGTCTTCGAGTAATAAACGATCTTTAAGACGTTTTACCAGGTCATCAATGGATGCATTTGGGAGATGGATCTGTAATCATACCTGGTTTAGTGACTTGGACAAAAATGTCACTGTAGACAGAATGACCGAGTCCTTCGCAAACGACCTCAAGACGGCCATAGATCTCTTCTTTCCAACAACGTCTGTCCGAATCCACAACACCGATAAGCCGTGGATGACGTCGTCAATTAAACAACTAATTTTAGACAGGCAACGAGCATATCACCCTGGCAGTAAGGAACCACTTGGAGGTACGTGAGAAATAAAGTGCGTAAAGCCATACTTCAAAGGAAAGAGGTTTTTTATCGTGAAAAAGCGCATCACCTTAGATCCAGTAACCCATGCAAATGGTGGAATATCATTAAAAAAATATCGGGTAAATCTGGTGGCGCTACCTCAATCAGTTATGAGGATGAAACTGGAAATATCATCTCTGGCACAAATCTACAATCCTGGACAAAACTGTTGGGACACTTTGCCGATTTTGCCGATTTTCGCATAGTGTCCCAAGCACTTTTGTCCAGGATTGTCTGAAAATGACGAATTAAACAAAATCGAAGAAAAAAACAATTTGGGGGCGGCGATTCTGCGCAGTTTGCTCGAAAATGACATAAATACGCTCCCACATGCATGAACAACAAATTGGTTCTGGGGTATAGAAGGTTTGGTGAATATGTAAATTAAATAGAGCTCTCGTGCGGGTGGTACCGGTGCGGGTGGGAACTCTGCAGAGACTCTGCTCCAGTGATCCCTTCCCCATTGAGGGGGTAAGGGGGAGCAGAGATGGGGGCTCTTTTATTAAACTGTATATATTTTGCAATGTTACAAAGTTAAAAAGCTGTGTTTTATTGAAAAATCATAAACTCGTCATTTTCAGACAATCCTGGACAAAACTGTTGGGACACTTTGCCGATTTTGCCGATTTTCGCATAGTGTCCCAAGCACTTTTGTCCAGGATTGTCTGAAAATGACGAATTAAACAAAATCGAAGAAAAAAACAATTTGGGGGCGGCGATTCTGCGCAGTTTGCTCGAAAATGACATAAATACGCTCCCACATGCATGAACAACAAATTGGTTCTGGGGTATAGAAGGTTTGGTGAATATGTAAATTAAATAGAGCTCTCGTGCGGGTGGTACCGGTGCGGGTGGGAACTCTGCAGAGACTCTGCTCCAGTGATCCCTTCCCCATTGAGGGGGTAAGGGGGAGCAGAGATGGGGGCTCTTTTATTAAACTGTATATATTTTGCAATGTTACAAAGTTAAAAAGCTGTGTTTTATTGAAAAATCATAAACTCGTCATTTTCAGACAATCCTGGACAAAACTGTTGGGACACTTTGCCGATTTTGCCGATTTTCGCATAGTGTCCCAAGCACTTTTGTCCAGGATTGTCTGAAAATGACGAATTAAACAAAATCGAAGAAAAAAACAATTTGGGGGGCGGCGATTCTGCGCAGTTTGCTCGAAAATGACATAAATACGCTCCCACATGCATGAACAACAAATTGGTTCTGGGGTATAGAAGGTTTGGTGAATATGTAAATTAAATAGAGCTCTCGTGCGGGTGGTACCGGTGCGGGTGGGAACTCTGCAGAGACTCTGCTCCAGTGATCCCTTCCCCATTGAGGGGGTAAGGGGGAGCAGAGATGGGGGCTCTTTTATTAAACTGTATATATTTTGCAATGTTACAAAGTTAAAAAGCTGTGTTTTATTGAAAAATCATAAACTCGTCATTTTCAGACAATCCTGGACAAAACTGTTGGGACACTTTGCCGATTTTGCCGATTTTCGCATAGTGTCCCAAGCACTTTTGTCCAGGATTGTCTGAAAATGACGAATTAAACAAAATCGAAGAAAAAAACAATTTGGGGGCGGCGATTCTGCGCAGTTTGCTCGAAAATGACATAAATACGCTCCCACATGCATGAACAACAAATTGGTTCTGGGGTATAGAAGGTTTGGTGAATATGTAAATTAAATAGAGCTCTCGTGCGGGTGGTACCGGTGCGGGTGGGAACTCTGCAGAGACTCTGCTCCAGTGATCCCTTCCCCATTGAGGGGGTAAGGGGGAGCAGAGATGGGGGCTCTTTTATTAAACTGTATATATTTTGCAATGTTACAAAGTTAAAAAGCTGTGTTTTATTGAAAAATCATAAACTCGTCATTTTCAGACAATCCTGGACAAAACTGTTGGGACACTTTGCCGATTTTGCCGATTTTCGCATAGTGTCCCAAGCACTTTTGTCCAGGATTGTAGCTACAAGACTGAACAAATTTTACGTCTCAGTTGCCTCAGATCTTTCCCCATTAGACTGTAGCACACTGCCAGCTTACTTGCCTGCGCGATACGAACTGCCAGTTATAAGGTCTAGTGAAGTTCGCGGGAAATTATCTGAGATGAATCCCTTTAAGTCTATTGGACCTGACGGTGTTCCAAATCGTATCTGGAAAGATTTTGCGCCAGAACTCGCCAAACCTGTGACAGATATATTTAACGTTTCATTTTCCACCGGCACCTTTCCCACGTTATGGAAGGACTCTTACATTTCTCCTATACCCAAAGTTACTCCGGTGACAGGTGACGGTGATCTTAGACCTATATCCCTTACTCCATGTATAGCCAAGGTTCAAGAGGATTTTGCCTTGAGGTGGCCGGCTGATTGAAGATGTCCAGCATGAAATAGATCCGCAACAATTTGGTTCACTCAAAGGTTCATCCACCACCAACTGTCTTTTAGATGTGTTCGAGAACTGGCTTTCCTCCTTAGACCAACCAGGACGCTATCTTAGAGTCTGCTGTTTGGATTTCAGGAAAGCATTTGACCATATCGACCACAATATTTTGGTTAAGAAATTGGTTAATCTTGGTGTTAGGCGGTCACTTATTCTTTGGCTTTGTAGCTTTCTCAGCTGTCGACGTCAAAAAGTTAAATTTAATTCATTTGTATCGGATTGGGAAGTAACTCATGCTGGTGTTCCTCAAGGAACCAAACTCGGCCCGATTGTTTTTGCAATTATGATTAACGATCTTCCTGTGAAATCCCCTCTTAAACCTGACCATTGGAAGTATGTCGACGACGTCACATTGTCAGAGGTTCTTAAAACCGAGACAACGTCGAACTTGCAGTCCGATCTGAACATAATTTCGACGTGGCCCGACGAGAATAACATGAATCTTAATCCTAAGAAATGCAAGGAGATGCTTATCTGCCCATTAAAACGTATACCAGACGTTGCGCCTCTGACCATAAACAGCGTCCCCCTTGAGAAAGTATCATCGCACAAAGTATTAGGTCTCACTATAATGGATAATTTAAAATGGAATAACAATATTAATGAAATCATTGGCAAAGCATCGAAACGGTTACATATCATCAGATTGCTCAAACGAGCTGGTGTATCAACCAATGACCTGATTCATATTTATTTCGCTCTGGTGAGGGCGGTACTGGAGTATTGTTGTGTTGTATGGTCGAATAGTATCCCAGAATATCTTCGTAATAAGATAGAGATGGTACAAAAGCGAGTGATGCATATCTTATTTCCTCGTCTTCATTATAGTTAGGCATTGACTACTACTAAGTGCAGTCGACTTGAAGAAAGACGTTCCGAAATCTGCCTGAAAGTCTTAACAAACATTACAGAGCTGGACTCACGTCTACATCATGTATTGCCTCCTACCCGTGAAGAATGCGTTTCTGTTAACCTGCGAAACAATACTAATATAATCATTCTTTGCCTAAATGTCGAACTGATAGATACAAAAACAGTTTCCTTCCGGCAATGGCATATATCTTATGTAATTTTTATAGCATATGAACGATAATTTTTAATTAGTGCTTTTAAATATGTAAATATCGTACATTTTAACGTAATTTTATAGTGTAATATCATTAGTTATTTTATATCATCTTGTAAACACATTTTATTTCGCATACCTGTGCCAGATTGTGTAATAAACCATTATTATTATTATTATTATTATTATTATTATTATTATTATTATTATTATTATTATTATTATTATTATTATATTATTATAACATCTCGCTGGTCATTAGAAGGTTGTGGGTTGTACACATATTCAATCTACGTTCAAATCATCTGATTTTCAGTAGCTAATTGGTTAGAGCATCTCACTGGTCATAAGAAGGTTGTCGGTTGTACACATGTTCAATCTACGTTCAAATCATCTGAGTCTCAGTAGCTCAATGGTTAGAGCATCTCACTGGTCATGAGAAGGTTGTAGATTGTACACATATTCAATCTACGTTCAAATCATCTTAGACTCAGTAGTTCAATGGTTAGAGCATCCCACTGTTCATCACAAGGTTGTGGATTGTACATATATTCAATCTATACCTTCAAATCATCTGAGTCTCAGTGGCTCAATGGTTGGAGCATCTCACTGGTGATCACCAGGTTGTGGATTGTTCACATATTCAATTTACGTTCAAATCATCTGAGTCTCAGTAGCTCAATGGTTAGAGCATCTCACTGGTCATCAGAAGGTTGTGGATTGTATACACATATTGAATCTACGTTCAAATCATCTGAGTCTCAGTAGCTCAATGGTTAGAGCATCTCACTGGTGATCACAAGGTTGTGGATTGTACACATATTCAACATACGTTCAAATCATCTGAGACTCAGTAGCTCAATGGTTAGAGCATCTCACTGGTCATCAGAAGGTTGTGGATTGTACACATATTGAATCTACGTTCAAATCATCTGAGACTCAGTAGTTCAATGGTTAGAGCATCCCACTGGTCATCACAAGGTTGTGGATTGTACATATATTCAATCTATACCTTCAAATCATCTGAGTCTCAGTGGCTCAATGGTTGGAGCATCTCACTGGTGATCACCAGGTTGTGGATTGTACACATATTCAATTTACGTTCAAATCATCTGAGACTCAGTAGCTCAATGGTTAGAGCAACTCACTGGTCATCACAAGGTTGTGGATGGTACACATATTCAATCTACGCTCAAATCATCTGAGTCTCAGTAGCTCAATGGTTAGAGCATTTCACTGGTCATCAGAAGGTTGTGGATTGTATACACATATTGAATCTACGTTCAAATCATCTGAGTCTCAGTAGCTCAATGGTTAGAGCATTTCACTGGTCATCAGAAGGTTGTGGATTGTATACACATATTGAATCTACGTTCAAATCATCTGAGTCTCAGTAGCTCAATGGTTAGAGCATCTCACTGGTGATCACAAGGTTGTGGATTGTACACATATTCAACATACGTTCAAATCATCTGAGACTCAGTAGCTCAATGGTTAGAGCATCTCACTGGTCATCACAAGGTTGTGGATTGTACACATATTCAATTTACGTTCAAATCATCTGAGACTCAGTAGCTCAATGGTTAGAGCATCTCACTGGTCATCAGAAGGTTGTGGATTGTACACATATTGAATCTACGTTCAAATCATCTGAGTCTCAGTAGCTCAATGGTTAGAGCATCTCACTGGTGATCACAAGGTTGTGGGTTGTGCACATATTCAATCTACGTTCAAATCATCTGAGACTCCAATGATTAGAGCTCAATCATTCGAAGGCTTCAGGTTCGATCCCTGTCTGGAGATGGAAGTATTTTCTGAGTATTTGAGCTTGACGAACGCCTATCAAACATCTGTTACATTACACCAAGCTCATAAACGTACCACATGCACTACAACATATTAAGTATTCTACTTTGACTAACGCAAAACAATTTGAATTTGCTAAACAGAAAACTGTTTTCTCAGCACAAGGAAACCCTACCGAAAGGAAAGGGATGAGTCGAGAACAAACTGAAGAAGTTATCAGATCTTACAAATAGTGAAATAAAAGTAGCGTGCCATTCATCCTCACGGACTCAACGAACGTTTTTCATTTATTTAACACTTCTGAAGACGCTGTTTTTGTTTACCAAGGGCGGACATAAAAACAGAGTTTTCACTTTATTTTGTTTTTACTTTATCTATATTTTTTCTTTTATTTAACACTTCTGAAGACGCTGTTTTTGTTTAGCAAGGGCGGACATAAAAACAGAGTTTTCACTTTATCTATATTTTTTCTTTTATTTAACACTTCTGAAGATGCTGTTTTTGTTTAGCAGGAGCGCCATAGACAGTGTTTTCACTTAATTCATTTATCTATTTTTTACTCTCGCTCATCCTTTTCCCACCCCCTCCTTTTTTGCTCATCGCCGGTAGGAATAGCAAATGTCTTTCGCATCTCATTATTAATTTGCTATTGTTATTTTTATCTTATTGGCTTATTTTTAGTCACATGATTTTCTTTCTTATATAAGCTCGTTGTTTGTTTACACTAGCTGACGTTTCTCTCTGACGGAGGGCCTTCGCTCAAAACGTTAGACTCCTATGTTCTATGTTCTCTGTTTCGGTAGTATATCTAACCTTACTATACTTCGATTATTAATTATTTTACTATGGCTAATGCCAGCCAATTTTACTCCGCACAGGGCGGGAGAGTGCAGCGAGCGGAAGGGGTTAAATGCGCCACGTCGAGATAGTGGAGGGTTCAAACCATAAATTAATTGATCAGGAAAACCTCAAACTTGACTCGGTAGAAAGTCTTTATTAAAGTGCATATAAACCCTCCACAGTTTTTAGTTCTTTGTATAGAGATTGCGAAAATAATTTAGTCCATTCGTTTCCGAGATATCTACTTCGAAACAGCCCAATCTTGTACTTCCAGCGAGATATTGCCGAGAATGTTTACAATGTTTTAAGGGCCTGGACACCAGGAACCGATATATCACGTTCTTCTTCGAATATACACTCAGAAGCAGAAGATAGACTTTCGTACTAATCAGAGTCCGAGTTTGACATAGCGACTTTTCTTATAAATACATGTCGTTTTTGGCATCTCTTTGGTCTACACGTCCATGTTTTCCTTGTTGTGTGAAATCTAATCGTTCCTGACTCCCAGGTCCTTCTTAAGAATAATGACGCGCAGCTTTTTCATTCAATAGGCCGTATCACGAATTAGAGCATCATGGGATATATTTTGGTTTTGGAGGTATATTCAAAATTCAAAATGGCGGCGGCGCGCTATGAGCAGTGCCATCTACTCGCGTGTGTTTCCAAGTTGTAGTTCTCAAGAGATCTTGAAAGCAGCCCGTTTAAACAGGTTAGTAACTATAAATATTTTTATCTATTATATCTATAAATTATGTACTCTAAACATCGTGGCTAGTGCCGTAGTGGCGAACTTCAGAACTTGAAGAATCGCTCAATCGCCATGTGAATTTATTTTATGCTAGTTCATTGATCTCATCCAGATCACATGGTGAACGTTTGCTCTGCTCCTGGTTGTACTAATAAAAGTACCCGTGATACAAATGTTTCTTATCATCGGTTTCCCGCAAATAAACAACTACAAAGGAAATGGCTTCGATCTATTAGGCGCGAAACTTTGCAAGTTAATCAGAGCACAAGGGTTTGCAGCGCTCACTTCAGGAATGGCAAAAAGTCGTCCAGGACTAATGTGCCATATGTTAGAAGTCCATCACTCGTGCCAGAACCAAAGCAGCCTCGTAAACTAGTAACTAGGATTTCCAGTGATAATGGTATAAATGATATTGATAGCCTCGAGGTCATTGGGGATGAAAGTACATCTAGTATGAATCAAGATGATGACCCTGAAGAACAAATGGACGGTGATTATGAAACATTAGGTGATAAAGTCACCAACTTGGATGAAAATATGTACGCTGAAAGTGATGATGATAATGATGAATACTTGCCTATTCAAATACAACCGATGAGGTTAGAACACATCAATGGAAATGACAAACTTATCCGCCTCTATACTGGACTACCGAATACTACGACGTTTCATATCTTATGCGATAACTTAGGTGTGCCAATCAATAATTTACAGTACTGGGGAAGACCTAGGACATTTCCAGAGGGGAACAAAAGAGGTCCTCCACGAAAGCTTTACCCACATGATGAGCTACTGCTTACCCTTATGAGGCTGCGTTTGGCCTTACTAGAGGAAGATTTAGCTTTTCGATTTGGTATCTGCTAGTCATTAGTTTCACAGCTTATGAACACATGGACTGCTGTGATGTACAATCGCCTTGCTGTAAACACAAACTGGTGGATTTCGCGAGAAGCTAACAAAAAGCTCATGCCTACAGCTTTTCAAGAGAAGTACCCCTACACACGAGCAATATTTGATGCCACAGAAATTTTTATTCAGAGGCCATCTGACCTTGGTTGCCAAAGCACAACATGGTCCAGCTACAAACGCCATTCTACAGCCAAAGGTTTGATTATAGTGGCTCCATTTGGTGGTGTCATGTTTGCTTCAGAACTGTACACTGGCTCCATATCAGATAAGGAACTTGTTGTCCATTCTGGGGTGTTGAATTATATCGAGGAAGGGGATGATATAATGGCTGATCGAGGCTTCACTATAGAAAGATTTGTTAGATGAAAAAAAGGCCACCCTTAACATGCCACCATTAAAAAATGGCAAAGCACAGCTGTCAAAAGAAGAGATTGTATCAAGCAGGCAGATTGCTTCATTGCGAATACATGTTGAACGTGCTATTGGTAGAATGAAACATTACAGGATCCTTAACTCAGTTTCCCCCCTCAAATGCAGCAGATCACTAAGCATGATTTTTCAGATATGTGCTTACCTTTCAAATTTCAATGGCCCATTAGTTGAGCTTCCACCATCGGTCACTGCAGAGTACAACAAGGTTACTCCTACAAGAAACATGCTCACTAATATAGTTCTAAACAAGCCTTCTGCTTCAAGAAACGCTTCTGTTCCAATCAAGCCTTCTGTTTCAACCAAATATTGTTCAAATGGTTCCACACCACAAACACCTCGTCAACCTTTAATAGTGTCTACACCTGTAGTTTCTAAAATAAAGCAGTCTGATGGTGTTGGTGAGAATTTGGGACCCACTGCTAGACCAGTTATTTTAACTAACTGTTTACCGTGGGGTGGAGTTTCTAAAGATGGTCATATAACTTTTTCAAATACATGTACCATTGATAATATGCTTAACATATTATTTTACTTATTCCTCATGCGGCCTTTGGTGTTAGACAGATTTCGAACCATGGGTTCTTCTTTTGCCATTGCTCTGACACATGCCTTTGATTATTTTAAACAAAGAGAGTGGGGAGAGGTGAAGCTTGCTTGGGTGTCCCAGAGGATTCCAGATGATTACCATGGCCATGTTGATTTGTGTGGTGATGAGGAGGAGTACTTTGTCAGCAAGTTAGGAGATCTAATGCAAACCACACAGAAGTCAACCTGTAATAACCCTAACTGCCCTAAATCAGAGATCCAGCACACTACAAATAGTATAATGATCAGGTAATTAATGTCAACAGAGTGGCTTAGCAAACATTTGCCTGCACTGTGACCATATCTCAATACAATAGTGTAAGACTCCTGGAGGATAATTATTAGGATACTAGTTAGCCTTCTTATCCAAATATTTGTAATTTTTTATATTTTAGATCCCACAAGAGCTGTGAAGATACCTACATTGGAACAACTTTCTACAGCATGCTTTCAGGGATGTTCCAAGGCCACTCAAATAGTTGCTCAGTATTATTGCCAACAGAAAGTAGCACATTAGATGACTTGGTGTTTAGAGAAGTAGCCCCAGAAGGAATGTGTCCAGGTGAAAGAATTTATCAACCTAGATTATTTGTAAACCAGCCTCCACCCCTTCTACTTATTTACCTGAGTCATCTTGTAACACAGAAAGTAATTGCTCACATTTCAGATTTACCTCAACAAATTACATTATATTCTTCATGTACATATAATCTTATGGCATGTACATTTTGGGTCCCAGGGCATTTCACTTCAGCTGTGTATCTTGACAAACCATGTGTGTCAAATTCTGGTTGGTATTTCTATAATGACTTGCCCCAAACTATGATATACCAAGGTAAAAATCCTCCCAAAACACCAACAACAGGGACAATGTCTTATTGTGTTTATGTTACAACCACTTTATAAGTTCCAGTGTAATTAATGTTGAAATTTGAATATAAATATATTACAAAATATATGACAGTATTGTGTGCTTTATTTTCAATTATTGTAAATCATATGTAAATCAGTACTGACAAATATATGAACACTACATGAGTGGTGCCTACAGATTTTACAAATATTTAATTTTAAAGAACTATTTCTTGTATGGTCTGGTATTCTCTTTCAGTATCATAAGTGCTGTGGAAATATAACCACTATTCTCCATGTCTGAAACCATGTTGACAGTGGATTGTTGGTGAAAATATTGTGATGTTGCTTCTGGGGGGAAGGGATTAAAGGTTTCCATCTTTTTAAACTGTCTTGACTTGCTGTGGGCCCAGACATGTTTTTCCAAATGGAGATCACTCATGGGAAGTGGACTTACTTTTCTCGGTCGTGGATCAAGCCAGGAACAGCAACCAGACGTGACTAACTCAGACATCTTGTCTTGGCTGAATAAGTCCTCCAAGGCATGCAAAATGGCAGAAACATGCACACAAGACTCTGAAAGACTAAGGAACAAATTTCTTGAATTTTACTGAAGCCTTCATAACATAGTATTGTGAAGAACAGTTTGAAGCACTGCTTAACCATAGAAATCTTGACAATATTCCCAGTACTTTATTCAGTTATGAAATGTATTCTATTTTCTGAGGTGTTTTTCACAAAGGCCCCATGAAAACATAATTTCTTAGAGTTTTCTCTGAGTACTTACAACTGAACATGACACCTTGCATACTGCACAGCAACAACAATTTAAAACATAATATAATGAATAATCACACTATTTAAATATTAGCTTTACCACATTTGTTTAGCTTACCCTGCTGTGCATTCACAAGGTGCCATTTTTATTTCTTGTAAACCAGTGCAGTAAATATAAACACGGTAAAGTCGGTCTTTCTTCATCGTTGGTCTCACCATGCCTCGGTAACATTGAATGTCGTTATGCCATTCTACAACAGTCACATGCTTCGAACGATACAAGTTATGTCCTTGGCTGAGAGCTCTAAAATCACCCTGACATCCAGTGGATATTGCTACTCTATCTACGAGGTAGTTATAGACGACAGTTCGCACCACTCTGAAGCCCTTAGCTCGTATGTAAGTTGGATCTGCAATCCACCCCGACGAAGGAATAAAGCCAGGTAATGGTGCTGATGAAGACTTGACTTGAACAGTGTTATCTCCTTCTCTGCTGACTAAATTTATCTGTGATGGTGTCTCTCGGGTAAGAAGTGTCAGGATCCTTTTATAGTATCAAAGATAATTTCGCAATAAAATCAAGGAAGAAATTAATTTTTGCTCATTAATATTTATATTCTACATTCACGGTTCATTAGCATAAACACGTCCATTCAACGTAACATTAAGTTTTGGTAGCAATCACCTTACCTTTCAACTAATACTTTTTTTACACCAGAAACCTTTTCGTTTCTCAGACGCAAGAAGTTTAGCAAAATATCGCAATGTAATGTGAACAGAATCTCCGCGGTAACTCCGGGATATATTTTATTACACGCCACCGCCATTTTGAATTTTGAATATACCTCCAAAACCAAAATATATCCCATGATGCTCTAATTCGTGATACGGCCCATTGGCAATCTTTAGATTGAAATATTTTGGGAAATAATGGACCAAATCGAAAACTGTAAATTAACTTAGTAGCTCTTTTCGCATCCTCTATCCAATTAACTAAAAACTGTGGATGGTTTATATGCACTTTAATTCTACCGTGCACAAAAATGCATAAAGGCCAACAAAAAGATAGAACAAAGACTTTGCTGAGTTTCCTAACCATATTTTGAATGACTTTGGTTGAACTAAAAACATATAACAAAAAAAACAGTAGGGATGTTGTGGTTGCGTTCTGAGAGGCGTGACTGTCACCGGGGGGTTGTGGTTAGATTTAGGGTTGCCAGGCAGTGGTGGACATTAGGGGGTGCGAGGGGGGAGGCCACGCGGTCAATAATTTCCATATTAAAATTTCAAGGATAGCTCATTAGTTTAGTAACTAAATGGTAGCATTTTTTTACGATCGTGATAAAGCGGGACTGGTTTCAAATATCAAAATATCACCTCGTAACTGTTTCAAATAAAAAATAACAACAAACCAGCCAAACCAATGCATTTTCGGCTTTTATAGTGATTCATACCTTTAGTTAATGACATGCTTACACAGCAGAGCTTATCAAAACATCAAAAGCTCAAATTCAGAGTTCAGACTGCTGAAGTTGATGGTTTCACACGTCGTGCCACAGTTGAACTTATTGAAATGCTAGTAAATTGAAATGCATAGTCAACTAAGTCCGCGAACTCAACTTCAAATATTCTTGTATTCTCGTATTAACTCTTTCCTGTCTGGATGGGTCTTTAGTATTTTATTCTGGCCAACACAAGACGATTTTATTCACCTCTGGGGAAGCCCTCAGATAGGAATGAGTTATAAACTATGTCTCTAACTCTTTCCTGTCTGAAGCGGTCTTTAGTATTTTATTCTGGCTAATGCCAGACAATTTTATTCACCTCTGGGGAAGCCCTCGGGCAGGAATGAGTTAAAACAGCAAAGCACAATGTACCTGCAGGCGGCATTGCAACATCAACGAAACTGTGCGCAAGTTAGTAAAATTTCAGGCCAATTTAAAAAAGACCTTGAAGAAAGCTATTTCCTGGCATTAGATTGAGCCACTAGGATTAAATAGAATTATACTGTAATTCATGTCCTAGCTTGAGTAAGCTACTTCTATGTGATGGAAGCCTTCAAATAACTTATATTTTTCACACAACTCTTTCAGAGTTTCAGCGGCTTCACCTCCCCCAATATTTCGTGAAGACCACTGTTGCCGGGGGACTGTGGTTAAGTTTAGGGTTGGGTCACTATAGAGGTAGGGGTTGGGAGTTGGGAATTAGTTCTTTTAATTAGTTGGTGTTATTATGATCATTACTATCTATACAACATAAATATGCAATAAAATATTATCATCATGATAGGGGTGAGGACAACCTGCAGAGGAGTGGGCTAGGTGGTGGGTGACCACAACCTCGTATCCAGGGCATTATCTCCACCCCCATCCCCCCCCCCCCCCCCCATGTAGTCACGCTGCTCCCTGGAGATAATACTCTGGGTACGAGGTTGCAGTGGCCAAAGAAACCCAAAGCATTTATGAGGGCGGATAAAAGAGGGAAGAGAAAAGGAGGGAAGAGAAAAGGAGGGAAGAGAAAAGGAGGCAAGGGAAAAGTAGGGAAGAGAATAGGACTGAAGAGAAAAGGAGGGAAGAGAAAATGGAGAGAAGAGAAAATAGAGAGAAGAGAAAAGGAGGGAAGAGAAAAGGAGGGAAGAGAAAAGGAAGGAAGAGAAAAGGAGGGGAGTGAAACAACCGTCATGTGATGTAGTATTGACCAATGGCGATGCATTATTTGGGTTTTGAAATCTACAGTAGCTAAGCTCATTGCCCTTCATCTGTCAACATGTCAGTAATCAATTATGTTGTTCTAACAAACGT
Organism: Paragorgia papillata; assembly: GCA_035771165.1. Lineage (NCBI taxonomy): Eukaryota > Metazoa > Cnidaria > Anthozoa > Scleralcyonacea > Coralliidae > Paragorgia > Paragorgia papillata. The sequence goes on along the minus strand of JAWNZC010000215.1, from coordinate 1,551,159 downwards.
TTATAAGTTGCCAGAAGTTACAATTCATGACCCAGAAGTCAAACATAGAACGTACATGTGAATTGGCGAATTGGCCCCTACCACTTTACCGCCTGGCTTCCTCGTGTGTCCCTGTTATCCCTCACGAGCGTCGAAAAACCTCTGGCACCACAGTAACCGAAGGCCCTTTAACACTTTGAAGCCACACCAGACAATTTTATTCAGCACAGGGAGAGGTACAGGCCTCAAAATGTTAAAACATATCTTTTAACACTTTCAGTTTGAAGTCTGACGACGAGTCTAAAGGTTTATTCTGGCTAACGCCAGACGATTTTATTCAGCACAGGGAGAGGGTGTCACAAGTTAAAACGTTTAAATACGTTTCATGTTTCGGCAGTACACCAACCTTGCTATATTTCGACTTGTATTACAACACTGACCTTGCAGCAGACTGCTTTTATTTCTCTGTTTGGATAGTGACATCATACATGTACATCGACCATAATTAGAAATGTTCCTAGCATCATTCATCTTACAAAATCTCTGATGTTTCACTCTCCTCCTATTTTTCTTCCTTCCGCCATTATTTCAAATTCTCGGAGCACGCTCGGGTTCCCTTCGGCCACCGGCAGCCTGCGCCTGCGATACGCTAATGTGGCTGGTACTTCAAGTAACCCGAACATTATGTTGCAGGATTTTTGTAACGTGCAACAAGGCCTTGATTTACATAGACCTGCTTATCTACGCTTAGACCAGCTTGGCTATGCTTAGACCTGATTGGCCTTGCTTGGCTATGCTTAGCTATGCCTAGCTATGCTTAGCTATGCTTAGCTATGCTTAGCTATGCTTAGCTATGCTTAGCTATGCTTAGCTATGCTTAGCTATGCTTAGCTATGCTTAGCTATGCTTAGCTATGCTTAGCTATGCTTAGCTATGCTTAGCTATGCTTAGCTATGCTTAGCTATGCTTAGCTATGCTTAGCTATGCCTAGCTATCCTTAGCTATGCTTTGCTATGCTTAGACCTGTTTAGCTATGCTTAGGCTAGCTATATATGTCGTTCAAAAATAAAGTTTTCAGTTGAGAAATTCGGTGTAGTTCAAGAACTTTAAGCTTTTAAAAACTTCGGATATCTATACTTCCGACGACAGTGAGAAATTTTTCCACCTTTATTCCGCTATATTCCGAGTAGTTTTAGATCTTTAAAAACGTAGACAAACCTAAGTTTTCCATCTAGCTTTATATTTCAAATAAAAATCACACAGTATCCAATTTTTGAGCAATTAAAAAAAGCGTCTATATAAAGCGTATTTTAGAACAACCTTGGCCCAATGTCATCCGTGACGTCGCGCGGGTCAGCCATATGTCTCTATTTGTTCGAAACAAGGTTTTTAGCCAATCTCCATTTACAGTTGTTTTGTAATGGCAAATATAATAGTCCGGTGTAAACGTTCTCTAGACGTTAATAGTTTATATGTTTATATCTGCTGTCGTATGGTAATACATTAAGCAAACATGGAAACGCTAAGTCTAGCCATATGACTCCATTAGTTCAAATACAAAAGTCTAGTTAAAATGTTCTAGACGTTTGCCGTAAGTGTAAACACAGTAGAAGGCACTCAGAGACCGCATATCTCTGCATGCCAGCGGTGTATTAGGATAAACAAGCCACGCTAATTAGGATAGCTCATCAGATCTACACATGTATGAATATAATGCTTGATTGCACTCGTTAAAGTTATCGTATAAACGTTAACATAAATATCAAATAATAAAGAATGGTACTGTTAAGTCTATTGATATTTATCTATTCAGCTAAATTTTCACTTAAACGTCCGCATAATATAATGACTATTAGCGCAATTAAGTATCTTTTTATTCATTTTTTTTTACACGGAGAAGCTTTGGTCGGATTTTTATAAAATTTTCATCCAATTCTCAACCAAATAAAACGAAAATTAAATGAGTTGGCTCTTGGTCTCTGGGCAACCTTTTCACAATGTTACGTTGAAATTGGTTCAATTCTTTTTTAGATATCTTGGTAACAGACAGACAAACAACCACGGAAGTAAAAATATAACTTTCTGGCGAGGTGGACAAAACAATGTCAATTTTAGTTTCTGTTGCATTTATTTTTACAGACCTACTAACCGAATGTGCAGCATGAAGTCTGCACGGGAAAGTATTTGCCTGAGGTTTTCGTACAGACCGAGCGATAAAAAGTTAGGTCTGTTTGAAAATACCGAAGACAAATACTTTCTAGTACAGATCGAGCAAACAAGGTTTTTGGTAATTTGTTTTCTTATTTGTTTTTACCTCATTGTTCGCGTCTTCACATGTTGCCGTTTAGCTTACTTATTTTTGTTTGTTTTGTTACATGTTTACATGCACTTGTTACAGGGACGTAGCCGTGGGAGCCGCGGCTCCCCCCTTTTGATATAAAACAACAGACATGTAACTACAAACTGATGCAATATGCAATTGTGTCAGGAAATAATCTGTAAATAGTGTATTCAATCTACTGAGTGAATGGATTTTGAGTATCTATGTGACGTTTGCGTGTTTTGAGTATTTTAAATGACGTTTTTTAAACTTTAGAGTCTGTAAAATCTTCCTCCAAAAGCCAGGAAATGGCATTTCAGCGACTCTCGATTTCAAAATTTCCCGGGGGAGCATGCCCCCAGACACCCCTAAAAATGAATTTTGATTTCGGCTCCCCCCTTCAAAATCCTGGCTACGTCCCTGACTTGTTAAGCATTCATTTCCGTCTTTATAAATAAGTATAGTTTTTATAAGAAGAAAGACTGATGTTCCAGGACGTATTATTGTTCAAAATGTTTTAAGGAAAACGGTGAATTCTCTTTTACTTTCATTCAAATCAACTCAGAAATTTTCCGGCAAAACAAGCAGGTTATTAAAAGAGGCGTAATGCTCTCCCACAGTGCTGGGAGAACATTACCGCTTTTTTTTGACCTCTCAGCAAGCGCTCAAATGTGAGCCATTTAGCGTAATGAAATAATAACAAGTTTATCTCTATATAATAAATTATAAATATTATACAATGTACCTTACACATAAATCGACACGAAAAGTTCAACAATGTTATAAAGTAAATGAAAAAACTTTTCTCGAGAAATTCGGTGTAGTTCAGGAATTATAAGCTTTTAAAAATTTTGAAAATATACTTCCGACGACGGTAAAAAAATTTCCGATTTCATTCCGATATATTCCGACCATTTTTCGATCTTCAAAAATGCAGAAACACCTAACTTTTTAATCTAGCTTTATATATCAAGCATAGATCGTTCAGTATGCTATATCTGAGCAATAAAAAGACGCGTTTACAAAGCGTATATTATGACAATTTCCCACAACGCGCAATTTATTTTTTTACAAGGTTTCCAGTTACAAAAACATTAACATCTCTAAAGCTTTAAATTATCTTCCCTTAAAATTTTCTCGGCTACTTTACGCTATCATATAGTTTAAAGATTATGTACATTAACGCTTTAGTGGGTATTGTTGCTATTTGGCAACTATTTGATTTTACTCTGTTTAATGATTTTACTCATCAAGTGGAGACCTGTTGGTAATCTGCCTGGTAAAGCGTTAATTTAATAAAGAAAAAAAAATGCATTGCATTTCACTTTTAAAAACTGATGTTAACAAAACAACTTTTATATAGGTATACATTATACGTTGGCTTGGAATTTTTTAAAGTAGTGTTCGCGAACTATTGTCAATTTTCTGAACCATGTGCAGTCTACTTTTTCAAATATTTATGGACGGGGAATAGGATAATTACTTCAACACTCTTAAAAGCCAGAAGTGTTTGGCTAAATTTCCATAACGAGAAGTGTTTTTGAGGAACGAAGACTGGTTTTCTACAGAGCAATACTAATAATGTCTAGAGGCGGATTGTGAAAAAATCGTTCCTTTAGTAAAATTAAAATTTATTGGCATGTTCTAATTGCAAATTTTATAAGTTTTAATATAATGCGGAAATTAAGGTATCTTAAGAGACACACATAAAGGTATATAAGGTAACTTTAAGCAAACTACATTTTTTTCAATAACAATCTAAAAAAATACAACACAAAACAAAGTCCATATGGTAGCATATTGTAAAATCCCAAACATTTGAGTAAATAGACAGACTGGAATTAATTAAAGAACTAATACTTTGAATTTCATTTCAGAATCCGATTGTGAATTTGGCGAGGAATCTCGAACTTTCGATGGACGATTACTGAAGGAGACACTGAGAGATATTTTGAGCCATAATACGGCAAAAAATTGTAAAAGGTCGCAATGCCGTTTCAAAAACGTTATTAATGCTTTTTTCCAAGATGACTTGCTATTGGGATACTGGTATTTGTGATAGTTTCAACTTTGGCCACTTTTTCCGAAGCATTGGCTGGATGTAAACAGACAAAGCATGTTCTTACTCGTGGTATGTTCTTCAACTCTTCTTCAATTTACTGTTCGCGTCTTTTCCTACTTTAGTTTTGTCTGTTTAACTCTACTCTGGTCTACTCCACTCCACTCTACTCCACTCTGGTGTACTCTACTCCACTATACTCTACTCCACTCCACTCTACTTTAGTCCACTCCACTCTACTCTAGTCCACTCCACTCCACTCCTCTACTCGAATCTACTCCACTCCACTCCACTCCACTCCACACCACTCAACCCCACCCCGACCCATTTTAATTGATTTTGATTTGATTTTAATCACTTTATTACCAGAATAGTATTAACAGGTGGCTGAACAGAGCAAAGCCCCAATTGATATCAGCTACTAGTAACTAACTATATACATGGTAATATTTACAAATATAACTAAATCTATATAAATAGCAGTTATGTACAAATTTGAATAAATAAATAAAGTAGAAAGTTAATATAAATTTAAATGTCATTAATTTTTAGTCTAGATAAATAAATACTCCGCAGAACAGTTTTAAAAAGACCAAGTTTTCTCATTTCTTTTACAGTAGAAGGCAAACCATTCCAAGTGCGTACAGTTCAGGGGAAAAACGAACTCCCAAAATAATTAGTTTTGTGTTTAAATTCTAAAAAGTTGTCCTGGCAAGATTCTCTCAAATTATAGCGAGATAACGGCTTTGGTTGGACATAATCTTCAAAATTGAGATTATACATTCTATTTTTACATTTAAAAAGGAACACTGGATCCTTTATTTCCCGACGATACTCAAGAGGGAGAAGATCAAGTAGAAGTAATGTATTTTTATAATTGGTGTCCTTTGGATAGTTCAAAATAAATTTGGTAGCTCGACGTTGGACATTCTCAAGCAATGATATATATTTTAATTCTTGAGGGGACCATAGTTCGCTTCCGTACTCTAATAAAGGCCGAACAAGTACACAGTAAAGTAATTTCCTATTATTCGTATCTCTTAAATCAGCGCATATTCTTTTCAGCAATCCAAGTGTCCTGTTTTCCTCAGAGGATATTTCGGAAATATGAGTAGCCCACTTTAGATCATTCGTCACCTTTACTCCCAAGTCGCGCATAGAGGTAACCCGTTCTAATTGGTTATTGGTAATTGAGTAATCAATAACTAGTTTCGGTGTTTTCTTTCTTGTTAACCGCATAGTCTTACATTTCGTAATATTAAAATCCATGTGCCAATCTGTGCTCCAAGAATGCAATCTGTTTAAATTGCTTTGGAGATTTACATTGTCCACTGGAGTTTTAATTACTCGAGACACTTTTGAATCATCTGCAAAGAGGGCAATCTCTGTTGGTTTAGATATGCACTCGCGGACCTAAAATAAACCCTTGTGGCACCCCCGAGAATACATCAAGCACATCTGAGCAGATGCCATCTATTACGACTTTTGAGATCTTGCAGTTAGATAATCAGTGAGCCAATCGTGGAATTTCCCTTCAAAACCATATTCTCTGAGTTTGTGGAGAAGCAGTCGATGTGAGATTCGGTTCGAGAAGTCTAAATAGACTGTATCAAGTTCATGACCTTTATCTAAAGCCTCTACATTTTTATGATAGAATTGGACAAGTTGGGTGACACAATTTCTACCTTGAAGAAAGCCATGTTGAAAACAAGACAGTTTATGCTGAATAAACTCGGTGCAATGATTGTGTATACATCTTTCCAAAATTTTTGACAAAATCGACAAGAGTGAGATAGGTCTATAGTTCATCACTACATGAGGATCACCGTCTTTCAAAATAGGAATGATGAAGGCTATTTTCCACTGCAGGGGCACTTTGCCAAAATTTAATGACAAATTAAAAAGTCTGGTCAGGGCTGGTGCTATCTCTGCTGCAACGGATTTTAAAAGTCGCCCTGGAATACCATCCAGCCCACATGCTTTCGAGATATCAATATTTTGAAGGCAGTTAAAAACTTCATTCTCAGACAACGTAATGTTTGTTAATGTAATCTGGGGGTTTAAATTTCCATGGCTATCATTAATATTCACATTATCGGCTTCTATGAAGACAGATTGAAAATATCTATTAAACAAATTAGCCTTGTCCACCGAACTGGACACGAATGTGTTGGAAAAATTAAGAAACTCCGGTACACTGGACTTCTTTGATTTAGCTTTAACAAACGTCCAAAAACGCTTTGGATTTTGCTTTAGAGACGATTGCATGTTGTTTAAAAATTCATTATACTTAGCTTCTATTAGGTATTTAGCTTCCTTGCGTAATGACCTGTACTTGTCCATATCTTCCCTGTCCAACGATTCATTGGCGATACGCCTTAGCTTATCCTTTTGGCGAAGAAAACGGATAACTTCCTTATCAATCCACGGTGTACTATTTGAATTTTTTATTTTGAGTTTAGGCAAATACTTTTCCACTATTTCCATAAACAAATCCATCCAATTTGACAAGCTACTGTTAATGCAATTTTCAACAAACACTTCATCCCAAGGGGCTGACTTAAGAGCATTCTTGAGATCATTCCAATTCGCCTTTTTATAATTGAAAACATATTTACCAAACTTGTTGGATTTAGGAATATTAAAATCAAGAAAGAACTCTACTAATTTGTGATCAGTATTTATAAGATCATCAAAAATGTCCAAATTACGTACTTTATGAGGTATGTTTGTAAGAACAAGATCCAAAATGTGTTCCTTCCTAGTTGGCCGATCAACTAATTGCCACAAAAAGTTGTCACGAACAACTTTGGTGAAATTTTCATACAGACGATCGTTTCTTTTGCACGAGTACGTTGTCCAATCCATTTCAGGAAGATTGAAGTCACCTAGGATGATAATCTGGGCAAATCGGGCTATCCTTGCATTTTTTAAACACTTTTTGAATGCTTGCATATAATCGTGATTTGTTGAAGGAGGTCTATAAAAAACAACCACCAAGAATTTCTTCTTTTGAGTCGGTCTTACTTCACAGGCCAATATTTCAGCATCAGTCTCTAAGTCGATCCTACGTATCGAATGCAACGGCTTCCTGACAGCCAACATAACGCCACCACCACGTCCCGTAATCCTGTCCCGTCGATGAATACAAAAGTTTATGGGAGACAATATTTCAGCGTCATTGATTGTAGGATTAAGCCAAGTCTCCGTGATAGCAATTAAATCATATTCATGGGTAGACTCCAAAGCGGTTAAATCATTTACCTTGTTGACGATACTTCGAGAGTTAAAGTACAGAGCTTTTAGTTTATGATGTGATTTATCTGTAGAACTTTGCTGTCCAGGGCCAGGATTTATTTCAACATCATATCGTAGTAGTAGCACAGAACGGAATTTCGCCGCAGAATTTTAATAATAAGAACTTGGGCAACCACATAAACGGCAGAATTCAATGGCCTTCACCCTCAAATTCACTCGCCAACTTGAAATGCACATGATGCCGGAATGTAGACTCTTTAAACCTTCATTTCGTTCAGTGAGTGTCTTGGACAAATCGTAACACGATTTGTCACACATAAGCCGCTTAAAGAGCAACGACACAAGCAGCAGAGAGAAAAAAACAGAGAGAGCCCGTTCAACGTGACTGACCGCCATTGCTAATGTATGTCGATTTGTATCTATCCTGCTCCACCTTATTCCACCCTGCTTCACACTGCTCTACTGTGGCTTACCTCGCTTAATTTTGCTCTACTTTGCTTTACCTTGCTCTAGCCTGCTCCACCCTGCTCTATCTTTCTACATCCGGCTTCACTCTGCTCTAAGTTGCTCCAGGCTGCTCCACTCTGCCCTCCATGATCCACCCTACTCCATCCTGTTGCACTCTGCTCCACCTTTTCTGCTCTACTTCTCTGCACCTTTCTCCAACCTGTTCTATTCTGCTTCCCCCCTCCTCCAACTTGCTTTAGTTTTTTCTACCCTGCTCCACTTTATTCCACTCTGCCCACCATGTTTTCGCCTGCTTCACCTGGCTCCCCCCTGATCCACCCTGCTACACCCTGCTACACCCTACTCCATCTTGTTGCACTTTGCTCCACCCTGCTCCACTTTGATCCATTTTGCCCTACCATGCTCCACCCTGCTCTATCTTGTAAAATGTAACACTTGTGTTTTTATTATTCTAAATAAAGGACATCGTTTAAAGAAATCTCTGATAAAAGAAGAAACTGCTTCTCATCTGATAGATTGCACTCGGCGTTGTATGGCCAAAAGTCCTCAATGTAAGTCTGTTAATTACGGAACGAGTTCAAAAACTGAATGAAAATGTCAGCTGAATAACAGTACTGCGACTTGTGATAGATCAAACCTTGTTGTTGCTGAAGACTTTGACTATTGGGAGGAGGAGATGGTAAGTTTGTTAAATTTTGCCTTTGGTTTTACTTGTGTTTGTGATCTTCCTTATGCTTGTCTTTGTACTTTGCTTTTTCTTGTGCTTGTGCTTGTGCTTGTGCTTGTGCTTGTGCTTGTGCTTGTGCTTGTGCTTGTGCTTGTGCTTGTGCTTGTGCTTGTCCTTTTGCTTTTCCTTTTGCTTTAGTTTGTGCCTTTGCTTGTGTTTGCTTTAGCTTTGGCTTGCGTTTCCGTTTGCACTTGCACTTTTGCACAGGGCTTGTTCTTGCGCTTGTGTTTTGCTTGTGCTTATGCTTGTGTTGGTGCTTGGGCTTGATGTAAATCTTCTTCTCTCCCATACACAGTTTTTAAGAAGAACGAAACGTTTATAAATTCACCTCATTTGTACATAAAAGGTTCTTATTCTTTCATATTTTTAGAACGATGATAGTTTATATTGTCCAGCTAAACCAAGCAAACTAAAACAAAGTAAAGGTAAAGAAACACTCTTTTCTTCTTTACTGATTTACGTGTTTAACCGCTATAATTTGGGGCTGGTAAACACTTTAAAAGGCAAAACAATTATGAAACGTAGATCAGTAGATATAATTAGCAGAGATTTCGAAGCGCATGTTATGCGACATGAATGTACAATTTTCATGTTGCCATGGATATGCTAGCACTTATCTGTCTCACAGCCGCTCTTAGTGCCGTCACTCATTCCTCCCCCCAAGCGGCTGCTTATCAGATCATATTCCTTTCGACGATTAGCCATTCACACCTTGGTTCCTAAAAACTGGGAACTGAAGCAGAATTAACAGAGAACCTCTGGTCTCCCTCGCAACCGCTTTTAACTTTTAATATTTGATTATTTCACAGTTTCATTTCAAGAATTTCTTATTAACAAATAAATTCCCAACACAGCCAGGTGAAGAATCAGACTTAGTTTAACGCTACTCTGGTTTAAAAGTTTTTTTAACGTAGCTTAAAAAGTTACTATTCATGACCCAACGTTTCGGCACTCCGATCTAGTGTCTTCATCAGGGGTGATCATTGTGAAGACAGGTCCCATATTTATACTCTATTAGAACCATTGATGACGTTACCTATCAACAAGATGTAAATAGGCTTCCGTCAGTAGACTGCCGTCATCACGATTTAATGGAGCGTTGGGCGCTATTGATGTGCCAAGCTTCCAAACAACGTCTTTGGTGATACCGTGGATGATTGGTAGTGATAATTTTTTAACTATACCACGCAATCTCATGGTTGGTTTTGCACGCGTGCTCTTACAAAGCAGAATTTTCCTTTTTTAAAAAGAAAACCGCTTTTTGGTGCTCTTTTAAATGCGTGCCAAACTGACGTTTTATCTGGCCGATGTACTTCTAATTGCAGTCATTGCAAGGAATGGAATAAATAGCATCTTTTCTCTGTTCTTTCACAATACGATCTTTAGGTTTTGCAAAAATATGACCTAGCGTTACGAAAGGTTTTTGAGCAACTTTTACGTTGAAACTACCTAAGATTCTTTTGATTGGTTCCGTAATTCATCGAATGTACGGAACAATCGAAAAACCCATCGTCGAATTTTCATCCTCAGTTTTTTTGGGTGGTGGTGTTATAACTGGTTTTAAACAGTTTTTTTAAGAAATCATTAGGATAGTTATTCGCCTTTAAAACGTCAAATACATATAATTGCTTATACAGCAATAATGCCGCGCGTGTGCTTATGATCGAGAGACCTTCTAGTTATGGGAAGCGAAAAAATGTTTGGAGACACAACCACAGACACATTACGTTTTCCCTGTAGCTATATATTTGCTCTAGATGTGTCTTTACAATACAACAACATATGCACATTTAAGTTGGATTTATACACTTTTATATATTTGTGACATTCTTCTACTTAATATTTACATATAGTACTGCGGAAAAGTTGTGCTAAATTGTACAAAAGTGGAGTAAAAGAAAATGGCGTGCACACAATTGATCCAGATGATCAAGGAGCTTTTGATGTAAGCTGTGACATGACAACTGATCAAGGAGGTTGGACTGTTTTTCAAAGACGAATGGACGGACGCGAAGATTTTTATCTAAATTGGACTGACTACAAAAATGGATTTGGTAATCTCAGTGGAGAGTTCTGGCTTGGACTGGACAAGACAAATCGTTTGTTAGAGAGTGGTCAAGATGTTTTGAGAGTTGATCTGGAAGATTTTGAAAACGGAGCACGTTACGCTAAGTACAACACATTTGCCATGGCAGATGAAACGGATGTGTATAAGTTGACAGTTGGAGATTATTCAGGTGATAAACGTTTTATTTGAGAAAGTTATTAACAAGGTACAAATATATTTGTTTGTAGTTGCGTATTAAAAAATTGAAACGTGTCGTACACTCGGTCAAATTTGTGGAAGACAAATCGCAACAATTGCAGTATTGCAGAAGAATTGCTTTCTACTCTGTGCGACGATTGTGGAAACTTGTCTCGCGAAGATTTTGGCTATTGTACAAAATGGTAAATGTCTTGTTATAGCACGTTCACACAATCTAATTAATCGGATCCGATTATTGCGTTGATGTATATATGTGATTGACTAGAGTGACTTAAAAGAGTTGAAATATAGTATGGTTTGGTATACTACCAAAATATGGAACTTAGATTATGTGATTCGAGCGAAGGTCCTTCGTCTGAGAGAAACGTCACATTACTTTGACTTACAAGAGTGTCGAGTAATTTGCTGGCGAAAACTACAGTTTTTACTTTGATATGTAAATCGCATACATTAAGGTGGCTCCATACAGTTTATTGAAAAATGGAAAATACAAGTTTGAGAGTCCAAAACACGTGCATAAACAATTCGGAAAAAGAATAAAACTAAATGTTATGCATAGTTAAACATTCTGACAATCAATTACCAAGTAATCGATCTGTTGATCCAAATTTTTTAAAAATTAACAAACATGATTTTTCCGAGAAAAAAAAATATTCGTTCCACAGAATTTTTTTAAAATCGGCCTATCGATTACTCATACTTCAAGAAAAGTTTTACTGAAAAAAAAATTGGGGGACACCAAAGTTTTTTTCGAATTAAATTAGTTTGAAGGGTAACTGGCAGCCATTTTGAAACGTCATTGTTGCCGTAGCAACAACGGTTGCTATTTATTTGGTAACAGTTTTTGATTGTCAGACTTTTTAACTACGCAAAACATTTAGGTTTATTCTTTTTCCGAATTGTTTATGGACACATACATATTTTATATAAATTACCGTATAGTTTAGTAGTGTCCTTGCTCTTGCCTATTGTTGCTCCAAAAACAAGCTGAATCAAGGATTCAAGAAGGATTCAAGACAATCTCGTACCCAGAGCCTGCGATCCTTTTGGTCATTTTCTCGTACTCAACCCCCGCTCGGCCAACTCGCCAGGCACAGAGAAGAAAGAAGAAAGAAGGGAGGAAAACAATCACGTCATGGGTTGATGATCACCCCATATCGGTGGTTACAGTTTACAAACGTGGAACAATTTATGCTCTGTGTAATGTTATAACATAGTTCAACAATTGTGCGAAGTTTTACGAAGAAAATCGGACGAGAAAGATCAGAATCATAAAGACAGGACTATAGTTCGATATCATTCGATGATCACCGCATATCGCATGGAACATTGTCTGTCATTGGAACGGAAGGGAATATTAATGATTTTTTTTCTCGCTTGTCTACATTTATAATTAAAGGGGATCGCTTGTTCATACTATTTATTCATTGTTTACAAATTACGAGCTGTTCTAACTTCCGTTAATATATCCGTTTAAAATTTGAATTTGAAATTCGAGGTTTTACTTCCGTTCCATGCTATATGCGGTGATCATCAAGCCATGACGTGAATTGCTTTCCTCCCTTCTCTTATTCTTTCCTCTCTCCGCCTGGCAAGTTGGCCGAGCGGGGGTTGAGTACGAGAAAATCCTTGAATCCTTGATTCAGCCTGTTTTTGGAGCAACAAGAGGCAAGAGCAAGGACACTACTAAACTATACGGTAATTTATTTATAATATGTATGTGTGTATGGATCGATGTATAAACTGTTTAAAACAAAAAAATACATGTTAGAGCTCCCTGTGCCCGAGCGTTGCTATTGCAATGACTGCTTCATTATACAAAAAATACAATACCGTGAAATTGCACAAATTTCCATAAACTTGAACAAAAACATATAACAATCACTTTGGACGAGTTTCCAAACCATGTATATGTTCTATTAACTATGGTCAAAACAACATGCGGCTTTGTCTCGTATTTTCAACCAGCTTGGCTGTATTTAGAAATTGGAGAAAGAACACTGACGAGTGTTGGATATATTAGATCGGATTATGTGAACGCGTCTTTACACGGACATGGTGCATTTTTTTCTCCTTACAAGGTAATGCTGGTGACTCACTTGTTCATCACAATGGAATGAAGTTAACCACTAAAGATAAAGATAATGACAATGACAGTGCTCGAAACTGTGCTGTGCTTAATAAAGGTGCCTGGTGGTACAATAAATGTCATTACTCCAACTTAAATGGTTTGTATCTTCGTGGTACTAATATCAAACGTGGTAAAGGCGTTGTCTGGTATCACTGGAAAGGATTCTACTATTCTTTAAAGACAACTGAAATGAAAATCAGGCCTCGCAACTTTTAGAATATCTTTGTTCGCACAAAACAGCGTTATTGTTAGAGAAAAGCTCATTTAATAACCATAATTACTTTTGTAATATATCAGGTGTCAAAATCCAATGTTCTAGGGTTCTGATTTTTTGATTGGATGAGCAGTCTTTGCGTGACAGTCAAAAAATGTGACCGTGATGTTTTCCGCGTAACCCATGGCAGCGGGAAACCTAACATTTCAAAAGTTGATTGGCACTAATCCTGCATTAAGCGTTAATCTGTTGTTTTCCGTATTTTCTGACTGACTGTTTCACTTCACAGACAATAAAAGCTTTATTAATTCCTACCAAGGTGTGGAAAAAGAAACCTCCGTCTTATTTGTATGATCAACTCTGTCTTATTTGAAATAGCACTAAAAATGACAGAGTAACATATTTTGCATTTTTTTTTATTCTTAGCTTTGCTTGGTTGTTTGATAAGCAAATTAAACATCTTGACGTCATAAATTAACATCTTAGCGCATATAATGAGCTATTGGAGAATATTATATATCTTTGCTATTATCAAACATAATGGCGCTCCGTCGTGGTGACGTCACTATTTAAGTTTGCCGCTTTTACCCACAATTCTTGCAGTCCGAACAATAGATAATGGCTCATTTGCAATCATTTGGAAATCAATTTTGGTTTGTTTGTCCGCATTATGGGCCGTATAAATAGCAGCTCGACGGTACGCTATTACTTCAAAATCTACGTGTTTGGTGTTGTGACAGAAACACACCCCCACGCGCTTCCGTCGAATTAATTTGGTTTGATACAGTCAACTCTCGTTATAGCGGACACCCTGGGGACCGTCATTTGGTGTCCGTAATAACGAGAGTCCGCAATAGCGGGATGCGATGAAAATATCCCGATTTCAGGTTGTAAAATGTCACTACAATGTATTACTGCTTTTTTGTTTTAAAATGTCCTGTTTATTTAAATTTCTAGTTGACGTTTACTGTGATACATAAGTACACAGTACAAGTCAAAATACAAGTCAAAAATTTGTATTCAAATATTTTTTTATTCCAAAACCAAAAATACAACGGTAACATGAATCAGTAACATAAATATGTCACTCGATAAATTAAAAAGTCATTCACTTTCATGTGTCGAGAGAAAAATACGTCCACGGTGTCCGTTGTAACGAGAGTAGAACAATAAAAATGTTTGTTAGGGACCACATGAAGTGTCCGCAATTCCGTAATAGCGAGAGTCCGTAATAGCGAGAGTCCGTAATAGCGAGAGTCCGTATTAGCGAGAGTTATTTCAATACATTTCATAGTAGTTTCGACCGGGGATTTACCAATTGTCCTTAATAGCGGGGTTTCCGTAATAGCGAGGTGTCCGCAAGGCGAGAGTTGACTGTAATAGCAAAGATATATAACCTTCCATGGAACCTCGTCCCCAGGGCCATTTGTGGGGGCTGGGCCAAGATGGCGGACAAAAGTAAAATGGCGGGAAGAAATGGCACTGGCACAGACTGAACCATCACCACATCTGATTGGTCGATATAACATTGGATGTTTTAGGTATTCTGATTGGTGGAAGCAAGGCAGGCGCTCAGGCTAACTCTCGGGCATTAGTTAAAAGGGCTCAAATTATAAATAAGTGATTGCGGCAAATTTAAAAACAACTTCAAAATCAATGAAAATGAGAGAAAAGCTGGAGAAACTCCGGGAAAAAAAACATCAGAAGAAT
This sequence comes from Paragorgia papillata, assembly GCA_035771165.1. Classification (NCBI taxonomy): domain Eukaryota; kingdom Metazoa; phylum Cnidaria; class Anthozoa; order Scleralcyonacea; family Coralliidae; genus Paragorgia; species Paragorgia papillata. Next base: position 1,536,027 of record JAWNZC010000215.1, on the reverse strand, counting down.
ATGTAATGATGGGTTGTGTCGTCGCTGTGCCCTGCCATAAAACGAAGTCAATGGACCGACCAAATTGTTTTCTTAATCTGGAGAAACGAATTGGGAAGACTTGGTGAACAAAGTCAAAGATTATTTCGGTATTGGGGAGACAAAATAAGATAATTTCATTGTAGTTGGAATTACCCAAAGCATATCGAACCCAGGGAAGAATAGATTTAACGTAAACGACATCTTGAATTTTGCAGGTCAATCGAAAGCCTGACCAGGCGCGATAAACTTTGTGAAAACTGGGTACGGGTAAAAAATTAGCCATTATATGGCGCATTTTTGGCAGCCAGTGCCAGGTCCATTTGTTCCGGCCATTTTGTTTTTGGCCTCCATTTTGGCCCAGCCCCCACAAATGGCCTTCGGACGCGGTTGATAACCTTCTTCGATAACTCGTTATGCACGTGTGACATCTAGATGTCTAATTTGCATATCAAGCAACCAGAAATATCTCAACAATGAATCAAGGAAACGAAAAACTGCAAAAGATGTTACTTTGTCATTTTAAGTGTTCTTTTAAATAAAACAGACTTAATTTTCACCTTATAAGCACTTTTAATAAATGTTTCACTGTATTCTAAAAGTAGCGAGGCTGAATTTTCATCTGTGCATGGAAGACTGGAGGTATACAAACTTGAGGTCTATATGTCTTCTATTGGTTTGCCTGGTCAATGATCAGAAGATAACACTTCAGGTATATATATAGCTCACTGGGTTAGGCACGTTTGATGTTAAGATTAGGGTTCGGGCTTGGGACAGTGTTAGGATTAGCACAACCACGAACCACCATACATATCTTATAAATAGCACTTATAATTGTTGTATAGTAAGTCTTGAGTTTGTAATGTTTAGATTTCAAACTTTAAACTATCTTATAAATAGCGCTTGTAATTGTTGTTGTAGTAAGTCTTGGGATTATAGCTATGTTTACGTTTAAAACGATGAAAACATGTAAAAAGACGTTTTGTAGTTCTTGTGTGAACAATAAAACAAATGAGCTGAAGTTGTAGATTTAATTATATAACTCTAGCATTGCCTAGTTCGTTCGTGCGGAATCAATAGCATTCGACGTTCTTGACGCAATAATTTTGACACGACATTTTTGACGCGGTATTTTTGACGCAACATATTTATTGCAGTATTTTTAACCCGACATTTTTGACACTAAACAGGGCACCGCTTTCTAGCACTTTGTTTGGTTCTGACACATTACCGGTAGCGATTTTCACTTTCACGCATCCCAAGTTCACCTCTTTTTGCGAAACAGTTTTGAAGCTGAAAATGTTGTTGAATGCGTGACGGCATGGCGAAGATCTGGAGCCCGGTGAGGGTGCTAATCTCGACACGCGTGCAGTAATGAGTAATGATTTATTTAACGTCGCAAGCACAGGATGTGATCGCCCAACCATCCGAACGCAAACCCTTTTCCCGAAAAAAGGGGAAGTTACTTAAAATTATTTTTTGTAAAAGTATTTCCTGGTTTAATTTAATCAACATTACCTGTCATGGCTGATAAATTCTAGGGTATGAATATTATTGCCAGTCCTTCCATTCACGTAGTTTCTGTTGATTAAGTCCATAGTACTGACGCGTGTTTTGTAGGCTCGGTTAGTAGCCTTTCGTAACACAGGAACTTTATCTGAAAGAACAAAACAACGTTGCTTATATGTGGGACACAAGAGGGCACTGAGAGACTGCATATACCTCCGCCGGTTAACAAACAAACAAACAAACAAACAAACAAACAAACAAACAAACAAACAAACAAACAAACAAACAAACAAACAAACAAACAAACAAACAAACAAACAAACAAACAAACATACATCCAAACAAACAAACAAACAAACAAACAAACAAACAAACAAACAAACAAACAACCGAACAAACAAACAAACAAACAAACAAACAAACAAACAGACATACAAACAGACAAACAGACAGACAAACAGACAGACAGACAGACAGACAGACAGACAGACAAACAAACAAACAAATAAACAAGCAAATAAACAAGCAAACAGGCAGGCACGCAGACAGGCAGGTAGGTAGGCGGGCGGGCCGGCAGGCAGGCAGGCAGGCAGGCAGGCAGGCAGGCAGGCAGACAGACAGACAGACAGACACACACACACACACACACACACTCTCATTAATCTGATAAAGAATCCTCGTGATTTACATAAACTTTAGCTTTGATTTTCTTGGCTTAGACAACATTATTTTTCAAAATTACTACGCCAATGAACTTACCAAATGGGATCGTTTTTCAAGCTATTCAAAACATTCGCAGCTCATATCTAAAACACGAACAAGGATATATTTTTCCTTACCCGTTAATTTTCTTCGTTTCGACGTGATAATCCACACAATAGCAGCAATAACCAAGGCTGCAAGAAAGCCAATCACCAGTCCAACTACCAATGATACACCACGTATATTAGATTTACTGCATCCAGTTTGCGGATGGGTAACAGGGTCAGAATCTAAAGAAAAAACAAACAATTAGGGTCATAATTTAATTACTGCATTTCATCTATTAAGCCCCCCCCCCGTCACGTCACATATCACGTGACAGCTCAGGTCAAATCACGTCACGACATATCACAGAAATCACGTCAGGTGACCGAGAATACCGCGAAAATATTGAGACCCAGTGGACTGCATATTTGCTCTGGATATAATTAAATTTAATAAAGTGGGATTTAAAGCCGCGAAAAGACACAACCTTCTGATGATTAGTGAGATGCTCTAACCATTGAGCTACTGAAGCACATATGATTATAAATTTGCAACCTTAGAGCTCCATCTAGATCTGAATCTCAGTGGCCCAATGGTTAGAGCATCTCACTAGTCATCAGAAGGTTACAGGTTGTGCACATTTGTAACCTTAGCTCTCCATCTGAGTCTCAGTATCTCAATGGTTAGAGAATCTCACTGGTCACCAGAACACATCTGCAACCTTAGCTCTGTATTTGAGCCTCAGTAGCTCAATGGTTATAGCACCTCGTTGGTCATTAGAAGGTTGTGGGTTGTACACATATTCAATCTACGTTCAAATCATCTGAGTCTCAGTAGGTCAATGGTTAGAGCATCTCACTGGTCATCAGAAGGTTGTGGGTTGTACACATATTCAATCTGCGTTCAAATCATCCGAGTCTCAGTAGCTCAATGGTTGGAGTATCTCACTGGTCATCAGAAGGTTGTGGATTGTACACATATTCAACCTACGTTCAAATCATCTGAGTCTCAGTAGCTCAATGGTTAGAGTATCTCACTGGTCATCAAAAGGTTGTGGATTGTACATATATTCAATCTATACCTTCAAATCATCTGAGTCTCATGCAGTAGCTCAATGGTTAGAGCATCTCACTGGTGATCAGAAGTTTGTGGATTGTACACATATTCAATCTACGTTCAAATAATCTGAGACTCAGTAGCTCAATGATTAGAGCTCAATCATTCGAAGGTTTCAGGTTCGATCTCTGTTTGGAGCTGAAAGTATTTTCTGAGTATTTGAGCTTGACGAACGCCTATCAAACATCTGTTACATCACACCAAGCTCATAAACGTACCACATGCACTACAACATATTAAGTATTCTACTTTGGCTAACGCAATACAATTTGAATTTGGTAAACAGAAAACTATTTTACTCAGGACAGGGAAACCCTACCGACAGGAAAGGGTTGAATCGAGAACAAACTGAAGAAGTTATCAGATCTTACAAATAGTGAAATAAAAGTAGCGTGCCATTCATCCTCACGGACTCAACGAACGTTTTTCATTGATTTAACACTTCTGAAGACGCTGTTTTTGTTTAGCAAGGGCGGACATAAAAACAGAGTTTTCACTTTATTTTGTTTTCACTTTATCTATATTTTTTCTTTTGTTTAACACTTCTGAAGATGCTGTTTTTGTTTAGCAAGAGCGACATAGACAGTGTTTTCACTTAATTCATTTATCTATTTTTTACTCTCGCTCATCGTTTTCACACCCCCTCCTTTTTTGCTCATCGCCGGTAGGAATAGCAAATGTTTTTCGCATCTCATTATTAATTTGTTATTGTTATTTCTATCTTATTGGCTTATTTTTAGTCACACGATTTTCTTTCTTTTATAAGCTCGTTGTTTGTTTACACTCTGGACGTTTCTCTCTGACGAAGGTCCTTCGCTCAAAACGTTAGACTCCTATGTTCTCTGTTTCGGCAGTATATCTAACCTTACTATACTTCGATTGTTAATTATTTTACAATGGCTAATGCCAGACAATTTTACACCTTACAAGGCGGAAGAGTGTAGCGAGCGGAAGGGGTTAAATGCGCCACGTCGAGATAGTGGAGGGTTCAAACCATAAAATTAATTGATCAGGAAAACCTCAAACTTGACTCGGTAGAAAGTCTTTATTAAACTGCATATAACCTTCCACAGTTTTTAGTTCTTTGTATAGAGATTGCGAAAAGAATTTAGTCCATTCGTTTCCGAGATATCTACTTCGAAACAGCCCAATTTTGCACTTCCAGCGAGAAATTCCCGAGAATGTTTACAATAATTTAAGGACCTGGACACCAGGACCCGATATATCACGTTGTTCTTCGAATATACACTCAGAAGCAGAAGATAGACTTTCGTACTTATCAGAGTCCGAGTTTGACATAGCGACTTTTCTTATAAATACATGTCGTTTTTCGCATCTCTTTGGTCTAAACGTCTATGTTTTCCTTGTTGTGTGAAATCTAATCGTTCCTGACTCCCAGGCCCCTCTTTAGAATAATGAGGCGCGGCGTTTTCATTCAATTGGCAATCTTTAGATTGAAATATTTTGGGAAATAATGGACCAAATCGAAAACTGTAAAATAACTTATCAGCTCTTTTCGAATCCGCTATCCAATTAACTAAAATCTGTAGCTGGTTTATATGCACTTTAATTCTACCGTGCACAAAAATGCATAAAGGCCAACAAAAAAGATAGAACAAAGACTTTGCTGAGTTTCCAAACCATATTTTCAATGACTATGGTTGAACTAAAAACATATAACAAAAAAACCAGTAGGGGTGTTGTGGTTGCGGTCTGAGAGGCGTGACTGTCACCGGAGGGTTGTGGTCAGGTTTAGGACCACCGGGGGGTTGTAGTTAGATTTAGGGTTGCCAGGCAGTGGTGGACATTAGGGGGTGCGAGGGGGGAGGCCACGCGGTCAATAATTTCCATATTAAAATTTCAAGGATAGCTCATTAGCTTGGTAACTAAATGGTAGCATTTTTTTACGATCGTGATAAAGCGGGACTGGTTTCAAATATCAAAATATCACCCCGTAACTGTTTCAAATAAAAAATAACAACAAACCAGGCAAACCAATGCATTTTAGGCTTTTATAGTGATTCATACCTTTAGTTAATGACATGCTTACACAGCAGAGCTTATCAAAACATCAAAAGCTCAAATTCAGAGTTCAGACTGCTGAAGCTGATGGTTTCACACGTCATGCCACAGTTGACCTTATTGAAATGCTAGTAAATTGAAATGCATAGTAAACTAAGTCCGCGAACTCAACTTCAAATATTCTTGTATTCTCGTGTTAACTCTTTCCTGTCTGAGTCGATCTTTAGTATTTTATTCTGGCTAACACAAGACGATTTTATTCACCTCTGGGGAAGCCCTCAGATAGGAATGAGTTATAAACAGCAAAGAAGAGTGTACCTGCAGGCGGCGTTGCAACATCAACGAAACTGTGCGCAAGTTAGTAAAATTTCAGGTTAATTTAAAAAAGACCTTGAGGAAAGCTATTTCCTGGTATTAGATTGAGCCACTCGGAATAAATAGAATTATACTGTACTTCGTGTCCTAGCTTGAGTAAGCTACTTCTATGTGATTAAAGCCTTCAAATAACTTACAATTTTGACACAACTCTTTCAGATTTTCAGCGGCTTCACCTCCCCCAATATTTCGTGAAGTGTACACCACTGTTGTCGGGGGGTTGTGGTTATGTTTAGGGTTGGGTCAGTAGAGGTAGGGCTTGGGAATTAGTTCTTTTAATTAGTTGATGTTATTATGATCATTACTATCTATACAACATAAATAGGCAATAAAATATTATCATCATAATAGGGACGAGGACAACCTGCACAGGAGTGGGCTACAGTGGTGGGTGGCCACAACCTTGTACCCAGGGCATTATCTCCACTCCCCCCCCCCCCCCACCCCCCCCCCCCCCCCCCTCCCCCCTCACTGATTGCATGGATAGTGACATCATACATGTACATCGACCATAATTAGAAATGTTCCTAGCATCATTCATCTTACAAAATCTCTGATGTTTCACTCCCCTTCTATTTTTCTTTCTTCCGCCATTATTTCAAATTCTCGGAACGCGCTCGGGTTCCCTTCGGCCACCGGAGCCGGTGCCTGCGATACGCTAATGTGGCTGGTACTTCAAGTAACCCGAACATTATGTATCAGGATTTGTGTGACGTGTAACAAGGCCTTGATTTACATAGATCTGCTTAACTACGCTAGCTTGGCTATGCTTAACTACGCTTAGACAAGCTTGGCTTAGCTTAGCTATGCTTAGACCTGCTTGGATATGCCTTATCTATGCTTAGGCTAGCTATGTCGTTCAAAACTAAAGCTTTCGGTTGAGAAATTCGGTGTAGTTCAAGAACTTTAAGCCTATAAAAACCTCGGACATCTATAGTTCCGACGACAGTGAGAAATTTCCCGACTTTATTCCGCTATATTCCGAGTAGTTTTAGATCTTTAAAAACGTAGGAAACCTAAGTTTTCCATCTAGCTTTATATTTCAAATAAAAATCACTCAGTATGCAATTTTTGACCGATAAAAAAAAGCGTCTATATAAAGCGGATTTTATGACAACCTTGGCCCAATGTCACCTGTGACATCGCGCGGGTCAGCCATATGTCTATATTAGTTCGAAATAAGGTTTTTAGCCAATCTATATTCACAGCTGTTTTGTAATGGCAAATATAATAGTCCAGTGTAAACGTTCTAGACGTTTGCCGTAAGTGTAAACGCAGTAGAAGGAACTCAGAGACCACATATCGCTGCCAGCGGTGTACTAGGACAAACGAGCTACGCTAATTAGGATAGTTTTTCAGATCTACACATGTATGAATAAAGTCCTTCATTGCACTCGTTTTAAGAAGAAAACGAAATAACGGACTTTGCGTGTCTCTCAGGGCACAGTTGGTTTATTGTATAAACCTTAACATAAATATCAAATCAAGCTAAATATGCACTTAAAAGTTCGCATAATATAATGACAATGAGCACAATTATAATTAAGTATCTTTTTATTCATTTCTTTTACACGGAGAAGCTTCGGTCGGATTTTTATAAAATTTTCATCCAATTCTCGACCAAATAAAACGAAAATTTAATGAGTTGGCTTTTGGTCTGTGGGCAACCTTTTCACAACGTTACGTTGAAATTAGTTCAATTCTTTTTTAGATATCTTGGTAACAGACAGACGAACGACCAGAAGTAAAAATACAACTTTCTGGTGAGGTAGTAAAACAAAAGAATGTCAATTTTATTTTCTGTTGCATTTATTTTGACAGACCTACTAACCGAATGTGAGGTCTGCACGGGAAAGTATTTGCCTGAGGTTTTCGTACAGACCGAACGACGAAAAAGCTAGGTCTGTTTGAAAATACCGAAGACAAATACTTTCTAGTACAGATCGAGCAAACAAGGCTAATAAGCCAGACGGTTTTTGGTAATTTGTTTTCTTATTTGTTTTTACCTCATTGTTCGCGTCTTCAGATGTTGCCGTTTACCTTACTTATTTTTGTTTGATTTGTTTCGTGTTTACATAATAATAATAATAATAATTTACATTTCTAGAGCGCTAATTCCCTATAGTCCATTAGCGATTTACAAAGTATATAACTTAAGTTCAAACTACATACATGTGATAAAAATATAGACAGAAACTAAAATAAAATAATAATGCTATCAAAACTATCTATGTTAAAAATGCTTTCCTAAAAATATGAGTTTTAAGTTTATTTTTAAAAGTTTCAACTGAAATTCCTGGCACTCTAATATTGTCTGGTAATTTATTCCATAGAATTGGTGCGGCTACTGAAAATGCCCTATATCCATATGTTTGTAAATTATACTGTTTAGTTTCTAAATAGTTTTTAGAACCAGACCTTAGATGGCGTTTAGGAACATATGGATGAATAATATCCTGTAAATAAGCTGGTGCGGATTTGTTAATACACTTAAATGTCAGCAGTAGAACTTTAAATTCAATGCGGTAGTTCACTGGTAACCAATGTAATTCTTTAAGTATTGGAGTAATGTGATCATGTTTATGGGAAAGAGTGGTAAGTCTAGCAGCTGAGTTCTGGACACTTTGAAGTTTTTGTATTAAGTGACTAGGTAACCCATAAAATAGCGCATTGCAGAAATCAAGTTTTCATGTTACGAAAGCGTGTACCAAGACTTCAGCAGACTCCCGTGAAATGTATCTTCTAATTTTACTTAAGTTTCGTAAACCATAGAATGCGGATTTACAAGTGGCGTTTACATGTTGCTCCATAGACATGAACGAATCAAACGTTACTCCAATATTTCTTGCCATTGGTGTCGGTTTAATAACTTCATCATAGATTAAAACTGAAGTAACAGGTGGTGGTAGGCGGTGACGAGCATTCAAAACCAAAAGCTCTGTCTTGTCTCGATTCATTTTAAGCATATTGGAAGACAACCATTGATCGACGTCTCGGATACATGCTTCAATTTTTGAAATTGCTAAATGAGCTTCGTCAGCCATTGAAGATTTAAACGATATGTAAATTTGTGTCTCATCTGCATACAGATGAAATCTCATACCATGTTTGCGGATGACATCTGCAAGAGGTGATGTATAGCACAAGAAGAGGATAGGGCCTAATACTGATCCCTGTGGAATTCCAAAATGCAAATCATGAATTGTAGAGTGGTTACCATTAACACTAACAAATTGTTTCCTATCAGAAAGATAGGAACGAAACCAATCTAAGGCATCATATTTCAGGCCAAATCTGTTAGCTAATCTTGATATGAGGATGCGATGGTCAACTGTATCAAATGCGGCAGATAGATCTAGCAAAAGAAGGATAACAGATTGATTGTTATCTACTGCTAGGAGAAAATCATTCTGAACTCGAACGAGAGCTGTTTCCGTGCTGTGATATGCCTTGTATGCTGACTGATATATTTCGTCAAGATTACTTTGGTGGATATGTTCAATGAATTGACTTGCTACAGTTTTTTCAATGGATTTAGATACGACTTTCAAATTAGATATAGGTCTAAAGTTGGGAAATTCCAATTGGTCAAGTGATGTTTTTTTAAGACAAGGATTCAATACAGCAAGCTTTATACTAGGAGGCATCACATTGTTTGATAATGATCGGTTAACAGTCTTAGTAATTATCGGAAGCAATACATGAAAACACTTCTTCAAAACTGGAGCAGGAATTGGATAAAGTTCACAAGATTTAGAGACTGTAGCCCGTAATAACCCAGCTAGTTCATCTTCTGTGACTAAGGAAAACTTGCTAAATTCAACAGTTGGATTATCGTTATAGGCATCCGTCAAGTCAATATTTGGACCAGGCAATTGAATTGATGACATTTCACCTCTGATTTTTGTTATTTTATTGACAAAGAAGTCAGCAAACTTATTTGCTAGTTCCTCAGCAGAATTATATGTAGGATAGAGTTTTTCTGGTGTTAGATGAAGCATTTTGTCAACAGTACTAAAAAGCACTTTCTGGTTATTTTTATGTTCATCAATGATGTTAGAATAGAAATGCATTTTTGCATTAGTCATTGCTGTGTTGACAAGAAAACAATGCTTTACATAACGTTCACGATCACCAAGTGATTTCGTAGCACGTCATCTCCGTTCAAGACGCCGCTTGGTTATTTTAAGTTTGTTGATTTCATTTGTATACCACGGAGAGGGTGGTCGGAAAGTTATGGTTTTCTTCTTAATAGGAGCATGTAGATCCAGAACAGCTACTAAAGTTTTATCATAATTCTCTGCAATATCAATAACAGAAGTTTGATTGAAATAGTTATTGACAAGAGGCGAATTCGAAATATCACTGCATAGTTTATCATAGTTAATGCCTTTCAAGTTTCGGTAAGATATAACTTTTCGTGGATAGCTAGGTTTTCTCAGTAGGATTTTGGCTCTCACTGCATAATGATCAGAAATTCCAGGATCCGTAACGGAAATAGAGTTGACAATATCACTATCATCATGTCTTGTAAGGATAAGATCAAACGTGTGATTGCTGACATGAGTAGCATCATTGACGTGTTGCTTCAAATTAAAGATGGTAATTAGGTCTAAGAATTTCTTAGTATTAATATTGTTATCAATATCGACATGAAAATTGAAATCGCCTGATATGATTATGTGACCAGCATCATTATTTATTTGCTCTAAAAATTCCTTGAATTCAGTGAAGAATGCTTCATATGTTAGGCCATTGTGACTAGATGGAGGTGGGCGATAAACAACAATGATACGAACAGGATTTGAAATTACCATAGTCATATCAATAATTTCAAAGGATTTAAACGAAAAGCGTTTTTTGGCTTTAAAAACAAATGCCTTATTATACATAAGGCCAACACCACCACCTCTGGATGCTCTGTCGATATGTTTAAAAACATAATTTGCTGGAGTAATGTCTCTAATCGAATATTCATCACCGTCATCTAGCCAGGTTTCAGTTAAAGCCAGAATATCAATTTTCGACACTAGTATAAATTCTTTAATGGCAGTAGATTTATTCCTAATAGATCTTGCATTTAATAAGTAAAAGTTCACATTTCTATAAGAAATGTTAGGCTTGGAGTTAGAACAAATAATTTTAGTCAGATTGTTATAATTAACCTGTCTGGTAGTTGTAGGGGAATTAGCATAATGTGGCTCGCATCGTTGAGTTATTCTTGTTGTTATTCTTCTTTCATCACTAATTGTGGTTCCTCTAGATCCAAAAGTACCATATAGATCTTATTAGGTTGATGAATGGTGGAGCTGTGACTAATATAACCCCAGTATTGACGAAGCAACGCTGTATCCTGTATGTAACTACAGAAGTGGTTTCTTGGTACATAACCACCTTCAACATTATCGGCATGCTCTGATGGCGAAGGCAATAGATAGTTAAATAACAAAGTTTCCCTTGTAGGTCCAGGGTTTCTTTCAATATCCATATATACAGTAATATCAGTAGGTGGATCATGTCCAGGTATAGCTAAGGAGGTGCTTCCATGCTTTCCAGGCGTTGTTATTGCTCGGCGGGTCTTGGAAAATCCATGTACGGCTAATAGCTTGGTTTTCGGTATGGTTATCACATATTTGAATATAAACCTGTTCAAGAATTGAATAGACGTATCCGATGATGTATATCGGCTATTTACAGGCCAGAGAAAGATCCCACAATAAAGAAAAATAAATACAAAACCAAGAGCAATTTTAAGCTTGACGGCCATTTTGCGAGTTGAGTGTTGAGTAAGACTTGTTCAGAAATATAAGACTTATTTACAAAATATTGTAAGACTTGTGCACAAATGTAGGACTTGTTCAGAAATATAAGACTTAATATAATAAGTTTTGTGGAAACATCACCTAAAATCTTCATTTCAGTGCTAAGCTTTCGGCCTGTGGAAACACCACCTAAAATCTTCATTTCAGTGCTAAGCTTTACATGAACCTGTTAAGCATTCATTTCCGTCATTTTAAACAAAACTATAGTTTTTATAAGAAGAAAGACTAATGTTCCAGGACGTATTATTGTTCAAAATGTTTTAAGGAAAACGGTTAATTCTCTTTTACTTTAATTCAAATCAACTCAGAAACTTTCCGCCAAAACAAGCAGGTTATTAAAAGAGGCGTAATGCTCTCCCACATTGCTGGGAGAACATTACCGCTTTTTTTTGACCTCTCAGCAAGCGCTCAACGTGAGCCATTTGGCGTAATGATATAAAAACAAGTTCATCTCTATATAATAAATTATAAATATTATACAATGTACCTTAGACATAAATCGACCCGAAAAGTTGATGAATGTTATAAAATAAGTGAAAAAACTTTTCTCGAGAAATTCGGTGTAGTTCACGAACTATAAGCTTTTACAAATTTTGAAAGTATACTTCCGACGACGGTAAAATAAATTCCGATTTCATTCCGATATATTCCAACCATTTTCGATCTTCAAAAAATGCAGAAACACCTAACTTTTTAATCTAGCTTTATATATCAAATATAGAATCGTCCAGTGTGCTATATCTGAGCAATAAAAAGCCGCGTCTACAAGGCGTATTTTATGACAACTTTGGCGCAATGTCACCTGTGATGTCACACGTGACATTTCCCACAACGCGCAATTTTGATTTTGACAAGGCTTCCAGTTACAAAAAGCATTAACATCTCTAAAACTTTAAGTTATTTTCCGTTAAAATGTTCTCGGCTACTTTACGCTATCATATAGTTTAAAGAATATGTACACTAACCCTTTAGTGGGTATTGTTGCCATTTGGCAACTAATTGATTTTACTCTGGTTAATGATTTTACTCGTCAAGTGGAGACCTCCTGGTAATCGGCCCGGTAAGGCGTTAATTTAATAAAGAAAAAAAAATGCATTGCATTTCACTTTTAAAAACTGATGTTAACAAAACAACTTTTATGTAGGTATACATTATACGTTGGCTTGGAATTTCAACTCCATCTACATTTATTGTGTATGGAAGATAACCAAACGTACTCTCCATTATTTAGTGTTTAATTTTATCATTTTATGTCAACTTTTTTAATATGTTTCAATAAATTTGAAGCAGTGTTCGCGAACTATAGTCAATTTTCTGAAACATGCTCAGTCTGCCTTTTCAAATGAGCAGGAAATAGGATAATTATTACAACACACTTAAAAACCAGAAGCGTTTACATGTAGCTAAATTTCCATAACGAAAAGTGTTTTTGAGGAACGAAGACTGGTTTTCTATGGAGCAATACTAATAATGTAAGTTCTTCTATAACTATAGTTTACATTTATAAAATAATGTTTCAAAGTATAGAACCGTTTACTCTATAGACTTTAAAATTTAGATTGATCTGGGTCCCACAAGGGCTACGTTGGCACAATAGCCAAAGGTTCGCAATGAAGCTGAAATTCGTGGGACTTCTTATAGAAAACCCCGTATATATTGCTATATAGACTATTTTTCTCAAGTATACTAACACTATCAAAAGAATATTGCGAATGTAATAAAAACCACTTTGAGTTTAAAGCGTGTGAAAGTCGATCTCGACATTCGTCTAGAGGTGGATTGTGAAAAAATCGTTCCTTTAGTAAAATTAAAATTTATTGGCATGTTCTAATTGCAAATTTTATAAGTTTTAATATAATGCGGAAATTAAGGTATCTTCTTTAGACTGGAGACACACATAAAGGTATATAAGGTAACTTAAAGCCAACTATATTTTTTTCCAATAACAATCTAAAAAATACAACACAAAACAAAGTCCATATTGTAGCATGTTGTTAAATCCCAAACATTTGAGTAAATAGACAGACTGGAATAAATTAAAGAACTAATATTTTCAATTTCATTTCAGAATCCGATTGTGAATTTGGCAAAGAATCTCGAACTTTCAACGGATTGTTACTGAGGGAGACATTGACAGATATTTTGAACAGTAATACGGCAAAAAATCGTAAAAGGACGCAATGTCGTTGGAAAAACGTAATCAAGGCGTTTTTCCAAGACGACTCGCTATTGCGACACTGGTATTTGTGATAGTTTCAACTTTGGCCACTTGTTCCGAAGCATCGGATGGATGTAAACAGACACAGTATGTTCTTACTCGTGGTAGGTTCTTCAACTCTTCTTCAATTTACTGTTCGCGTCTTTTCATTCTCTACTTTTATCTGTTCAACTCTACTCTACTCTACTCGACTCCACTCCACACTACTACTCCACTCCACACTACTATTCCACTCCACTCCACTCCACTGCACTCCACTCCACTCCACTCCACTCCGCTCCACTCCCCTTCACTCCACTCCACTCCACTCCACTCCACTCCACTCCACTCCACTCCACTCCACTCCACTCCACTCCACTCCACTCCACTCCACTCCACTCCACTCCACTCCACTCCACTCCACTCCACTCCACTCCACTCCACTCCACTCCACTCCACTCCACTCCACTCCACTCCACTCCACTCCACTCCACTCCACTCCACTCCACTCCACTCCACTCCACTCCACTCCACTCCACTCCACTCCACTCCACTCCACTCCACTCCACTCCACTCCACTCCACTCCACTCCACTCCACTCCACTCCACTCCACTCCACTCCACTCCACTCCACTCCACTCCACTCCACTCCACTCCACTCCACTCCACTCCACTCCACTCCACTCCACTCCACTCCACTCCACTCCACTCCACTCCACTCCACTCCACTCCACTCCACTCCACTCCACTCCACTCCACTCCACTCCACTCCACTCCACTTTACTTTACTTTACTTTATATTATTTTATTTTATTTTATTTTATTAACTTCGCCATAGACTTGACTATAAATACATGTATGGTATCACAAAATAAACACAATTTTATACCTATGGCAGGGTCACCGCAATAGCGTGAAGGCCAATTACTGTGGGCCCAAAAATATAAAAGTTAAAGTCAAAAATTATAATAAAACTTACACAATATACAACATACACGCAATATAGAAATAAATACTAAAAACATCAGGTAATGCTGCGGGTAAGACTACGAGAATTATTACAATTTGGACATATAGTTTTGAAAGAACGTGGATCGTATCAGAGATGTAAATGTTGCCAGTTCTAGTGCATTGAAATTAATATTGGTAAGTTCGTTAACGAGCGTGTTCCATATTCTTGTAGTTCTGTTGAGGTATGAACTCTGGAAAGTGGTAGTTCTGCATTTACGAATGATGAAGTGGACAGAGTTAGAGTTAGAATTTGATCGAGTAGGTTTTGAACAGCGGACCACAGAGGGGATTACAGTAGGATTCAGATTTATTAAGCCTTTCGTTGCTTTGAAAAAAATAAAACATGTCCAAGTATTCATGCCAATAACATAATGGTAGAAGATCAAGGTTAATAAGTCGTTCTTTATAGGATTGGTCACAAGAAAAAGGTAAGTTCAGTATATATTTCGATGCGCGTCTCTGTATTCTTTCAATTTGCCTTATAAGGTCTTTGGACTGGGGAGTCCAGACTTGAGTAGCGTATCCCAGATGAGGGCACACCAACGCAAGGTAAATGGTCCGTCTCACTTGGGTGCTGCGGATATGCCTTGTATTCCTTCTGATATATCCCAGCGTTCGGTTGGCTTTAGAACATTGTTCCGAAACTTGCTTGGACCAAGACAAGTTGCTTGTGATCCAAACCCCAAGATCTTTTTCCTCTGATGTCTCAACCAATGGAGTGCCCTTCAGTCTATAATCTGCCACGACAGGTTTTAGTTTCGGTGTTATCCGCAGAGTTTTACATTTGCTCTCGTTGAATAAAATCCTGAAAAGGCTGAAGATGACCAAGAGTCGAGGTTGTTCAAGTCGTTCTGTAGACACGAGGCGTCATCATAAGATTTTATCATCTTGTATATCTTCGTGTCGTCCGCAAAGGCAGCTACTTGACTGGCGATAACAGCATCAGGTAAGCTATTGGCATACAATAAAATCAACATCGGACCTAGGATTGAGCCCTGAGGCACACCAGAGGTGACTGGAAGAATGTTTGAAGTGGCACCTAGAACAGTGACTCTCTGTCGGCGGTTATGCAAGTAGGACTGGAACCATTGTAAAATATTTCCACCAAAACCGTATTGACGAAGTTTTTCGATCAGCCTCTGATGGCTTACTTTGTCAAACGCTTTTGACATGTCAAGAAGGATGACGTCGGTTTGACCTCCGCTGTCAAGATGGGAACCGATGTAGTCAAGGACCTCGATTAATTGCGTAACACAGGATTTATTAGCGACGAAGCCGTGCTGACATGCAGCAATCAGACTGTATACACGTGCTTTAATCGCATTGAAGACACAACGTTACAATATTTTAGATACGATAGGTAGTAGTGATATGGGCCTACAGTTTTCCGCATAATCTCTCTTTCCCTTCTTGTATACGGGGACAACGTTAGCGGGTTTCCATTCCTCCGGCAGAACCCCCATGCTAAGTGATTTATTAAATAGTTCGCATAATGATGGTGCGATTTCATCAGCGGACTCTCTCAGAATCCTGGCAGGAATTTCATCTGGTCCTGTCGCTTTATTTACGTCCACGTTGTTTAAAACGCGCAAAACCTCACTGGTGGTGAGAGTCACGTCTTTTAATATCAACCCAGGCGGATCTTGTTGGCTGTTGTCAGGTGATCCAGTTAATAAATTGGTTGTAAAGACGGATGCAAAGTATCGGTTGAATAGATTTGCAACCTTCTTTGGGTTATTGGCAAGTGTTCTCTGCCTGACGCCGGTTGTTTCGCATTCGTCTGAGCATGCCATAGAGATCAGATCTGGGATGTTCCTCAGTTTAGATTTGCTCTTAATAATTGACCAAAAGCGTTTGGGGTTAGAATGCAAGTCATTTTCAAGGGAAGCAAAGAACAGTTCACGGCTCTCCTGGATCACGCGTTTTACCTCCGAGCGCATGCGCTTGAACTGCCTTTGCAGAAGAGCAGATGGATATATCTTAAGATTTTGACGAATGGAATCCTTTTTTCTTATTAAATTAATAATTGTTCCATTTATCCAAGGAATAGGATTTTTTCCTTTGAGCTTTTTCCTTGGAATAAAATTAGCCACGCAAGTCAAGAAAGCGTCTTTCCAACGTTGCCAATCACTGTTTATGTCACCACTGTCAGTTGATATTAAGCTGGACAAATTCGCAGCGCAAAGACCAGACTGTAACCCTGTAAAGTCTCCACTGTTGTAATCGTAAACGGAACGACGACTCTTTGGTGGCGCTTTCATAGAAGTTGCGAGTGTGAGGGAGACATTGCAATGATTAGTGAATATTTCAGCTTCGTCAGGAGTCAACACATCCGTTATCTTCACTTGATCAGGTATGTTCGAAATTACCAGATCAAGTACATTTTTGCCACGCGTAGGGGTCGTATTATGTTGAATTAAAAAGTAATCATTTAACAGTTCAACAAACGGTTGGTCGTTAAGGCCTGAAGGGAGTTCCAGGGATGCCTCGACACGGCCACGTTGATCTGCGTCCTTCGCAATTCAGCCACTGGTTGCAAGTAAGGATGATTAGCCCCAGTCCTTTATCCTTCATCCAAGTGTGCTAATGATCGAGAGAGCTTCTAGTAATCGGAAGAGAAAAACATGTTTGCAAACACATACCACAGACACATTACGTTTTCCCTGTATATTTGCTCTAGATGTGTCTTTACAAAACAATAACATATGCACGTTTAAGTTGGATATGCACTGTTATATATTTGTGACATTCTAAAAATTAATTTTTACACATAGTACCAACAAGTTGTGCTGATTTGTGCAAAAGTGGAGTAAAAGAAAATGGCGTGTACACAATTGTCCCAGATGGTCTAGGAGGTTTCGATGTAAGGTGTGACATGACAACTGATGGAGGAGGTTGGACTGTTTTTCAAAGACGAATGGACGGAAGCGTGGATTTTTATCTAACTTGGACTGACTACAAAAATGGATTTGGTAATCTCAGTGGAGAGTTCTGGCTTGGACTGGACAAGATAAATCGTTTGTCCAAGAGTGAAGAGTGGTCAAGATGTTTTGAGAGTTGATCTGGAAGATTTTGAAAACGAGACACGTTACGCTAAGTACAGTACATTTGGCATGACAGATGAAACGGACCTATATAACTTGACAGTTGAAGGTTATTCAGGTGAGAAACGTTTTATTTGAGAAAGTTATTAACAAGGTACAAAGTTTTTTGTTTGTAGTTGCGTATTAGAAAATTGAAACGTGTCATACGCTTGGTCAAATTTGTGCAAGACAAGTCGTCACAATTGCAGTATTGCAGAATAATTGCTTTCTACTCTGTGCAACGATTGTAGAAACTTGTCTCGCCGAAGATTTTGGCTATTGTACAAAATGGTAAAGGTCTTGTTATTGCAAGTCGTTCACACGATCTGATTAATTGGATCCGATTATTGTTCTGATGTATTTATGCGATTGACTAGAGTGACTTACAAGAGTCGAAATATAGTATGGTTTCGTATACTAGCGAAATATGGAACGTAGATTATGTGATTCGAGCGAAGGTCCTTCGTCAGAGAGAAACGTCACATTACTTTGACTTAAAAGAGTGTCGAGTAATTTGCTTGCGAACACTAGTTTTTATTTTGATATGTAAATCACATACATTAAGGTAGCTCCATACAGTTTCTTGAAAAATGGAAAATACAACTTTGAGAGTCCAAAACACGTGCATAAACAATTCGGAAAAAGAATAAAACTAAATGTTATGCATAGTTAAACATTCTGACAATCAAAAACTGTTACCAAATAAATAGTGACAGTTTTTGATTTTCAGACTGTTTAACTACGCATAACATTAAGGTTTATTCTTTTTCCGATTTATTTATGCACGTGTTTTGGACTTTCCACTTTTCAAGAAACTGTATGGAGCCACCTTAAAAGGAGATCCAGATCTGATTATTTTACAACTCATTAATAATTTATGAAAAAAATTTAAAAGAAATATATATTTAATCAGCATTTATAAATCGGAAGAAGATTACGGTCAAATTTAGGAAATATTTTGGTTGATTTTGTCTTAAAATATTGATTCGACACTATATCCAACACTACTCAGTGTTTGTCTTCCGTTTTTTCTTCCGATGTCTAAATACAGCCAAGCTTGTTAAAACATAGTTAATAGAACATATACATGGTTTAGAAGCTCTATTGTCTTTCAACATGAAGCATGGTCATGTTGACCTGACAATAGAGATCCTTATATGGAAGTAAATTGTATCGACACGTGACGATGAAGCAACTCACTAATTAAACCCGAGCGTTGCTATTGGATGACTGCTTCATTATACAGAAAATACAATACCGTCAAATTGCATAAATTTCCATAAGCTTGAACAAAAACATAGAACAATCACTTTGGACGAGTTTCCAAACAATGTATAGATCGTTTTCACTCACGTGATCGGTGACCCCATTGGGGTGGTAAAACAATTAACAATTATTGGACGAGGTTGAGCAAAATATCGTGATTTGTCAGTTGTGAGCAGATTAATTATTTGCCGATATCGAAGGCAGAGGCAAATAACTGAACTGCGAGACAACGACAAATCACGATATTTTGTGAAAACCGAGTTCAATAATTGTTTTATTATTGGATTTATTTTTTATTTGACATTGTTTACCTGTAATTATGTCCATTCATTTCTTTCCAGCTTTGCTGAACGAGTGATTTACGTTTGCCGAAATTGAGTGTAATGCGCATGAGCAAAATATTATTTGCTGCAAAATAACATCTCCGGCTAATGCGCATGAACAGACTGTTATTTGTAGGCAGTTATTTGCAGGTGACGTAGCGGTCCCTCAACCAATTAAAAGGAAGATAAAAATAAATCGAATAATAATACGAAATATTTGAATAAGAATAGAGTTAAATTCCCATGGGATAAAGATGGTACACGAATATGGCCGCCATTTCATTGTTTTGGTACACAAATATGGCCGCCGTGACGTCAGATGAAAACGATCTATATGTTCTATAAAGATAATGACAACTGGAGTAGTAGTAACTGTGCTGTGGTTCGTCAAGGTGCCTGGTGGTACAATTACTGTCTTTACTCCAACTTAAATGGTTTGTATCTTCGTGGTGCTAATACCAAATATGCTCAAGGCGTTGTCTGGTATCACTGGAAAGGGTACTACTATTCTTTAAAGACAACTGAAATGATAATCAGGCCACGCAACTTTTAGAATATCTTTGTTCACACAAAACAGCGTTATTGTTAGAGAAAAGCTAATTTAATAACCATAATTACTTTTGTTATATATCAGGTGTCAAAATCCATTGTTCTAGGGTTCTGATTTTCTGATTGGGTGAGAGCAGTCGCGTGACAATCAAAACATTTGAGCGTGTTGTTTTCCGCATAACCCATGGCAGCGGGCAACATTACATTTCAAAAGTTGGTTGGCACTAATCCTGCATTAAGCGTTAATCTTTTGTTTTCCGTATTTTCTGACTGACTGTTTCACTTCACAGACAATAAAAGCTTTATTAATTCGTACTAAGGTATGGAAAAATAAACCTCCGTCTTATTTGTATGATCAACTCTATCTTATTTGTAATAGCACTAAAAATGACAGAGTAATATATTTTTCATTTTTTTTATTCTTAGCTTTGCTTGGTTGTTTGATAAGCAAATTAAACATCTTGATGTCACAAATTAACATCTTAGCGTATCTAATGAGCCATTGGAGAATATTATATATCTTTGCTATTATCAAATATAATAGCGCTCCGTCGTGGTGACGCCACTATTTAAGTTTGCCGCTTTTACCACAATTCTTGCTGTCCGAACAATAGATAATAGCTCATTTGCAATCATTTGGAAGTCAATTTTGGTTTGTTTGTCCGCATTATGGGCTATAAATAGCAGCTTGACGGAACGCTATTACTTGAAAATTACATGTTTGGTGTTGTGAGAGAAACACACCCACGAGCTTCCGTCGAATTAATTTGGTTTAATAATAGCAAAGATATATAACCGTCCATGCAACCTCTTCTCCCGCACCATTTGTGGGAGCTGGGCCAAGATGGTGGCAAAAGCAAAATGATGGGAACAAATGGCCCTGGCACAGACTGAACCATCACCACATCTGATTGGTCGAGATAACACTGGATGTTTTAGGTATTCTGATTGGTGGAAGCAAGGCAGGTGCTCAGGCTAACTCTCGGGCATTAGTTTAAAGGGTTGAAATTATAAATAAGTGATGGCGGCAAATTAAAAAACAACTTCAAAATGAATGAAAATGAGAGAAAAGCTGGCGAAACACCCGAAAAAAAACGTGGGAAGAATATGTAATGATGGGTTGTGTCGTCTCTGTACCCTGCCATACAACGAAGTTAATGAGGCGACCAAATCGTTTTCTTAATCTGGAGAAACGAATTAGGGTAGCAAAAGAAGATAATTTCGCTGCTGTTAGAATTATCCAAAGCATATCGAACGCAGTATAGGAATACATTTAACGTGACCGACTGCTTGAATCTTGCAAGTCAATCGAAAGCCTAGGCCTGACTAGGCGCAATAAACTTTGTGAAAATTGGGTCCGAATAAAAAATAAGGCATTATATGGCGCATTTTTGACAGCCTGTGCCAGGCCCATTTTTTCAGGCCATTTTGTTTTTGGCCTCCATCTTTCCCCAGCCCCCACAAATGGCCCTGGGACGCGGTTGATAATCTTCTTCGATAACTCGTTATGCACGTGTGACATCTAGATGCCTAATTTGCATATCAAACAACCAGAAATATCTCAACAATGAAGCAAGGAAACGAAAAACTGCAAAAGATGTTACTTTGTCATTTTAAATGTTCTTTTAAATAAGACAGACTTAATTTTCACCTTATAAGCAGTTTTAATGGAGGTTTCACTGTATTCTAAAAGTAGCGAGGCTGAATTTTCATCTCTGCATGGAAGACTGGAGGTATACAAACTTCAGGTCTACATGTCTTCTATTGGTTTGCCTGGTCAATGATCAGAAGATAACACTTCAGGTATATATATATATAGCTCACTGGATTAGGCACGTTTGTAGTTAAGATTAGGGTTCGGGCTTGGGACAGTGTTAGGATTAGCACAACATACATATCTTATAAATAGCGCTTATAATTGTTGTAGTAAGTCTTGAGTTTGTAATGTTTAGATTTAAAACTTTAAACTATCTTATAAATAGCGCTTATAATTGTAGTAAGTCTTGGGATTATAATGTTTAGATTTAAAACTTTAAACTATCTTATAAATAGCGCTTGTAATTGTTGTAGTAAGTCTTGGGATTATAGCTATGTTTACGTTTAAGACGTTGAAAACATGTAAAAGACGTTTAGTAGTTCTTGTGTGAACAATAAAACAAATGAGCTGAAGTTGTTGATTTAATTATATAACTCTTGCATTGCCTAGTTCGTTCGTGCGGAATCAACAGAATTCGACGTTCTTGTCGCAATAATTTTGACACGACATTTTTGACGCGGAATTTTTGAAGTAACATATTTATTGCGGTATTTTGAACCCGACATTTTTGACGCTAAACAGGGCACCGCTTTTTAGCACTTTGTTTGTTTCTGACACATTGCCGCTAGCGATTTTCCCTTTCACGCATCGCAAGTTCACCACTTTTGGCGAAACAGTTTTGAAGCTGAAAATGTTGTTGAATGCGTGACGGCATGCCGAAGATCTGGAGCCCGGTGATGGTGCTAATCTCGACACGCGTGCAGTAATGAGTAATTGATTTATTTAACGTCGCATGCACAGGATGTGATCGCCCAACCATCCGAGCCAGGGGCTCATGTTAAAAGTGCACGACATAAGCTACGACCTAATGTATCATTTTACACGCGTGGACAAACGTGATATCATATTCGGATCCTACATGTTTGATACGTATATAAAGCGAAAAATGTAATTTGCCTTGAGTTGACTGTTGACCTGAGTACACCACACGTAACTTAAAAACTTACTGTTCATTATCCAATGCTTTCACCCTCAGATTTAGTGAGGTATTTCCTGGTTTAATTTAATCAACATTACCTGTCATGGCTGATAATTCTAGGGTATGAATATTATTACCAGTCTTTCCATTCACGTGGTTTCTGTTGATTAAGTCCATAGTACTGACGCGTGTTTTGTAGGCTCGGTTAGTAGCCTTTCGTAACACAGGAGCTTTATCTGAAAGAACAAAACTACGTTGCTTATATGTGGGATACAAGAGGGCACTGAGAGACTGCATATATCTCCGTCAGGCAGGCAGACAGGCAGGCACGCGGACAGGCAGGCAGGTAGGCAGGCAGGCAGTCAGACACACACACACACACACACACACACACTCTCATTAATCTGATAAAGAATCCTCGTGATTTACATAAACTTTAGCTTTGATTTTCTTGGCTTAGACAACATTATTTTTCAAAATTACTACGCCAATGAACTTACCAAATGGGATCGTTTTTCAAGCTATTCAAAACATTCGAAGTTCAGATTTAAAACACGAATAAGGATATATTTTTGCTTACCCGTTAATTTTCTTCGTTTTGACATGATAATCCACACAATAGCAGCAATAACCAAGGCTGCAAGAAAGCCAATCACCAGTCCAACTACCAATGATAACAGCATGTATATTTGATTTACTGCATCCAGTGTGCGGACGTGTAACAGGGTCAGAATCTAAAGAAAAAACAAACAATTAGGGTCATAATTTAATTACTGCAATTCACCTATTAAGCCCCATCCTTCTAATAAGCCCCCCCCCCCACGACGTGTCGCATAGCTCGTCACAGCTCAGGTCAGGTCAGGTCAAATCACGTCACGACAGATCACAGAAATCACGTCAGGTGACCCAGAATACCGCGAAAATATTGAGACCCAGTGGACTGCATATTTGCCCTGCATATAATTAATTCTAATAAAGTGGGATTTAAAGCCGCGAAAAGACACAGCCTTCTGATGACCAGTGAGATGCTCTAATCATTGAGCTACTGAAGCACATTTGATTATAAATTTGCAACCTTAGAGCTCCATCTGAATCTCAGTGGCTCAATGGTTAGAGCGTCTCATTAGTCATCAGAAGGTTACAGATTTTGCACATTTGTAACCTTAGCTCTCCATCTGAGTCTCAGTATCTCAATGGTTAGAGAATCCCACTGGTCACCATAACACATCTGCAACGGCATCTGAGCCTCAGTAGCTCAATGGTTAGAGCATCTCACTGGTCATCAGAAGGTTGTGGGTTGTACACATATTCAATCTACGTTCAAATCATCTGAGTCTCAGTAACTCAATGGTTAGAGCATCTCACTAGTCATCAGAAGGTCGTACACATATTCAATCTACGTTCAAAACATTAGAGTCTCAGTAGCTCAATGGTTAGAGTATCTCACTGCTCGTCAGAAAGTTGTGGATTGTACACATATTCAACCTACGTTCAAAGAATCTGAGTCTCAGTAGCCCAATGGTTAGAGTATCTCACTGGTCTTCAAAAGGTTGTGGATTGTACATATATTCAATCTATACCTTCAAATCATTAGAGTCTCAGTAGCTCAATGGTTAGAGTATCTCACTGCTCGTCAGAAGGTTGTGGATTGTACACATATTCAACCTACGTTCAAACCATCTGAGTCTCAGTAGCTCAATGGTTAGAGCATCTCACTGGTCATCAGAAGGTTGTGGGTTGTACACATATTCAATCTACGTTCAAATCATATGGGTCTCAGTAGCTCAATGGTTAGAGCATCTCACTGGTCATCAGAAGCTTGTCGGTTGTACACATATTCAATCTACGTTCAAATCATCTGAGTCTCAGTAACTCAATGGTTGGACCATCTCACTAGTCATCAGAAGGTCGTACACATATTCAATCTACGTTCAAATCATTAGAGTCTCAGTAGCTCAATGGTTAGAGTATCTCATTGCTCGTCAGAAGGTTGGATTGTACACATATTCAACCTACGTTCAAATAATCTGAGTCTCAGTAGCTCAATGGTTAGAGTATCTCACTGCTCGTCAGAAGGTTGTGGATTGTACACATATTCAACCTACGTTCAAATCATCTGACTCTCAGTAGCTCAATGGTTATAGCATCTCACTAGTGATCACAAGGTTGTGGATTATACACATATTCAATCTACAGTACGTTCAAATCATCTGAGACTCAGTAGCTTAATGGTTAGAGCATCTCACTGGTGATCAGAAGGTTGTGGGTTGTAGACATATTGAATCTACGTTCAAATCATCTGAGACTCAGTAGCTCAATGATTAGAGCTCAATCATTCGAAGGTTTCAGGATCGATCCCTGTCTGGAGCTGGAAGTATTTTCTGAGTATTTGAGCTTGACGAACGCCTATCAAACATCTGTTACATTACACCAAGCTCATAAACGTACCACATGCATTACAACATATTAAGTATTCTACTTTGGCTAACGCAAAACAATTTGAATTTGGTAAACAGAAAACTATACAGGAAAGGGTTAAGTCGAGAACAAACTGAAGAAGATATCAGATCTTACAAATAGTTAAATAAAAGTAGCGTGCCATTCATCCTCACGGACTCAACGAACGTTTTTCATTTATTTAACACTTCTGAAGACGCAGTTTTTGTTTAGCAAGGGCGGACATAAAAACAGAGTTTTCACTTTATTTTGTTTTCACTTTATATATATATTTTTTATTTATTTAACACTTCTGAAGATGCTGTTTTTGTTTTGCAAGAGAGGCATAGACAGTGTTTTCACTTAATTAATTTATCTATTTTTTACTGGCGCTCATCCTTTTCACCCCCCTCCATTTTTTCTCATCGCCGGTAGGAATAGCAAATGTTTTTCGCGTCTCATTATTAATTTGTTATTGTTATTTTTATCCTATTGGCTTATTTTATATCACATGATTTTCTTTCTTGTATAAGCTCGTTGTTTGTTTACAATCTGGACGTTTCTCTTTGACGAAGGTCCTTCGCTCAAAACGTTAGACTCCTTTGTTCTCTGTTTCGGCAGTATATCTAACCTTACTCTACTTCGATTGTTAATTATTTTACTATGCCTAATGCTAGACAATTTTACTCCTCACAGGGCGGGAGAGTTAAGCGAGCGGAAGGGGTTAAATGTGCCACGTCGAGATAGTGGAGGGTTCAAACCATAAAATTAATTGATCAGGAAAACCTCAAATTTTGACTCGGTAGAAAGGCCTTATTAAAGTGCATATGAACCCTCCACAGTTTTTAGTTCTTTGTATAGAGATTGCGAAATTTAAAGAATTTAATCCACTCGCTTCCAAGATATCTACTTCGAAACAGCCCAATCTTGCATTTCCAGCGGGAAATTGCCGAGAATGTTTACAATGCTTTAAGGGCCTATACACAAGGAACCGATATATCACGTTATTCTTGGAATATACACTCAGAAGCAGAAGATAGACTTTCGTACTCATCAGAGTCCGAGTTTGACATAACGACTTTTCTTATAAATACATGTCGTTTTTGGAATCTCTTTGGTCTAAACGTCTATGTTTTCCTTGTTGTGTGAAATCTAATCGTTCCTGGCTCCCAGGCCCCTCTTAAGAATAATGACTCGCGGCTTTTTCATTCAATTGGCAATTCAATCTTTAGATTGAAATACTTTGAAGAATAATGGACCAAATCGAAAACTGTAAAATAACTTATCAGCTATTTTCACATGCTCCATCCAATTAACTAAAAACTGTGGATGGTTTATATTCACTTTAATTCTACCGTGCACAAAAATGCATAAAGGCTAACAAAAAGATAGAACAAAGACTTTGATGAGTTTCCAAACCATATTTTGAATGACTATGGTTGAACTAAAAGCATATAACAAAAAAAACAGTAGGGGTGCTGTGGTTGCGGTCTGAGAGGCGTGACTGTCACCGCGGGGTTGTGGTTAGTTAGGCCCACAGAGGGGTTGTGGATAGATTTAGGGTTGCCAGGCAGTGGTGGACATTAGGGGGTGCGAGGGGGGAGGCCACGCGGTCAATAATTTCCATATTAAAATTTCAAGGATAGCTCATTAGCTTAGTAACTAAATAGTAGCATTTTTTTACGATCGTGATAAAGCGGGACTGGTTTCAAATATCAAAATATCGCCCCGTAACTGTTTCAAATAAAAAATAACAACAAACCAGGCAAACCAATGCATTTTCGGCTTTTATAGTGATTCATACCTCTAGTTAATGACATGCATACACAGCAGAGCTTATCAAAACATCAAAAGCTCAAATTCAGAGTTCAGACTACTGAAGCTGATGGTTTCACACGTCGTGCCACAGTTGAACTTATTGAAATGCTAGTAAATTGAAATGCATAGTCAACTAAGTCCGCGAACTCAACTTCAAATATTCTTATATTCTTGTATTAACTCTTTCCTGTCTGAATCAGTCTTTAGTATTTTATTCTGGCTAACACAAGACGATTTTAT
Organism: Paragorgia papillata; assembly: GCA_035771165.1. Taxonomy (NCBI): domain Eukaryota; kingdom Metazoa; phylum Cnidaria; class Anthozoa; order Scleralcyonacea; family Coralliidae; genus Paragorgia; species Paragorgia papillata. The sequence goes on along the minus strand of JAWNZC010000215.1, from coordinate 1,508,760 downwards.
TCACCTCTGGGGAAACCATGAGATAGGAATGAATTATAAACTATGTCTCTAACTCTTTCCTGTCTGAAGCGGTCTTTAGTATTTTATTCTGGCTAATGCCAGACAATTTTATTAACCTCTGGGGAAGCCCTCGGGCAGGAATGAGTTAAAACAGCAAAGAACAGTGTACCTGCAGGCGGCGTTGCAACATCAACGAAACTGTGCGCAAGTTAGTAAAATTTCAGGTCAATTTAAAAAAGACCTTGAAGAAAGCTATTTCCTGCCATTAGATTGAGCCACTAGGATTAAATAGAATTATACTGTAATTCGTGTCCTAGCTCGAGTAAGCTACTTCTATGTGATTAAAGCCTTCAAATAACTTATAATATTCACACAACTAAGTTTCAGCGGCTTCACCTCCCGCAATATTTCGTGAAGTGTCCACCACTGTTGCCGGGGGGTTGAGGTTAAGTTTAGGGTTGGGTCAGTAGAGGTAGGGCTTGGGAATTAGTTCTTTTAATTAGTTGGTGTTATTATGATCATTACTATCTATACAACATAAATATGCAATAAAATATTATCATCATAATAGGGGTGAGGACAACCTGCACAGGAGTGGGCTACAGTGGTGGGTGGCCACAACCTCGTACCCAGGGCATTATCTCCACTCCCCCCCCCCCCTCCCCCCCTACATGTAGTCACGCTGCTCCCTGGAGATAATACCCTGGGTACGGGGTTTCAGTGGCCAAAGGAAACCCAAAGCATTTAGGAGGGCGAATAAAAGAGGGAAGAGAAAAGGAGGAAAGAGAAAAGGAAGGAAGGGAAAAGGAGGGAAAAGAAAAGGAGGGAATACTAAAGGAGGGAAGAGAAAAGGAGGGAAGAAAAAAGGAAGGAACAGAAAAGGAAGGAAGAGAAAAGAGGAAAGAGAAAAGTAGGGAAGAGAAAAGGAGGGAAGAGAAAAGGACTGAAGAGAAAAGAAGGGAAGAGAAAAGGAGTGAAGAGAAAAGGAAGGAAGAGAAAAGGAGGGATGAGAAAAGGAAGGAAGAGAAAAGGAAGGAAGAGAAAAGGAGGGAAGAGAAAAGGAGGGAAGAGAAAAGAAGGGAAGAGAAAAGGAGGGAATATAAAAGGAAGGAAGAGAAAGGGAGTTAAGAGAAAAGAAGCGAAGAGAAAAGGAAGGAAAAGAAAAGGAGGGAAGAGAAAAGAAGGGAAGAGAAAAGGAGGGAAGAAAAAAGGAAGGAAGAGAAAAGGAGGGGAGTGAAACAACCGTCATGTGATGTAGTATTGACCAATGGTGATGCGTTATTTGGGTTTTGAAATCTAGCTATGCTCGTAGCCCTTGATCTGTCAATATGTCAGTAATCAATTGTTTATAAGTTGCCAGAAGTTACAATTCATGACCCAGAAGTCAAACATAGAACGTACATGTTTCACGTAGAACGATTGGAACGAATTGGCCCCTACAACTTTACCGTCTGGCTTCCTCGTGTGTCCCAGTTATCCCTCACACGAGGATCGAAAAACCTCTGGCACCCACGGCAAGCGAAGGCCCTTTAACACTTTGAAGCAACACCAGACAATTTTATTCAGCACAGGGAGAGGTCCAGCCCTCAAAATGTTAAAACATATCTCTTTAAGACTTTCAGTTTGGAGCCTGACGACGAGGCTAAGGTTTATTCTGGCTAACGCCAGACGATTTTATTCAGCACAGGGATAGGGTTCAGCACAAGTCAAAACGTTTAAATAGACATTACGTTTCTTGTTTCGGCAGTACACCAACCTTGCTATATTTCGACTTATATTTCAACACTGACCTTGCAGCAGACTGCTTTTATTTCACTGTTTGGATAGTGACATCATACATCATGTACATCGACCATAATTAGAAATGTTCCTAGCATCATTCATCTTACAAAATCTCTGATGTTTCACTCTCCTCCCATTTTTTCTTCCTTCCGCCATATTTCAAATTCTCGGAACGGGTCGGGTTCCCTTCGGCCACCGGAGCCGGTGCCTGCGATACGCTAATCAGGATTTGTGACATAGACCTGCTTAAGGTGGCTCCATACACTTTCTTGAAAAATGGAAAATACAAGTTTGGGAGTCCAAAACACGTGCATAAACAATTCGGAAAAAGAATAAAACTAAATGTTGTGCATAGTTAGACTTTCTGACAATCAAAAAATGTTACCAAATAAATAGCAACTGTTGTCGCTATGGCAACAATGACGTTTCAAAATAGCTGCCAATTACCTTTCAAACTAATTTAATTCGAAAAAAACTTTGGTGACCCTTCCTTTTTTTTTTCATTAAAACTTTTCTTGAAGTATGAGTAATCAATAGGCCGATTTAAAAAAAAATTATGTAAAGGAATAATATTTTCCCCGAAAAATCATGTTTGTTAATTTTTTAAAAATTTGGATCCACAGAATTTTTTTTAAATCGGCCTATTGATTACCCATACTTCAAGAAAAGTTTTAATATAAAAAAATTGGGGGTCACCAAAGTTTTTTTCGAATTAAATTAGTTTGAACGGTAATTGGCAGCCATTTTGAAACGTCATTGTTGCCATATCAACAACTGTTGCTATTTATTTGGTAACAGTTTTTGATTGTCAGACTGTTTAACTATGCATAACATTTAGTTTTATTATTTTTCCAAATTGTTTATGCACGTGTTTTGGACTCTCAACTTGTATTTTCCATTTTTCTAGAAACTGTATGGAGCCACCTTAACTACGCTAGCTTGGCTATGCTTAGCCCTGCTGAGCTATGCTTAGACTAGCTATGTCGTTCAAAAGTAAAGTTTTCGGTTGAGAAATTCGGTGTAGTTCAAGAACTGTAAGCTTTTAAAAACCTCGGACATCTAATACTTCCGACGACAGTGAGAAATTTTCGCGGCTTTCTTCCGGTATATTGCGAGTAGTTTAAGATCTTTAAAAACATAGAAAAACCTAAGTTTTCCATCTAGCTTTATATTTCAAATAAAAATCACTCAGTATCCAAGCGTATTTCATGACCACCTTGGCCCAATGTCACCTGCGACGTTGCGCGGGTCAGCCATATGTCTCTATTAGTTCGAAACAAGGTTTTTAGCCAATCTCCATTCACAGCTGTTTTGTAATGGCAAATATAATAGTCCAGTGTAAATGTTCTAGACGTTTGCCGTAAGTGTAAACACACTCGAAGGCACTCAGAGACCGCTTATCTCTGCCAGCGGGATATTATAGAAGGTGTCACTTGCAAGTTCGCTTTAATAATCAACGGCGTGTGCGATTGTAAGCGTATATAATATCAAGATACTTGCCAGCGAAATTACTGGCCAACAACTATGTCTGTAAACACACAGAACACATCCGAGACGAGATCTAGAAAGACTTGATCAGACATCAAGAAAGCAAAGAAAGAAAACATTATTTTGGCATGCACTCATCAGTTTCGCAAAGCCTGATGGGATGACGTAATGATTGCCATTTCGAAACATAGACAAAAAACGGAGCCGAAACCTAGACTCGGCCCTACCATTGAAGGTTAATTGCAATTCTATGAGTCATCAGCCTAACCGTATTTGTTAAAAGCAGGTTTGTGCATGCGCGGTGCTGTCTCTCGTACAACTCCTTCACTCCTAGTCCTGGCTGATGACTCATATAATTTCAATTAACCTTCAACTTCCCCAAACGCTAAGTCTCGTTTAATTTCCAATTAAAACACTTGCGTGAGCGTTATCATGAGGATTTACATCCACAAGTTCAGCAACAAAGAACTCAAAATGGACCTCGCCTCGAGCAATATTGCGGTGCCATGACGAGTAGCCGCTGACTCGCTGAGCGGCTCACGTTAGGAAACAACCTTATTTTATAAACAGGATTATCTCTTCAGAATCAGTTACAGTCATTTGCGACTTACTTTTCGCCCAAATCTTCGGAAGTTCTCTCAGAAGTTCGAAATTTCGTTGGAAAGTTCAAAGTTCGTTTTGAATGATGCATTTGATTGGCTACTAGGAACCAAGTTATCAATCAAATGCGTAGTTCAAAACGAACTTCCCAACGATCTTGCGAACTTCGAAACGAACTTCTGAAGATTTGGGTGAAAAGTGAGTTGCAAATGATTGTAAACCATACGTCACCATATTTGTTGGGCTGTGGGTCGATAATCGACCTTGTTTATACTTGGTTTATACCATTTGGATGGTTGGCTCGTAGTTTGTCTGTCTGTGCGATTAGGGACTTTAAGATGCTAGGACGACGACGGCGGTTAAAACGCAAGATAAGTTTTACAATTTAAAGAAGCCACGGTTAACCGACTATTACATTTGATATTTGAAGCTAGTTTAATGACTTCCAAAACGCCACCAGTATTGCTAAAATGATTGTAGTGTCTGTATTGAAGTCAGTCTCAAGCAACAGTTCGGCATCTTCTGGCCGTTGACGTCGTCCTGAATACGTGAAAATACTCTAAGTGGCGTTGTAGAAAGAACGAGGACGGTGTTGAGATTACTCTAGGGACTAAAAATTATTCAGTCTCTTTGTTTTGCGAAAATAATTATTTTGTTCAAAGAACGTCGTCGTTGAGGTTGACGTCGTAGAGTCTTAAGTCCCTTATGATTGCGTGATATGCCAAGTTAAGCCTTATCCGGCTGCAGCCTATCACGCCCATCCTGTATACAAAGTATCTATTTTAATATAGGCTCAACATGCAGATTCGGGGAGAATTTACCGATTTGTCGGGGAATGATCTGGAAGAAAAATTGTATTCTTATCAATTGGCAAAGAACATTTTAAGCCGAACAAGTCAGTAATTAATGCTTTAGTAGTGAAATAAAACTCCTGTAGAAACACAGAATAAGGTATTTGTTGTGTAGATGCCAACAGTGATCATTACAACACAGAAAATTCAATTTTCTGTCTGCAATATCGGACGGAAATGGCAAAGGTTAATGACCACACCAGGTGTTCAAAATATATCTCTTTATTGATACCTCGAAAATAGATGCTGTAGCTTGTCGGTTATTGCGATAATTTCACTGTATGATAAGTGTATTTATTAGCTGATAAAGTAATACTAACTATTAAAATTAATTCATTTTGTAGAAATGGCCCATATGTCGCTTGGTTGTTTTTTTGGCCAATCAGTTGCAGAACTTTCTGTACCACAAGACTCATTGGTGCAATCAAAAGCTGTCCATACCCACCCATGCCAAGAACCTATAATAAAGGAATACCATCTGATTTTGTAGTATTGCTTAAGAAAGAACAGGACAATTATTGGACATAATGGGCAATGAATGGAATGATGTTTGCACTGTACTATCTGTAGACCATCAGTCATATTGGCTTACATCATAATTATAAAGATTAGATATTTTCTGCAAGAAGCCTACATAATTGTCTTACAGCTCGTACTGTGTCTGAAATTACACTGAGCTGTTTGCCTCAATTTTGGGATACTACCCTGCAACATTAAGTAAGTTGCAAATTTGTATACAAGTTGTTGTAATCAACAAGCAAGCCTGTTGCAGGTTGCTCCAACAATTTGCTTAACTAGAAGTGGTTTTCACATTTACAAATTTATTAATACAAACTTAACAACAAAGAGTTTAATATAACCATTGTTATTACATGTACCGCTCAGAAATAACCTATCAGTGCAGCTAAGGTAGAACTCGTGCTAATTACTTTAGCAAAGCACAAAAAAAAACTATTTACAGTAGTAACACAGAAAACAGTCCATATTTTCATTCATTGTATTTTAGAGACCGTTTAAGATCATAATTAAGGGTGAGGTTCAACCTAGGTTTGACATCGGTTTTTCTTAGGCTATTACTGAGCAGTACTGTACAACTTCTTTGCAGGCTTGTTGCAAAACTGAATTCCAACAACCTTGTTAACAAATGATGATATTTTATGTGCATAATAATAATTAATCTTCCTTAATTATAATTACCCTAGCTCCTCCGCTCTTCAGTTTTCCAATATGAAAACTTTTCACCCTCATGCCACTTGAACCTTAAGGTTAATTCTTCACAGGTTAGGTCGGTTGGTGAATCTGTAAATTCTGCTTTAAGTTCTCTATAAAGGACATAAAAAGAGAATATACTGAATGTATGTAAGTCATACAGTATATGTCATAAATTCATATTAAAGTATATAATAGTGGTAGTACGGTACTACATGTATTGTACATAGTACATACAATTGTGGTCACGTGTCACTACACGTGTTTCTAGTGTCGAAAAGGTCATATGAATTAGCCTTGGCCACAACCGTTTGAAAAATGAGCCTCCGGTACCAATGTACATTCTATCCAGGGGTGACAGTTAATAGTCACAACTCCAACCGTAGTACCATCCTCACTCCCCACGGGGTTATGACGTTACTCTTTTGTATCAAACGACTAATTGCGGAACGAGAATACGTAAACATCAAATTCAAATAATTTTGACGCTTTAAGGGGGGACCTAACCTAAAATTTTACTCACATGGCAATTGTGTTTTTTTTTGAAAAATCAGACACTTCTAGCATAGAAGAAAGCCATGGCTTGTGTTTGTAGTATAATTTTCACTATTTTTGTGCTTGCGATGCCTTTTAAATAACCAATAAAAATTATATTTAGGTTACCATGATAACGCAAAGTAGCATTTTCAGTTTTATGCTCCTATTGTCCCTCTAAAAACCACCGAAACAATTCGCAAAAAAACGAGGAATGTAACTGGGCCTATATAGCTCATTACATGACGTGCAGGGTCTATTTCTAAGGCCGCATTTGCTCATGGGAGAGGACGAATGATCGTGTCATCGTGACGACTTTTTTAAAAAAATTTTTAACAACTTTAATGGATGTATAATAATATACTAATATCCACATGGGAAGAGCGCGAACGAGAGTCGAGGACCCATGCGAGGCGCTCCCCCGTAGAAATTAAAAATACATAAATATATGAATCAACTAGACTTATACCAACTACATAAACACCAAAACGCACCACCACACGCGCACATAACCTCATAGAACAACATAGCTAAGAACAATATAACTGATTAGAATTCAAAAAAGGAACCAAGGCGGTTGGCCCGCAAGGTGACGTATCATGGAGTTTTAGTAGTTGGTGCATTAAAAAACAGTCATTAGTGATAGCTACAGTTATGATGTAGTGACCATGTACAGGTCGAGTGAATGTCAAAAGTAGATGTCAATAAAGATGAATATGTAGCAGATAAAAATGATTTGAATGTGGCTAGACTACAGAGACTATTAGGTGCTGCTATTTTACAAACAAAATTCCAGAGGGGGACAATTCGGTTAAAGTAGGATGCTTGAAAAGTACTTGTTTTACAGGACGGAACTTTAAGTATAAGATTAGGGTTTTTACAAATGCGGGTACGACTATGACAAACAAACGAAACAAAGTTACAAACATTCAGATCAGAAAGTCCATACAAAGCTTTATAGAAAAAAGTTAAATCCTTAATTTCCCTGTCGTAAGACAAGGGTAATAAGTTAAGAGCCAATAGCCGCTCCTTGTATGTCATGCCCCCGATCTTGGATTGTAGGATGAAAGAGAGACAGTGAAAGAGAGACTGAGAGAGCAAGAGAGAGTTTTTAAGCGGAATTTTAGTTTAAAATGACCGGGACGAAAAACAAATCTGTATACAGAAGGAAAAGGAAAGGAAAGCCTTTTACTGCAGTTCAAAGACATGTAAAAAAAACGAGGAAAACACCGCCAGAGGAATCTGAAATCCCAGAGTCAACACCGAGTTCATCGTGTGATCAGCTCGAGGAACAGCCCTCATTAAGTTCCAAATGTGATCAACCGATAAGCGCGTCCAGACTGAAAATGAGGCCAAGAAGCTCTTCAAATAGCTCTTCAGAGAGTTCTGGCGATGAGAAGACTGTCCAGAGCGAGGGATACAGGCTTATAGACCTAAAGATATTGTCTCCAGCTCTGTCAGAAACCCACGTGTGCGCTGAAGGTGAGAAAACTATGAAACAAAACACTGAAACACTGTCTACTTCTTACTCAGTTATTTTTATATCACCATAAATATATATTGTGTTTGAAATTGTGTTCAGTTTTAAATTTTAAAGGTTTTTCGAATTTTTTTCAATATTTTTTTACTACATCTAAACGCAAGTATGTTTGTTGTTATGCTAATTCAAGAATCAAAATTTTCATATATCATATTACCTGTCATTGTAATTGTAATTTTATCAGTATTATTATCACATTCTAAGTCATTTAAATCTAAAAGAAAACTCTTCTGGGAGAAATGGGCTGATGGCTGACCTCTCTGTGGAGTGTAGCTCATGCTGTAAGGCTACACCATTGAAAACATCCTTGTTGGTAACCAATAGAGGGCAATCGTTCAATGTAAACCGATGCGCTGTTTATCATTCATTGGAGACAGGTGGCGGATATGAAAGCTGGTGTCATTTTGTAGCATCATGAATATGCTTTGTTTATCATCACCTGGCTACTATAAACAAGTCCTGTTGGAGAGTCTTCATGGTGCAAATGGCAACAAGACACTGCTACTGGAACGAGCACCTACAAACCTGAGGACTGTCTACCAGAAGTATTCCATGGGTTGTTACGCCCAATTTTCATTACCTTGAGTGAGAGGAACTTTCTTGAAAGATGTGTGCGTGGTGCCATACAAAACCACAATGAAAGTATCAATGCACTGGTATGGGCTCGTCCAAAGAACAAGCACCATGGTGCCAAGGTGATCCGCTGTGCAGTAGCCTCTTCTGTCTGTCATTTCCATAGTGGAGCTTATTCAAGGGTGAGGGTGATGCAAAGACTCTCCATTCCACCAGGATCCTTTACAAAGCAGGCATCAGCAAAAAAGGACAAGAGGAGAATAAGAAAAGCAGACCGACAGGCCACTGACAAAGAAAAAAAACGCCGGCAAGGGATCCAGCTGATGCAAACTCGCCGTGAAGAGGCACTTCGGGAGGCTGAGGGAGTCGCATATAAAGCAGGAGGCTTCTAACTATTTACAATTAACAGATACAATAATATTTTGGACCATTTATGCTATTTTAGAACATTTAGGACCTTTTTAGAACTTTCTACATATATTTTTAAATTTAAGTCCATTTTTCTCAGATTGTGCTTTCCACAACTTTGAGAAAGGATATCTTGAGAAGAATTTAACCAATTAACCTGAAATTTTCAGTATTAGTTCCTTTCACAGAATTGTTGGGAATGAGCATAGAACTTTTTTGTTTGATTTTTTGTATCAAAAGATACAAAGAAAAATGTGACCAAAATTAACGGGAAAAAATTGGGCAAACTTTAAACAGGCACATAGACCAAAGTATTTAATATTTAAAAAAGTTCTATGCTCATTCCCATAAACAACCTTTATCTTTAAATTGATGTGAAAATCTTTCAATTCCATTGATTCTAGAGCAAGATATCTTTTCTCAACTACACTCGGTTGTGTAGAGTATCGGGTTACAATGATTGATCAGTATCAGGTTACAAATCAACTGTATGTAAAAATAATGCTTGTAGTTACATTCTATGACTTATGAGCTTTACACTGATATATAGTTTCATATAGTTTGCATAAAAGCCTTGGATGTTACAATTGATTTTTTACAAGTCACATTTTTTAGGTTAGGTCCCCTTAATACTACGATTCCGGTTTGAGCGTGGACACGCGTAATTTGAGGACACACGTTTCACGCGGGAAACTAATATGTTGCTAAGCGGAAACTGTAACGTTACTAAGGCCAAACGGTATTATTACATTTAATTGTGTATAAAGATGAGTTGGCCCTCGTTTAAAATTGAAACCCCCAATTTTTTTTTCATTAAAACTTTTCTTGAAGTATGAGTAATTAATAGGCCGATTTAAAAAAAATTCTGTAGAACGAAATTTTTAAAAAATTAACAAACATAATTTTTCCGGAAAAAAAATTATTCGTTCTACAGAATTTTTTTTAAATCGGCTTATTGATTACTCATACTTAAAGAAAAGTTTTAATGAAAAAAAAATTGGGAGTCACCAAAGTTTTTTTCGAATTAAATTAGTTTGAAGGGTAATTGGCAGCAATTTTGAAACGTCATTGTTGCCATAGCAACAACTGTTGCTATTTATTTGGTAACAGTTTTTGATTGTCAGACTCTTTAACTATGCATAACATTTAGTTTTATTCTTTTTCCGAATTGTTTACGCACGTGTTTTGGACTCTCAAACTTGTATTTTCCATTTTTCAAGAAACTGTGTGGAGCCACCTTATATTAGTCAATAAAGTCAAATTTTGTGAGTTGTTATATAGTTATGTTAATTTGATTGACCTACTTAAAGGTTTACTACCATACTTTATGACTATAGCTTTTAGTACCATAGCTTTAATAGTCAGGCTATTAGTGCACTGCCTCTCACCACTGAGGACCAGAGTAAAGCCTATTTGGATTGAGTTAGTATTTGAATGGGTGACCACGCACCTGTCCGGGCTTGGACTCATGCCAGATATTAGTAGAGTTGTTAGCACTTAGCCTTCTGTGCCTTGCTGGCTTTACTCTGAGAGTCTGAGTTGACTGAGTTATTTATCAAAGTTAAAACACAGCATGGCCTGTCAGCATACAGTAGACAATTTTGTCAAAAATCTTGTTCAGCTCTAGATCTGAATACAAGGTTGTTACAAGTAGATACAATTCCATCAATTTTGTCAAGAATCTTGTTCAGCTATGAATACAAGGTTGTTACAAGTACACAGTTGCACCATTGTTTTTACCATAGTAGCTATAGGCATTAAACGCAGTAGATACATGCACGCCTGGGCGTGCCTATTTTTGAAACCGTGGTGGCCAAGGCTAATTCATAACGCATATTCCGGTCGAAGAAGTCGATGGCTTAGCCGTGAAGATCGAAGGTTGTGGATAAGTATTTTGAAAAGTTGGACGTTTCTGAGGAAGAAGTAGTATCGATATTTATGTGTGAAAGGTCAAAACGGCGATCGGATGGATTTTGGTGGAGAAAATCTCGCTGGATGTCAGAGCGATGGAGGCGCGAGGGAGTGTAATTTCCAACCTTGTTTGATTATTTAACGGGGTCGAACGCCATTCGAAGCTATTGCCGCCACAAGTTTCAAGTCACTGAAGGTAAACAACATGAGATGTGAACTGTCAAAAGTAAGTTTATTTTAATGATTTACAGAACTATAAGTTAAAATACGGCAACATTTTCCTATTTAGCCCATCGTTTACGACTACATTTTACGTTTTCCAGCTGCTGCATTTACATTCTCGAGATTTTGTTCGAACCTCTGATGTAATACGTCGATAGAATATTTTATTTCTGACAGTAGCGCATATGCTTGCCATATTTATATTTTCTCAAACAACTTTGGGGCTTCTTTCACATCACACGGGTCTGACATGTTTACGTTCGTTGATATACCCGGTTAACTCTGATTGGCCCATTCAAATTACTTTTAATTGGGGGCGTTTAGAAGAAAAGGCCGGGTTTTACTGCAGGCCCTCTTTCAATTCCCCCCTTCCCTTTCCCGAGGGCCTGCCACGCAGGCTATTAAACGAGTAAATACGGTAATCTTCGTCTTGACCTCTTGAAGTCTAGTGCATGGGTGCGTCATGTGCTTGTCTATATTGTAATACTGATATAAGCCCACTTCCGTCTGTCCCCTTGCCCGCTTCGGACTAGACTCTCTTCTCTTCTCCGAATGATTGTGGGGACATGTGCTGCGGAAAGACGATGGTGACTGGGTGAAGAAGAGCATGTCGCTCGAGGTGGGAGGTACAAGAGGACGAGGAAGGCCGAGGATGACATGGAGTCAGGTGGTGGGAAGAGATATGATATCCTTTTAAAAGACCAAATCAATGTTTACGTATAAACCAGAACTACATCTTGAGCAGAAGGAAACCCGATTTTGCTGAAATTTTCACGCCTGCTTTTTATAAAAATTGATGTAAAAGCGAGCGAGGGTTATTGCGTTTATTTATTTCTAGTAACATTGAATTAATTAGTAATTTATTTAGATTAGTCACTTGACGTGTTTGATGTACCCGAAATCCTCCCTTGAGGAAATACATGTTGCTGTATGCCAACATATTACATATATTGTAAAGAGCATAAAGAGGTCCTTGTATTGGGCCTTGTTCAGTTAGCGACAACGCAGTCGCTGGTGTTTATACATGATAGTTGTTGAGAGATGGTGGAACAAGAGCCGGCTGTTATTTATTCTGAAACGATGGATCCAATACCGCCAGGTCCACCAGGTCTACCTCCCAAAAATAGAGATGTTTTACCACAGTTCAGGTTTCAAGAAAATCCAACTGTTGTCTCGCAAAACCATAAGAGATGTTGTCAAAACACTTTCTCAACCAAGCAAGTGGCGCTGATAATGGCGGTCGTATTTTTTGCCACTTTGTCAATAGCGTTTATCGTAATACATTTTACGGAAGACAATGAAAATAGAAATTCTACCAATCAAAAGAAAAATGTCACAAGTATAACGACACCAAAGCCAAAGCCAAACAGCAAAGGTAAGTACACGATAAACGGTCTTATTTTATTATATATACCCTCACAAATAATCACCCAATGGACCTTATGCATTATCGCCAAACATGCTGGTAGTTTAGTTACACACAAAAAAATTAGGAAGATGGCGACCGCTTCATTCGAATAGGAGCCGTGTCGGTGAAGCATTTAGGCCAAGTAAAAAGCAGTCAAGCGGGGTCTTTTTTTGTCAAAGTAATTTTAGGCAAAAGTTCAAAGGCTACACAGTACAGTAATAAAGGGCACAATGAAATATTAATAACAAAAGACTTTAGTTTTAATACACTAGTTTATTTCACAAATTAATTCAACAAATGACCGGCTTCAATATATAAAATAGGCACGCCCAGACGTGCATGTATCTCTGCGTTAATGGATATTTGTGACAAAATTGATGGAATTGTATACTTGTAACAACCTTGTATTCAGATCAAAAGCTGAGCAAGATTTTTTACAAAATTGTCCATGCTCACAGGCCATGCTGTGTTTTAACATTAAAAAGAGAAGAACTCAGAGTCAAGCCATCAAGGCACAGCAGGCTAAGCACTAACAACTATACTAGTATCTGGCATGACTTCCAAGCCCAGACAGGTGGTCACCCATTCAAATACTAACTCAATCCAATTGGGCTTTACTCTGGTCCTCAGTGGTGAGAGGCAGTGCTCTAATTATAGTCATACAGTATGGTAGTAAAGCTTTAAGTAGGCCAATCAAATTAACATAACCCACAACTCACAAAATTTGTTAATTGATTAATACAGTATTTAAATATCTTCGTTACAACAATTTGTCAAATAATAATGCAATCTAGTTAGAAGGTAAAGAAAATAGCTTGAGATAACAAGCATCTCGAGTATTACTGTTGTTCAAATAATATACAGAGCAAAAGTACTTGAATATAATTGACTAATAAAGAGAGCATTTTTGTAATTCAGGGCAAAATTGACTTGCACTTGATTGGTTCCTTGATCAGCAATACTTGCATGTGATTGGTCGCTTTGTTACTTAGCAACAGGGAACTTCAGAGGACTGACTTCAACAAATCTCCAAGGTTTTTCGGTCTGAAAATGCTTGTTTGTTTACTTTGAACTAATTTAAACTATTGAAGGAGTGTAAACTATTAGTGAAAATGAATACACTAGAAAATTTACGAACTTTTGCATGTGTTTACAAAAAGAAAGCAACAGGCACATCGATAGAGCGAGGAAAATCGGAATGTTGCCAAGCACTGACCATGATAAGGTACATATACTTCGACGTTTTCTGGACATAACATAGCTCTTGAATAATTTTGCCCACTATATTATTAACACATAATCGCACGAGTTCTCGTAAAATTAAGGTTTAATTTCACTCGTGTATTCAAAATCTTACAAATTACCCCCGTCGCTTAGCGACTTGGGCAATTTTGTAAAATTTTGAAAACACTCGTGAAATTAAACCTTAATTTTCCTCGGCCCCATGCGATTACCCATACTAATTAATAATAATGAATGAAAAAGATGTCCAGCAATGTCATAATTATAAGAGCAACCATACATTAATTGTTCTTCAAGACATATGCATACATACATGCAGTAAAAGGTAGAATAAATGTTTTCACCTTCATGACACAGATTTTGCACGACATTGACAACTGCAGCGTACAATTTTACTCCTGACCATTAATACTGTATAGAGACTTATTAAATAATGCCAGTTCACGCTCTCAACATAGCCTGCCACTGTCATTTGACTGCTATTTAATACCATATTTCGCTCGCGGACTACCATAGGTTTTTCACATTGTTGCTTCACCATAAAGCTAGCTTTGTTTTCTTAGAAGAAGGTCATCCATTTCTGTTCGGCAACGCAGTCTTGTCGGTTTACGAAGATCGATCATACATGTTGGCCATATAAACCGCCTCGTCTGAATATGAAATCGTCCATGCAACGACCATTAATTTGCTTTCAAAAACTTTTATCATCATTCCAACAACGTCTAGTACATCACAATTAAGAATTGACTACGATTCATACTTAAAATACTTACTAAACTTGTAAAAACTTCCCCTTGTTGAATATCCCGCTCCTTGAATATCTCGCTCCATGCTGTCAATAATGACTTATGAAATAGTTTTATTTATTATACTTCGCCATTAGTAAATAAACATACAAAATACAAATCTGGCAGGGATACCACTACAGCTTACGCCAATTACTGTGGGCCCGTGTAAAATAGAAAATAATAAATGGGTTATATTTACATAAATATGCAGATTAACTGCTGAGAAGAAAAACTAGATCCCAAGGATAGTGCAAAGTCTAGTCAAAGCTCAACCTCGTCCCCAGGGCCATTTGTGGGGGCTGGGCTAAGATGGCGGCCAAAAACAAAATGGCGGGAACAAATGGCCCTGGCACAGGCTGCAAAAAAATGCGCCATATTTCGACGCATTTTTTACTCGGGCCCAGTCTTCACTAAGTTTATTGCGCCTAATCAGGCTCAATTTTTTCTGAATATTTATAGTTCAGCTTGACTGACCCAAACTGAAAACAATCAAAACATTCATTTCCAAATACATTGTCAAATTATTAAAATAAATACACTTTTAATAAATATCTGTAAATGCTTATTATTTATCATTTGCTTCACCGTTGTACCAAATTTGCAAGAAACTGGATTGCCGTTGTCTGGCCGGGCTGCCTTGTTTTCGTGAGTTTTCGGTGGATTCAATTCAGGGTCTTACCTCCGCCCCCCACTCCCGCTGCGGAAAGACCCTGGTACACGCTGGTCACGTGCTGCCCAAAATATGCCCAAAAAAAACTTTCTCGACTTACCGACCGGAGTAGTGTTTAGACAAAACGAAAAACATCTGGCCAGATGAAATGTCACGACTCACGAAAGGTGCACAACGGCTTGGAGAAACAATCCGAAACGAGATATAATTTAACAAGAATGCCAAATTCCCAAAGATCAATATTTTGCTGGCTTTATAGCGCTGACGACATGTGTCATTGATGGGAGAATATTCGTTTTAACTTTTAAACATTCGAATCGCGAGGCTTTTAACTGGACGTATTCACTTACTGAATATAACGGCAGCTTTCGCGTGTGGTATTCAACAACATACAGGTGAAACACATACGTATTTTATTGTTTATATTGAGAGTTTGAAACAGTCTTCCATTTCATTATCCACTGTGAGGTTTACTGTGCTGCGTTGTTTTGACCAGTTCTCATGCGGACAAAATCATGGTCAGTCATCCACGAACATGATAATTAATATATTTGATACAAAATGCTAATTTTCAAGTTCATTTTAAAAAGGTTAGTCGATATCCGTACCTATTATATTTTAAACAATTGGCGAGGGACTATAATTTAATACGACGTGTTATTATTAATAGTCCGAAAAGCGGCGGGTATTAGGTTGTTGCGTTTAAAACGATCAAAACTAAAAGATACGTAACAAGTTAACTTGAACGGGGATTTCTTTAACGGACAAGAAGTTTGTGGCAGCAAAGAAGCAGAAAAATCGATAAGACATGCCGCTTTCTTGAAGCCTACTGAAAGTACTATTTCTTTAAGTAAACAACACAGCGCATTCAGAAATGCAGACAGACGACAACAAAGGTTCAACATTTCACCTTTGCCTTATTAAATGTGTCTAGTGTCTTGCTATAGCATTATAGAATGGTTTCAAATATTTTCCTATTTTAGTACTGTTTATTTTTGTTTATTTGTGGTTGATTAATACTAGCTATTGTCCGATATTTTAATATACTTTGCCGAATGGAGGAGCGGCAACAGTTTTCGTAGTGGCGTATTCATATTTCATGATCAAGCGACGAAAGACGAAATTGTATAATTTAAGCACCCATGTTGACGATTATTAAACGAATGGGAACATCAATCAAAAACTTTCTTCATTGTAAACTTAAATAAACACAGCGATTTATTATAAACTAAAAACAATAGCTGTCAAAACAACTTGTTTCAATTTTAAATCACCGGTTCATTTCAAAATCCAATACCAGAAAACAAAACAAGTACGTATACATGCATTTCTTCCACTATTCCAGCGAGGTCAAGCATTGATACGCAGGGGACACTCCCACAGTCGAAAATTTTGATGGACTACACGTGACCAGCGTGTACCAGGGTCTTTCCGCAGCGGGAGAGGGGAGCGGAGGTAAGACACTGGGTACGAGGTTGTGGACTTCGTTGTATGGCAGCCAGGGCACAGAGACAACACGACCCATCATTACATATTCTTCCGACGTTTTTATGCGTGTTTCGCCACCTTTCCTCACATTTTCATTAATTTTGAAGTTGTTTTTAACAGCCAGCAATTCTGGTATCACTTATTTAATATAATTTGAGCCCTATAAACAAATGCCCGAGAGTTAGCCTGCCGCCCGCCTTGTTTCCACCAATCAGAATACCTAAAACATCCAAGGTTATCTTGACCAATCAGATGTGGTGATAGCTCAGCCTGTGCCAGGGCCATTTGTTCTTGGCCGCCATCTTGGCCAGCCCCCACAAATGGCCCTGGGGACGAGGTTGGTCAAAGCTATCTCGTACCCAGAGCCTGCGATCCTTTTGGTCATTACCAAGGAACGGAGGCTCTGGAACAGCAGGGAATTTTGTCTGCGCATGCGTTGCGCGAGTTGTCGTGGGGAGTCTGGGGACTTCAAAAACATAAACAAATATGGCGGTAGATTTCCCCCCCACAACCCTTATGACCTTATTTCCCGCAGAAAAAGGTGTATAGTTTGTAAAACGGCTTGTGAAAGGACACTGGAAACAGTCAGAAGCAGCCTCCCACAACCTGAAGAAATAGAAATATATTTTAGTGAATAGTACGATATTAAATTGGGTGACAACGACTTGAGTACGTTGTGGTCAACATGCCGTGGCTTCAAATGCACACAGTTTAATTGAGCTCAAAGCCCCATTTCCACAATTTTTAGAACAAAAAAGTGTCGTTAAAATTTAAGAAAATCAACTAAAGACTGACAATCGGTAAAAAATATTTTGAGGCAATTGGGCAGATTTTGCAGAAATTGACAATATTTGCATGTCGTCGCCGCAATGAAATTAGTGGCGTAGGCATGTCAAACTTTATTGTAAGATCTGAGTGAGACAAAAAAACTGATTATATATTTCTATGTACGAACGGAATTATACATAAATTTAGCACAACGTTGTGGCAGTTAAGAGGTCTTGCTCTACATAAGACAGAATCTGAGTACGTTTTAAAGACATCACTAACTAGTAAACAAGTCGTCGGAAGAAAGGAATAAATACATAATTTACCCACTTTCCCCAATTTTCTCTCAGATATCAAAAGCAGTAATGGACTAAAATGAAACCAGCATTTACATTTTGGGGAAGAAGGCAGATTTCAAGTTATAGTCGATCGAACATTCGCTATCAATTTGACTCCAATGCGGCTTCTTCGTACCATCACTTCATCTTCGATATTTATGCACCTTCCCGGCTAAGTGTCTTCTTTCACCTATCAGAAGAACGTCAGTGTCTCCACCAATTCGACAACATAGTTTAAAACTCTGGTTGACCGACAGATTGTTAGTAAATCTTGAAGATATCTTGGTCGTCATACGTTCTCCACATTTTCAAAATTTCGCCACAGACGATACAAAACACGACGAGCCCGCGATATTTTTAAACAGCGCAAGACAAAATTCGCTGCTGTTAGGCTCTGGGAAACTCCAATGAAAAAAATTGGGTTTTTGTTCCCAGTCCTCTGGTTCCCAGTTCCCTATAATTTGTTACTGTCATTGACGATCTTTAGCTTGTTCGGAGACCAGGGGAAATATTTGTTTACCGATAAAGAATGGCCCAGTATGTTTTACAAAGCTCTTCACAAAGCGTTGTGATACAAATGGTCTTTCTTAGCTTTTTTCTGAATCGTCAACCGGACGATTTAACGAGAGTGTTTTATATGTCCGCGTCGCCGTCGGGACTCGGCAGTGATCGGCTCAGCCGCTCAGGTAAGGAATTGTACTTTCTGTCAGGAATTTTGGCTAAACTCCATTGACCTTGTATTCTCTAATATAATTTTAAAGTTCTGCGACGAAACTGCGAAGAAATACGAGACGAGTCAGACGATGGATGTTTGTTTGGCGACGAAGCGAATATAATAATAGTTTTAAATTGTCGGGATTTTTGTTGTTTTTAATCATTTCATGTGTTCAATTGTATTTGGGTCTGTCTTGTATAATTATGTGTTACAGAACGTCGAGAAATCGCTTAAACAAGTTAGCAACGTGCACATTATTTGAAATTTTACTGTTTTAAAACTAACCAATCAGATGACAAGTTTCGTCGGAGTTCCCAAGAGCCTCCGTTCCTTTTGAGGCTCGGCAGCAATTAAACACTTGAAGTTTATTTACAACAATAAATTATAATGAATGATGAGTCTGGGCAAGAACGGAATAGGAGCATCGGCTGCAGATGGCAGTACAGTCTGACTTACAAAGTAATCGTTAAAGACTTGGGCCTTTTGCCGTGAATGAGAAACAACATTACCGTGATCAAGTAAGTCAGGTATAGATGAACAACACTTCTTTCCAAGTAAAGATTTCGAGATACCCCACCACTTTTTAGCTGATGTCAGCGGATTTGCTAATAAAGTCATACTCTTTCTTAGCTTTCTTAATTAGTTTAACAACCAAATTTCTTTGAAGACGGTAGCGTTCCCAATATGAAGAACTCTTATAACTGCTAAAGCGAGTAAGAAAACGATCTCGTTTACGGATAGCCCGACGAATCGAGCTATTCATCCATGGCTTGTCTTTAGGTCGAATAGTGACTTCCCTGCTAGGGACATAAACATCAAGAACTGATTTAAATAAAGTTACCCATTTTTCATACACCAAATCAATTGCGGTATCAGAGGGGTTAGAAAATACCTCATTCCAATTAGCATTTTTTAAAGCCGTAGTTACGTATCGTTCTCTTAAACGCCTTTGTTTTTTTTGAGCTGATATTCAATTTAGCATAGACAATATTGTGATCACAATTAGAAGGAGGACCTAAGGTGCCAGTTGAAATAAAATAGCCAGGAGCAGTGGCGGATCCAGGGGGGGAGGTTATGGGGGTTGCAACACCCCCTGGCCTATTATATATTGGTATATTATATTATATATAATATATAGATTGTGTTTAGTGTATAATATAGCGTATAAAAATCACTATTTCTGATCCTAATATTGTCGCCAAAATGCAGGTAATAGCATTTCAGGGTATCAGAAATAAAAAATGTTCCGGGGGGGCATACCCCCGGACCCCTCTAGAGGTGCCAACCCCCTCTTTATAAAAATCCTGGATCCGCCCCCGAGGAGAATCTGTCTTAATAGATTCACCAGTCAAGGTGATACGAGTTGCTTCAACCATTATTTAACTCCTTATCCGTTTTAAAAGTTGTTTTAAGCGGAGCCTCGATAAATCATGACCGACTAGCTCGAGTGTGAATAATTACAAGTCATTTAAATTATTTAATTTAAATTTAGCCTATTTAAATTTAGCCTTCAAAAGAACTTGTTTTGATAATGAGCTTAATTAATTCAGTGTTACATGCTTTAATACTTAATCCAAAATTAAAATACAGTTGAAATTGCTTGCAGGGCGAGATCGACAATTCCATATTTTCAGTGGCTTTTTGGTCTAACCGATGTCGATTCAGCACAAAGAAACCTGGTATTTAGTCTCAAAAATTTATGACAATCAATTAATTCCTGCAGTTTGAAATTCCAGCAAATTAGAATTGTTATGATATTCAATTGTTTTTGCATTTGGTGAAGAAAAATCTACTTTTCGACCGCACTGGATATTTCGGAACGATGACTGTACCCGACATTCGCACAACGCATGTGCGATACAGTTTATTTCAAAATTTGCTTGTTGGATTTTTTCAACAACGAACGCAAGGTCCGTTATTATTAAGTCTTAATTGGCGTGGAAAACTTATTCATAGTTACGTTTCTCGCCTGAAAGATGCATCATCGCTGAAATTCGCTACTGTCAGTCTTTCAAATGATTCAAATTTAAAAGATACTTTCGATATTCGACAGAATCTACTTACACTTAAACATACTTAGACAGTGGTGGCGTTCTGAAATAGGGCCTGGGAGTAGTAATACCCCCCACTCTGGCGGCCAAAGGGATGCCGCCTCATTAAATATTCAACTTATTATTTATTCATTCTCAGGTTCCTTTAGGATCCTCTAACCCTAATCTGATTACGTCATTATGTCTCAGGCTCCTTTGGGACCTCCAAACCCTAATCTCATTATTTATGCGTACATCATTATTTCTCAGGTTCCTTTGGGACTTCCTAACCCTAACTTCCCCCCAACCCTAGCTTTTATCCAACCCCCTGGTTTTCACTACGCCATTCCAGACTGATTTCCGTAGGTAGAATACCGTCGAGTTGTTTCTTATAAGTACTAAAGTACGGTGTTTTATATATACACTTTACCCCAACAGTGCGTACGGTAAACGTTTGACAAAATGGATATTATTTACGACGAATTAAGGAAAAATAACATTGATATCGATAAAGACACTCTGTCTTTTCACTTAGAATCCTTACTTACCGAACAACAGGGGTTGTACGATTGTATAAACGGTCGAATCTGTGGAGATAACTTGGTGAATATTCACAGGGAGATGCAGGCGACCAATTTTGGGCGTATTATTGCTTATTTAGCTTTAGTTCTTAAAGTAAGTGACTCCTGTGACGAAGAAACGATCAGAGAGGCCGTGAGAAGAACGATAAACGATTTGAGATGTATTGACTTGTCTAAATACAAACGAAATAACATTTTACCATGGTTCACTGTTTCCTGCTACTAACTGACTGAGTGCCCACGCACGTAGAAGATATGTATTTGCATAGTGTGGAATATTTAATTGGTGTTGGGGGTATTCAAGAGACGTATGAGGATAATAAGGGTTAATATTGCTAATATATGCATAGACCATGTGGAGAAAACTCATTAGAGGATCATTAGAAGATCATTAGGGAATAAAACAATGAGACGTGTTTGGGCGGCTAAGGCTGTTACCATAGAGAAATGTACAGCGTAGCGTCGTTTCATTCGAATTCTGTTCTCTTACGAGTAACATCGAAAGTCTTTGGAAAGTGTTGTGGAAAGTGTTCTTTGGAATTTATTCTCTATTTTGGCAATGATTAATATGTCTCAAACGGTAAGTTTATGCTTTGAACATTATATTTGATTTGTTTTATATTCGAATGGAAACTTGAGTGTGTATTCACGAATTTCGCTCTTATGTTTCTAGATTGATATGACTGACCTGATTAAGGCTTGTGAGAGTGAGGGTGCTTTAGAGTTTCTTGAGCAGGCGTTTGTGTTTACTCAGGAGCAAAAACGGGCTGCTTTACAACAGAGGATCGTGTTCTGGACCAACGCTATGGCCGAGGATATCCAACGAGAGATCGAAACACCAGCAGATGTTGTACCCGAAACGATGGCTAACTGGTCCGATGAAGAACGTCGCCAATTCAACGAAGATTGGAACAACGACGAGTTCTTGTGCCACGACGAGGAAGCTGAACAGCCCGAAATCCATGAACCGATGGAAGACCAAATGGGCGAAGGCAGCAAGCGAAAGCGCGGTGATGATACTGAGACTACCTCTAAGCGCCTAAAACCTGAAGAATATTTCACGATCAAGTCGGCAAAGCAGGTCAACGTACGGAAATTCAAGACGACAGGTACCGACTATACTGTTCAGTTTTTACCTTTAAATATACGTGGGGTATCTGATGTTATGTCAGTATTGAACAGTGCTTTTAAGCACTTATTTGATCGGTTAACCACCGATATGTCTCCTCATGACCAAGTCCGTCTTATCCTAAATTCCCACCAGTTAGACCGACCCATTTCTTTACCTTTCCTTCAACGAGACCGTCTGACCCCCGAGAAATTCCTGGCCGCAGTGGAACGTGTTGTCCAATCCAATGATCAGTTTACGTTGGATGAAACCGTCGACGTCAACGTAGTTCACGTCGAGATGCCTCATGGTGGTGCACGAAAACGGCGCGACGTAGTTAATCTACAGAGTTACCTGAACAAGAAGCAGTGTTTCATTCAGATCAAAAACAAAGATGAACTTTGTTGTGCGAGAGCGATCGTCGTTGCCAAAGCGAAATTGGATAAAGCGCTTGATTACAAGAACGTTGTCGACCATCGAAAACCCATCCAAGGTCGTTTGGCCCGCGAATTCCACGAGACCGCCGATGTCCCCCTGGGTCCCTGTGGGATCCCTGAAGTCAAGAAGTTCCAAGCTGTCCTGCCTGGTTACCAGCTTAATGTCGTCTCCAAGGAACATTTGAATGCTCTAATTTATTCCGGTCCCGAAGCTGAGAAACACCTTTACCTTTACCACCACGATAACCACTACGATGTCATCACCAGCATGCCAGCCTTCCTTGCCAGAAAGCAGTATTGCCACACGTGCAAGAAAGGCTACGACAAAATAACAGACCACCCTTGTGGAGATCTCTGCAAGCTGTGCAACACCCAGAACTGCCCTGTGATCAAGTGGAAATACTGCAAAGACTGCAATCGGTTTTTTAAAAGCGACGAATGCTTCGCCCGCCACAAAGCCGCCGTTGGACAACAAAAACCTCTCTGTTCTTCACTGATTAAGTGTCAAAAGTGTCAACGCGTTGTCACCCGAGCCAGTATCAACGACCACCACTGTGGCTTAGTGTGTTGCACCGTATGCCAAAAGTACGTCAAACCCGAAAACCACCAGTGCTATATGCAACCCATCGAAACGAGAAATCGACAACCTGCCCAAGAAAGCCAACGCAACGAGTTCCTAGACGATGACGCTGCCGTGGACAATGATGTCGAAGAGCGCAACGATCAAAACCTGATGTTCTTCGATTTTGAATGCACTCAAGATAAAGGCCAACACATCCCCAATCTTTGTGTGGTCCAAAACGAAAGCGGCGATGAGTTCGTGTTTTCCGGTCCCAACACCAAAGACGAGTTCTGCGAGTGGGTCTTCCAGATCGAGAACGCCAACACCGCCTTCATCGCCCACAATTTTCAAGCTTACGATGGTTACTTTATCCTGCAGTACCTCTATAAAAACGGTATAACTCCTGAAGTCATCACCCGTGGCGCCAAGATCCTTTCTCTCTTCGTGCCAGAATTGAAAATTAAGTTCATCGACTCGCTGTGTTTCATCCCTATGCGTCTGGCTGATTTTCCCAAGACTTTCGGTCTCACTGAGCTGGAAAAAGGCTACTTTCCCCACTTTTTTAATCGTGCTGAGAACCAGAGTTACGTTGGACCACTACCTGACGCTAAGTTCTACGACCCTGACGGTATGAGCCCCAGTGATCGAGAGAAATTCTACGTATGGTACAACGACCTCATCGAACGTGACTACGTCTTTGACTTCCAAGCCGAAATCCTAAGCTACTGCCAGTCTGATGTTGACATTTTGCGCCGCTGTTGCCTAGAATTCCGTGAACTGTTTCGTGATGTGACCGATGTGGACCCCTTCGCCTCTTGCCTCACTATCGCTTCTGCTTGCAACCTGGTTTTCCGAAAAACCTTTTTAAGGAAGAATTCCATCGCCATCATCCCACCTCAAGGCTACAAACCCGAAAACAAGCAGTCGGTGATTGCCCTCAAGATGTTAACCTGGATTGCCCTTCGAGACGATGTCGCCATTCGCCATGCACGAAACCACGGTGAACAGCGTATTGGGAAGTATCTGGTCGACGGATACAACGCCGAAACGAACACCGTGTGGGAGGTGCAAGGCTGCCTGTGGCACGGATGTACAAAATGTTATGCCAGAGATACGGTAAATCCAGTCAACCATCTTACCATGCACGACCTCCGCCAACGAACCCTGGAAAAGATTCAGTTCCTGAAAGACGCTGGATATAACGTCGTGGAAATTTGTACCTGCGGCATCGACCGTCAACTCGAGACAGACCCCGAGATGAAGACCTTTTTTGAACGCTTCGAGATCTCCGAACCCCTACAGCCTCGAGAAAGTTTCTTCGGTGGTAGGACGAACGCGACGCGTCTCTTTTATGAAGCCCAGGCCGACGAGAAAGTCCACTACGTGGATTTCTGTAGCTTGTACCCGTGGTGCAATAAATACGGTGAATATCCGCTTGGTCATCCTCAGATCATCACCGAGAACTTTAGACCCATCGACGAGTACTTTGGCATGGTTAAGTGTACTGTTCTTCCTCCTCGTGGCCTCTACCATCCTGTCCTCCCGTACCGCACTCAAGGTAAACTCATGTTTCCGCTATGTCGATCGTGTGCTGACAATCTTCAGCAAGAGCCTTGCGACCACCTCGACGTCGACAGAGCATTGCATGGAACGTGGGTCACTTTGGAGCTCCAAAAAGCATTGGGAAAAGGCTACCGTCTGCTGCAGATTAACGAAGTTTGTCACTTCCCCGAGCACACCGACGGTCTTTTCAAGGAGTATGTCGATACGTTCCTCAAGATTAAGCAAGAGGTAAGATATTAATATTGTTTTTTCATATGTTTCTTATCAATTATGACTTATTATCCTTACTCTTATTCTTCTTCAGGCAAGTGGTTTTCCGGTAGATTGTGACACCGACGAGAAGAAGGCCCAATATATAGCAGATTACGCTGCTAACGAAGGAATTCAGTTGGATCCGAATCAGATTGTCAAGAATCCTTGTCTGAGGGCGCTGGCAAAGCTGATGTTGAATTCCTTTTGGGGTGAGTAGAATAAAATATATTGGATTAAATGTGAATGGAGGGGTGAGTGGAGGGCCGGGGTAGACGTAATGCCATTGTTTACACAGAGGCTAATGTTTTGCTTTTTGTTTTTTATATTATTATAGGTAAATTTGCACAGCGTCCCAACATGACCCAGGTCAAGATAATTTCGGATCCGGCTGAATACTTTGACCTGTTGTCAAGTGACAAAGTGAATGTGACCGATGCGAACTTCATCAACGATGAACTGATTGAGGTGCACTACGAACTCACAGACGATTTCGTCATGACCAGCGAGAAGACCAACGTGGTGATTGCGTCCTTTACCACTGCTCACGCCCGACTGAAGCTCTATGGTGTATTGGAACAACTCAACCGTCGCGTGCTGTATTTCGATACTGACTCCATTATCTACGTGTCAAAAGAAGGAGAATGGGAACCGCCCACCGGGTCTTACTTGGGTGAACTCACCGATGAGTTAGACGGTAACCATATCGTAACCTTTGTCTCCGGTGGTCCTAAGAACTATAGTTACGAACTGAACACCGGTAAAACCGTATGTAAAGTTAGGGGCATCACCTTAAATTTTAGGACTCAGCAAAAAGTTAATCACGACGTTATGTGTGATATGGTTTACCTCGGTGTTGTGTGTGATATCATAGACCCGGTTTCTGTAAATATTCCTAGTAAAATTGTACGCGATAGAAAGAATAAAGATGTAATGACAAAGAGAGAAAGTACGGACTATCGAGTTGTATATAATAAGCGTGTCATTGTAAATAATTTTGACACTTTACCTTATGGATTTTAACTTTGTGTGTTTGTAAATAATTTTAACATTTGTGTGTGCTTGTAAATGGGAAAAATTACATCTTTTATTAACACTATTCATTTGTGTTATTCTGGTGTGAAGGATAAGAGGGTGGATTCAATGATTCAATCTTAGGATTCAATGATTCAATCTTAGGATTCAATGATTCAATCTTAGGATTCAATGATTCAATCTTAGGATTCATTGATTCACGGTTTATACACAATTTGATAATGGGGTAACATAGGCTCCTGGGGGATCAGAGAGGGCACATGTTGTATTATTCAAACGGGACTAATTATCAAATAAAAGTCCTTCCGGGACACATAAGTCCTTGAGAATCTAACGTAATTTAAGTTGTCGCTAAAACTCTAAACGTTTAGTGTACTTCATGCCTCGGAAGCGTAAGGACTGCCCCATCTGTGGAAAGAAAAGTTTACTCAAATTGTCCAACCATTTGGCTGACTTCCATCAATTGTCCTCAAAAGATAGACAATCGTATTTGATTAGCGCTAAAGCTTCTCCTATAGATTTAGAAACTTTGTTAAACGAATTACACAGACTTATCCGAAATACCAAGTACACAAAACGGATACAATGTACTAAGCGGCCAAAATGGTATAAATAAGATTTCACAAGCGTTCTGTTCAGTTTAACTATGTACTCCATACAGTTAAAGGGACACTCCACTCAAAATACAATGGGGGTTTAAATAAAAGATGGTACTGACTTTAGGTTACTCACGAAGTTTGAAAGGTTAATTATTTTTAGTTAAGGAGAAATCGCTCGTCGAATTCGGTAAAATTGTCAAATTTTCGACGCCATGTTGTCTTTCTCAAGCAGACGCGTATGGCAAGCTACGGGTCAGCGGATTCTCAAATATGACGTCACTGAGTGCTTCTTCCCGAAAGGCAAACACATAAATTTTGAGCTGTTCACTATGAGTGTTGTTACTAATCGGTTATCTGGAGACGATTCATCGAGTTCAAGTGAGTGTAGTTCCTCAAGTGAAGATCTAGACGAATTTCTCGGGAATTATGCGCAAGCCCATGAAATTCAGGGATATCAATTCCAGCCGAGACGCGATTCATACGCCAGTGAATCTAGCGAGTCCGATGACGATCAAGATGACAATCATGGCAATAGACAGAGCAGTGATACAGAACAAAGTGCATCTGTCCGACTGGGTAACTTGGACTGGTAAGTTTTTGTTGTCTGCCGATTATTGCTTTACTTGTAATACTGACATACAGATAAAAACACACTAGATTCAATCGTACTTCCTACAGTATGCAAACACAGTCGTTTGAAAATTGAAACAAAGGCTTTCTTCGTTATTTATATTAGGTGCACATGCGAGAATTGTCAAATAATGGACAGGGAAGTTGAGTGTGTCTGCTGTCAAGAAATTCAAGAGGTGTTGAATAAAAATGACGAGGTTTTTGAACAAGAGAAGCCGGCAATACCTTATTCATGTATAACAAATAATCCTGGATTTCAAGCAGTTTGTTTAAATCGTTGGGTTTTACAAGCTGCTTGGTTTCAATATAAACAACAATATGGAACAGAGGCTTTGGAAGGACCAGAGCATAAAATCAACCGTCATGTCGCCTATAGACAGTTAGTGAGATGGTGTTGGGGAGTTATTGGGAAAGAGGTACGAGTTGTCTTGCCATCTTGTGCCGTGAGTTGTATCCGAGCCCATTTTCCCCCTCCAGGCGAAGAAGATGACTTCGAGTTCGTTGGGTTTCTTTTTGCAGATGAGTGATAACATACTACACCGGTAAGTGTTCGATATTTATTTGTTCTTCATGTTTCTCTAAGGATGATTCTGTAAAAATATAACATCATTCTCACCAAATCTCTGCTGTGAGTGACCACTGTGTACACAAAAGTACTACCTCTATTATTGTTAACGTTTCATTCTTGATTTGTGTCGGTCAATTACCTCTTGTTTAGGCGGTTTAGGAATTGGTGCTATGCATTTTGCTTGAATAACTGGCTCATAGTCAATGTGTTGTCCTCCCTTCACTAAAAGAACATCTTTCATCATAGAATTTATATATTCGTATGACTTTGGCTCCTTGATTGGTTTTGCCACCCAGTTTTTCCGTTGCTTTGGGCAGACCACATTAAACCGCTTTTCTCCTTGTTTGGTTCCCTTTTGTACAACTGCTTGTTTCCTGTTGACATGAGCATTGTGATCTAGCATGGCAAGTTGTGTGCGAGCCACCATTCCATTGTAACTAAAATGCTCTCGCTTTGGGGCATACTTTAGCAAAACTGAATGGTATTGCTCCAACTCACCAGTATGGTGGAACTCAGTGAGTTTTTCAATATCATTCAGCAACTTCTTGTTGGTGACAATTTCCTCTAGAGCAACATGGGAAGGAGAACCAGCTTTCAGCCATTTAATGCTTTTCCTCTCTCTTCTAGACATTGTACAATGCCCACATTTCTTGAACAACTGATGACCAGCCCATCGATGCTTGTCGACAATATGGTAAAGAACGGATATCCACTTCTCCCGGAGCATATTGGGGTCTCCACCACAGGTTGATGCACACCACCATAAATGATTGGATATCGCCTGGATCCATGGCATCAGCTCTGCAAATGATTTTTTCTTCGCCTTTTTATGAAGCTTCTTAGTTACCCATTTCGACAAATACCAGACATCATATTGATGTTTGATCTTGGGGTACACACTCCTCATCTTGGCTGTAAATGTAGTGTGCCTGTCAGTGGTCATGCATCGAACAGGAACTTTCTTCTCAAGAAGGGAATTTAGTGTTCTTTTGCATCCCTCGTACTCCATTGCATTTGATGATGTGACTTCTGTTACTTGAACAATACTGAATTCAATCACTTTCTTGGTAGTCTCGTCCATTATGGTGTATGTGCCATATTTCGCTGAGTGGCCAGGGCTGTCACACCGTCCATCACCAGAGATATCAACATGACTGACCTGGCTTAGTTGTTGAACAATTTCAGCTTGACTTGACTTCCATTTATTGTTAACGACTGGAAGTAAATGCTTTTCTTGGATTTTATAGTAAAACGAGGAGCTCACGAACTGCACATTGAGAAATTTTGCAAAGTCATAGATATGTTGGTAAGTGTTACCGCTAAACAGAATGGCTGCAGGGATTAACAGGTTACCAATTGCTGCTCCATTCATCAAAGGCTGTGATTGCCATGTATTTGAATGTCCGTGTAGGCAAGTGGTCTTAATTATTATCATACTACCTTTAAATTGTTTTGTTTTGGTTGTAGTAATGTTTCCACATTGTTGACAGAATTTGAAAAGTTTGTCAAGCTCACTTTCGAAAACAATCCATTTTTTTTCTTCAGTGGGATTAACATTATCATCTTCACTTTCGATATCTTCACTGCCACTTGAAGGAGAATACATGGGAGAATCATCACTGGAACAATTACCATCCAAGTCACTGTCACTGCCTTGGTTCTCAGCTGGTTCTGGATGTGGTGGTGAAGATTTTGGTGGTCCTGCAGAGTAACTGTGATCTTCCAGATGGCCTACAAGATTTTTGTCTTCAAGATGTTTGCTTGACTCTGTTGCAAATCCTGCAGCATTTGTTAAAATGTTGGTGTCAGTCTGAGTTTTTACAGATCTAAATGTCTTGACATTAAAAGTACATGTTTGTAAACCAATTTCCTTTTTGTCTATGATTGTGGGTGAAGAAATTGCTTTAATAAGATTGCTTTTTTCAGATGATACTTCTTCATCAATGATAGAGACCATAGAGGGAGTATCTTCTGTGCATGTATCTTCCATTTTGTTCGGTACATGGTTTGCAACCTTCATAAGATTACTTTCTTCAGATACATCCATGATAGAGCCCACCATAGAGGGAGTATCTTCTGTGCATGTAATCACCTGCACTGTCACAAGCTATATAGAGCAATTAATTATTAGGGGGGTAAGAAATAAGGAGGTAACTTTTAACCCATTCTTGCCTAGGCCAGCTGCATCTGGCCCCTTCCCTCAACTGAATAAAATTGTCTGGCATTAGGAATGGGTTTATTTATAATAATTATTATTTCTTTGGGTGGAAGCTAAAATTAAGTTATATTTTGGTGCATACAAGTCCTTTCAGCCCTGTCTACAACCCTGACAGAAACAGGCATTGTCAGGCCAAATCTATAAAAGTCTTAAAAGGTGAAGTAAGTTGTACTAAAGATTTTATATTTTCATATAGTAAATTACTTTGGTTTAATTTCATATATTCCCAGATCTACCTTGATATTAATGCTTTACTTTTGGTCTAAACTAAACTAACCTTATGTATACTGGATAACTCTATCAGTTATATCTAAATTGTTCTCTCTAGAGGTCCAGTAAGGGCCCTGCCCACCCTCATTGGTCCTGGAAACCTGTGGTGTTTGGTAGAGTCAAACTGGAAGCACTCTTTTCACATGCGGACCAGGTGATTTTTTAAAACCAGATAACTGCACCGTGCAGGAATCGAACCGGCTCGCAGAGGTGAAAGGCACATGCACTAACCACTGTGCCACCAATAATCAGGGGCGTAGGAACTGGGGGGGGGGGGGGAATGGGGCATGTGCCCCCCCAACTTTGTCATGAAGTGCCCTTTTATGATAAAACATGTTTCAAGTGTCCTTTTGAAGCCCTACCCCCTGAACAAAGTGCGCTTTTGAAGCTGTGCCACTCCAAGATCAACTTGCTTCCTTACCTCTCTTTCATGAATTTGCCTTAAACTAGAGGAGCGTGGAGGGATTTTCTTTTTTGCATGCTCAAACAACGTCGGAATTGCAGATGATTTCAGCGTTCTTGGCTTTCTTCTACCACAGATTTCCGTAGCAGGAATAAAGCAATCGGGCGTAAAGTGAGCACTGCAGACAAACGAGTTGTTTATCTTGCGCGGGTTGTCCCTTCTGACATTTCGCAGCCAAATATTTTTCAGTGGCCCACTTGGTACTCTATGGTACGTTATATCGGTCCCTTTAGTCTTTTTCCAACCGTTTGTACACTTGGAAGCCATACAATGCGGCATTTTTGCTAATTTAACAGTCGATTAAACACGAATAACACAACAGAGAAAGGTTTTCTAATTTCCCGCGATGGAGCGAAAAGCACTCAGTGACGTCATATTTGAGAATCCGCTGACCCATGGCTTGCCATACGCGTCTGCTTCATGGCGTCGAAAATTTGACGATTTTACCGAATTCGACGAGCGATTTCTCCTTAACTAAAAAGAATTAACCTTTCAAACTTCGTGAGTAACCTAAAGTCAGTACGATCTTTTATTTAAACCCCCATTGTATTTTGAGTGGAGTGTCCCTTTAACACATCCTTTCGGGCTCATGGTCTCTGGGGGGACCAAGATGGGGAAGACATCCTTTGTCAAGGAATTGTTAGCCAACGCCCAAATCATGATCGACCCTGCTCCAGAAAATATCATGTATTTCTACACGGAATATCAAGATACATTTGCTGAAATAGAAACCCTAATTCCAGGGATTCAGTTTATCCAAGGTTTGCCCCAATCGATGTTGGATAGCATTAATCCCCAAACAAGAAATATATTTATCATTGATGACATGATGGGTGAAAAAGACGCTGAAATTGCTAAACTCTTTACGAAAAAATCCCATCATGGGAATCTCAGTGTAATTTATATCGTGCAAAACTTATTTCATCAAAGCAAGGATCACCGTACCATTTCCCTTAACGCTAGTTACTTAGTCCTCACGAAAAATGTCCGCGATGCTAGTCAAGTAATTCATTTGGCTAAACAGTTGTATCCTAGCAACACAAAGTTTTTCCAGCAAGCCTATCAGATGGCGACTAAAGAGCCATATTCCTACTTGTTTGTCGATCTCACTCCGACCTGTCCCGATGAAATCCGAGTAAGATCCGGGATCTTTCCGACTGACATCCACTACGTGTACCAGCCCAGAGTATAAAAGGGGCTGTTCAGTGACAATGCGATCATTTGACTATGTCTGCTTGTATAAGAAGGAACTGTGATGTTTTAAAAGTACTGGCAAAGTGTAATCCTCAGCTGCGAAACGCAATTATAAAAGCTGCCGACGACGATATATTAGAAGCCATTAGACAGTGTCTTTTGAACGTGTGGTGTGAAACAATTAAGATTACTCCGAAAACAGCAAGGAAACTAGCCCCTTATAACGATCATATCAAGTTTGTTGCTGATAAACGACATCCAGTAACAAAAAGGAAGAAAGTTATTCTACAAGAAGGCGAAGGTTTTCTACCGTTTCTCTTAGCTCCTGTACTTGAACAACTGGCGAGTTTTTTAACCAAATAATGGAACACGTCAGGAGATTGGTACTTGTTCCAGAACATATGACAGATCGAAAGAAACCCTTTGTCACTCCTCTAACAGCGCAGGTGAATGAACTAGATTCAGAAATGCAAAATCTTCTTCAACGTCAAGATATAACACAAGACGAGAAAGTGAAAATGTACGATCAGTCGCTTCAACGTTATCTGAATTATTACGATAAACGAATGAGTAGCCCAGTACGTGTAAACGTCATATCGCCTACGACACCCGCTCCTGAAGAACCAGTAAATACAGAAGAGACTGCAGAAACGGCACCCTCTGAGTTGCCTGGAGAGATAGAAACTGACATTTTAGAAAGTGTACCTGTAACAATGAAATCAAGAGCTCGACAGTTGGTTAAGAAACTTAAAACGAATAAAGACCTCATAGGATGGACTGACCAAGGACAGATGGTATTTAAAGGACGACCTATTCCGGGTACAAATGTTGTTGACTTGGTCAACGATTCTCTACGCCAATGAAAGAACTTCAACCCTGCTGGATGGCAGCTTTTCGCAAAAGCATTAGGAAACATGAATGTTCCCGAAGGCATTATCACAAATGAAAATCGTTTAAGCATGGTACGAGAATATAAGACTAAGGATATTTCAGACACCGCCCCCCTGACGTCATCTCCAGTAACATTGAGAAGAACAAAACGAAGAGACAAAAACATACATCCATATAAATGGGTTAAATAAATTTATTCCTTGTAAAGCTTTGATATTACAATAAAGAATTGTTTACAACATTATTTGTCTTGTATTTATATTACACACTATAATATTTATGCATAAAGTCCCGAACTAGCATATCATTCCATTCTTTATTATCAGTAAACATGCCAACAATTGTTGACATGCGTATATTTCTACATCGATGTAAAGCATAAAATAAACAATATTGTCCACACACGCGAGACCCTAATGACTGTAAAGTCTGTTCATTCCAAGCAAAACTGCTAGCATGATCTCGTAAAAACGTTTCAAAAGTTTTGCTATAAAAGCCCGGTCCTTGTCCGTACGAATCCATGAACTCCCCTTGTTCATCTGAAGTGAGATAAATTGATACCCAATGCGTACCAGGTCCATTACTAGAATCCACATTCAAAATAAAACCTCTAGGTCTTTCCGATATCTGACTTGGTAGACGATCCGATGGTAACACGTCTTTAAATACGGTCTTGGTAAATGGATCACCTTTCAGGACGTTCAGGATTTGTAGAGTGTTCATCTTAACTGCTAAAGTCGCATAGAACGTTACGGTTGGCGTCAATTTCGATAAGACTTTGAAATTCTCCAAGCACCACGATATTTATAGCTGCTGTCAGAGCCGTTCCAAATTGACATTCTATCGATACGTTTCCATTTTTAATCGGTTGAATATGATCGCTTAGGCACAGATCAGCTGTCAGATCAAACACGAATAGAGTGTACCCATTGGCATACTCATCTCGTGTAATACCATTGCCATCATTTTGAAATAATTTGTTAGTACCAGCATACAGGGTTTGGAAAGCGGACACGTAGTTACTTCCTCTCGCAGCAGAAAATTTCAGTTGCAGGGGTTTTCCAGGCAAATGCTCCCCATTTACCGTTAGACCAAGAGAAGTGATGTCGTAGTTTTTGAAATTGAAAGGATTTTTGGCATAGGTACCATTATAAGCATCTGCATCGACCATTCCAATGACTACTCGATCAGGTAGAGGGCCTTGAAATATATTTGGTTGATTGCCTGACATATTTCCTCTCGGTACAGAAACCACTTTACAACTGACACGATTGATAGGGTATTTGGCCGTGATACGTTGAAGGGCATGGGCATGAGCCATCATAACGGTAGAAGAGACGTTGACACGTCGAACGCGAAATACACATTCTTCCAGAACCACTTTAAAGTCAGGATGATCTGCTGACGATACTAGGGAAAATGGGTTTCTCGAACGCACTAGCTTGAGCTTCATTGGTACAGCACCAAGGATATAACGGGCTTGTGCAAACAGATCGGAATGGATTCTGCCTTCCATAGCCACAGACTTACTTTGACTTGCATGAACATACCGCAGTTTCAAACCCTTGTTTGCATCGCCATCTACTGCTACAGGGTTCACGACATCCATTCTACCAGCTTGATCTTTATAGAACAGCGCTGAGGTTAGATGAGATGATTTTGCGTCTTTGCTAAAGTTCAGTACAGTTTCCATATATGATCGGTAGGGATAAGCAGTGCTCGACGGTGTGACAAGCTTGTTGTTCAGGTAAACTTCTACTTGAGAAAATAAAGCATGCATCCACAGATTTACAGGTCCGACTTGAACATTTTCATCGAGATTAGATCCATCATTATTGGTTATTTTTGCTTTCACATGTAGGTAACTGTTTGCTAAATCGGTATACACATCAGAATTTGCAGCACACAGAAACTCAATAGTATCTGAAGCTCCAATACTCGATACTGGATCTATATCTTCCCAAAATCCTTTATTCATTTCTACTTGTGTACCAGGCATTACAAATAAATATAATTCTGATTTTCCACACTCACACGAATCTTTATGTAGGGCACTAAAAGCTTGACTCATGATTTATATTTTATAAACGGTCCAATCTGTGCTTCCGTAGGCTCAGATGTTTTCTTCTTCACAGTTTGTGAACGACTGACGGTTTTACGTTTTGTGTTGACTTTTATAGGAGAATTCACCCGTTTGCGTTTACGACCAGCTCCTGATTGGTTCGTAATCCGACGGACCCCTTTTTGAGCAAGATCTTTCACGGCTTCAGAACCACGCCCTTTTATCGCTTGCTTTACATTCTTCCCTGCCAGAACATCTTGACCAACGTCTTTTACAGCTTGCAGAGCTCTTCTTCCAATAGCTTGAGCTCCTCGTTTTACCAGAGGTATTGCAAAGCGTGCAATACTTTTAAAAAAACTTCCAATGCCGTAACCTTTCTGAATACGTGCACCTCGGAAACCAGGTAGACTTCCACCTTGTTGTCTTCTTAAATAATGCTGTTGAAATTGCTTTACGTCTGGAATAATTGTATGTCTCATTTTTAAATGAAATACGAAGATCTCCGCTGTCTAAAGTGAAGTGTCACGATCGACTTCCCGAAGCCAAATGATACGTTTTCGTTTTTGTCGTCCTTTATATTCACTTCAATTGTTTCGAAGGACTTTACCTTGACAGGAATATATTGCAGGTTACGGAGACTGACGTTCACGTTTTCACCATAACTTCCTTGAATATTGACAATTCTGAGTAGGGGCACTTTGACATCACCGACAAACTGTGCATCCACGATATCAGTGTATACATACATGGCTGAAAATCCACCGTTAACATCTGCTACGTAAGGACTTAGGGTTTTCTTTTT
The DNA here is from genome assembly GCA_035771165.1 of Paragorgia papillata. Lineage (NCBI taxonomy): Eukaryota > Metazoa > Cnidaria > Anthozoa > Scleralcyonacea > Coralliidae > Paragorgia > Paragorgia papillata. Next base: position 1,472,963 of record JAWNZC010000215.1, on the reverse strand, counting down.
AATAAAGGTGTCTTGTTGAAACCCCAATGTTGTAGCAATGTCACCACTAAACCAAACGTTTGCCCCATTTTTTACATCGACGGCAACTTTCCGTGTACTTCGATTATACGTAAAATTTATCTTGGCTCGTGCCTCTTTGTTCATGCTACGGTTTAAAGCCCCCACCAGATCAGCAATGGTGTTATAGTAGCCATTTAGGATAAGACCCGTATCGTCATATTTTGTTCCAGCGTTATAGAGAAACGTTTGTTGATTACCTTTTCGAATCGTGCTCCATGTATGGGGATAATAAAACTCTGATAAAGCTACTTCCCAGTCACCTGTCAGTTGTATAGTTTCAGCAAGCTTCACTTTAAAATTTGCTACAGTATTATCTGGAAAATATTCCATAGAGCTATTGCTTGGAAGCGTTAAATAAAACTGTGTTGCCATGTCGAAGAACAAAACACAAATGAACACAAATTGTAAGGTACACACATTTTTATTTCGTTATATCTTTTACATTATCGGCTGGTACCCAAGAATTAAAATCTTCAGGGTAGCCTAACCATTTTACAAGATATTCTCTACGTTTACCACGCATGCGTGACGTAATTACTCTTTCTATTCTATAAAAGTCACTATCTGTCTTTGTAACTCTTTGCAATTCCTGTTCGTAAAATGTTCCTTGTAACTCTTCTCCGTGATAATCTGCGATCTTGTACACTGGCGGTCGTCTGGGTACTCGCTTCGTGATGGTAAACACCTCTTCGGTCCAGTTAGGTAAGTAACCTTTCTTGAATGTACGTCTTGCTTTGCTAATCCGAACTTGGTCACCGATGTTGAATTTATATTTGATGGGTTTGCTGGACTCGTCACCATACAGTTTTTGCCATACAATACTTTCGTTTTCTCGATTGACATCAGAAGGTCTCATTCCGATACTACGGTGTCTCGAATGGTTGTAGGAATACAATAATTTCTGTAGTACATCGATATATTTCATCGTATTCTTAGCTGTAAAATATTTCCACATTTTCCCCTTTAACGTTCGGTTAAATCGTTCAACGATGGATGCCTTGGTATCGTTGTGTGTTGTAAAAAAACGAATATGTTTGTCCTTCAACAATTTTTGAAAGCGTTTGTTGGTAAATTCAGTTCCTTTATCGGTATGAAGTGTTTCAGGATTCCTTCCTTTCTTTAGTATCTTTTCAAAGGCTTTAATCAAACTCTCTCCAGTCTTTGTTTTTAATGGCTCTACCCACGCAAATTTGGACAGTACATCAATAACAGTTAAAACGTATTTATAACCATTATTTGTTTTACTAAGCGAATCCATAATGACTAGATCGGCCTCCCACTCCTCGTCCATCGCTCCAACAATAACACGATTTCGCTTAAAATTATGCCGTACGGGTTTATGCAAAGTATAGGTATCTTGTTGTCTAAGCCATGTTTTTATCTTGTTTCGGGATATCTGAAATTTACCGTCACTTTTTACGACACGGTATAAGGCATCTACGCCGCCAAAACTTGTCGGACTTTTTGGGTTGTAATACAGATCGTGAAGGTACTGTTCCGCCATCTAATTCGGATGCCTGTATGACGATTTTCCCCCCACAGCACGCTGATATACAGCGAATCTTTCGAAAAATATTACGAAGGGCTATTTGTGGTAAACCTCCACAGCAAGTCATGTTCACGCGACAAAGGTTAGAGGTAAATGAATATATTGGAGTAAACGACACGATATAAATGCAAACATATTTATTACATATTGAATTAGAATACAAAATTATATAAGTCAATAAATATTCAGTTTTTCTATGTCTTCAGTCAATGCATCGACAGATTTTTGAAAAAGGTACTCTTCATAGGCTTCTTTAGAGTCACTCTTTCTACTTGTAAAGGATTCACCCGTTTCTGCGATCTTGTATTGATATTGTAATGGACTGCTGAAAAGACACCCAATGTTATAAATTCGTGGCGAGCTCTCTGTAGGTTTCCATTCAAAGAATCCGCATGCATATTGTCTTTCGTTAGGACACGAGTAAAACAGACGACCTTGGTTGTCGCCTTCTTTCTTGACTTTACGAGTACGGCAAACCATTCCGTGTTTACACAAAGGCTTTGGACTCTCGAAGACATCCCCCCATTGCCAAAACGAGCAGGGATTCTCTCGCTCAGAACAGACGAAGTAAGGTCTCCCGTAACTTTCTCTCATTTTGTCTTTAACCATTCGCAGTGTCGCCAATTTCTGATGGGTAGGACAGACTGGATGTAGACAGCCACTTGTTCGAAAAGCATCTACCGCTTTGCCAAACATGTAACAATCTTCTTCAGGGCAGAAAAAACTGACAGCTAGGTTTTTGTCCACAGTACCAGAATAAGCCATTCTTGGTCGTTGAGTTAGATGCAGGTTTACCGTGTAGACACTCCATTACAATGATCTTTCTTCGAGGACAAACAGTAAGCGAATGATACACCAAGCATAGTAACGCTGTTCAACTCTATGGTTACGCGCATATTAATCAACATTTCTTTGTCTAAGCTCTGACGTCGCCCGGACTCGCCCAGACTCGTTCTTTTGTTCAAATTGCTAATGACCTCCTAATGAGGTTTTACACGTGGAAATATGCAAATATCAGTCTGAGAAGCAGTGAACCAAACCAACGGGCTATAGTTTTATTTCGTTTATATTTTGTCAAATCTATACGTCTCAAATCGTTTATCGTTCTTCGTACAGCTTCTCGAATTGATTCTTCATCCAAGGATTCGTTTACTCTATACACTAGGGTTAAATAGGCGATAATTCGACCAAAATTGTTGACATTCATCTCTTCGTAAATAACACTCAGATTACTCGGCAAGCTATCTCTAGTGATTTGGTCGTTTACACTATCGTACAGATCTTGATGTTCTTCTAGAAGAGTTTTAATGTGAAAAGACAAAGTTTCTTTTTCGATCTCAATGTTATATCTCTCTAGTTCGTCGTAAATAATATCCATCTTGTCAAACGTTTACCGTACGCACTGTTGGGGTAAAGTGTATATATAAAACACCGTACTTTAGTACTTATAAGAAACAACTCGACGGTATTCTACCTACGGAAATCAGTCTGGAATGGCGTAGTGAAAACCAGGGGGTTGGATAAAAGCTAGGGTTGGGGGGAAGTTAGGGTTACTATGTCCCAAAGGAGCCTGAGAAATAATGATGTACGCATAAATAATGAGATTAGGGTTTGGAGGTCCCAAAGGAGCCTGAGACATAATGACGTAATCAGATTAGGGTTAGAGGATCCTAAAGGAACCTGAGAATGAATAAATAATAAGTTGAATATTTAATGAGGCGGCATCCCTTTGGCCGCCAGAGTGGGGGTATTACTACTCCTGGGGAATGACATTCTAGGGTAAACTTTCAAGTGTCATCATAGCAAGAATTTAGAACTGCTCGTTTTCAAATTTGTTTTGTGCCCGCATATTTTACGGGTATCCTGGGGCAGGCATCCATGGAAAATTTTTGAAATTTGTGTGTCTGACCGAAATGATATTTCCTGCGTTCTAAAAACACCTTTTAGCGAAATTTTAGAAGTTTAAAAACAGAAAAACAAGATCGCTACATTTATAATCCAACGTATAGTTGCATGCAGACTTGTTATTTTCAATATATATATATATATATATACTTAAATTTATAAAATACAATAAAATTAATGTGCTGCTTAGGTAACGTTGAATTGTAAAAAAATATGGAAATAGTAAAGGTTCTATAAATCGAATTGAGCTGTACGTTTCTTTGATAAACGGCCTTAGCTCGAAACGCTATTGAACTGCATGCAATATTCCTTAATCTAAATTCACTTCACGTTTTAGGCTGCAGTGTTTAAAAATTATTGGGGCCAACCAACTAGGCATCTACAAATTATTTGCTTCCACCAGTCACAAATCCTTGGGGCCCACAAGGTACAGTTCCTGAGGGCCGACCAGGAATCCTCCTTGTGTCGCTGTGGGCCACGCCGCTCTACACACATGGAAAAATGTATTGTATTTGTTAAATACACATTGTAAAATTCTAATATAAGACCTGCGGCAAGAGCTTATACAGCAGTAATACCGCTAGTGTGCTAATAATCGAGAGAGCTTCTATTAATTGGAAGCGAACAAAATGTTTGGAAACACACACCACAGACACATTACCTTTTTTCTATATATTTGCTCTAGATGTGTCTTTACAATACAGCAAAATATGCACGTTTAAGTTGAATTTGTACTGTTATATATTTGTGACATCTTACAAATTAGTCTTTACGTATAGTTCAGCGAAAAAGTTGTGCTGATTGGTGCAAAGACGGAGTGAAATGCAATGGCGTCTACACAATTGACCCAGATGATCAAGAAGCTTTTGATGTAAGGTGTGACATGACAACTGATGGAGGAGGCTGGACTGTTTTTCAAAGACGAATGGACGGAAGCGTGGATTTTTATCTAAATTGGGCTGACTACAAAAATGGATTTGGTAATCTCAGTGGAGAGTTCTGGCTTGGACTGGACAAGATAAATCGTTTGTCAGAGAGTGGTCAGGATGTTTTGAGAGTTGATCTGGAAGATTTTGAAGGCGAGACACGTTACGCTAAGTACAACACATTTGCCGTGGCAGATGAAACGGACCTATATAATTTGACAGTTGGAGGTTATTCAGGTGAGAAACGTTTTATTTGAGAAAGTTATTAACAGGTACAAAGATATTAATTTGTTTGTAATTGCGTATTTGAAAATTGAAACGTGTCGTACGCTTGGTCAAATTTGTGCAAGACAAGTCGTCACAATCGCAGTATTGCAGAAGAATTGCTTTCTACTCTGTGCAACGTTTGTAGAAACTTGTCTTGCGAAGACTTTGGCTATTGTACAAAATGGTAAAGGTCCTGTTATAGCACGTTCACACGATCTGATTAATCGGATCCGATTATTGCGCTGATATATGTATTTGATTGACTAGAGTGACTTACAAGAGTTGAAATATAGTAAGGTTGGGTATACTACCGAAATATGGAACGTAGATTATGTGATTCGAGCGAAGGTCCTTCGTCAGAGAGAAACGGCACACTACTTTAACTTACAAGAGTGTCGAGTAGTTTGCTGGCGAACACTACAGCTTTTACTTTGATATTTAAATCACATACATCAAAAGGAGATTCAGATCTGATTATTCTCAAACTCATTAATAATTTATGAGAAAAATTAAAAATAAATATTATATTTAATCAGCATTTAGAAATCGGAAGAAGATTACGGTCAAATTTAGCAAACGTTTTGGTCGATTTCGTCTCGTTTGAGAAGCTATATCCAACACTCGTCAGTGTTTGTCCTCTGATGTCTAAATACAGCCAAGCTGGTTAAAACAACACGCGGCTTTGCCTCGTATGTTCAACCTGCTTTGCTGTATTTAGAAATTGGAGAAAGAACACTGACGAGTGTTGGATATATTAGATCGGATTATCTAAACGCGTCTTTACACGGACATGGTGCATTTTTTCTCTTTACAAGGTGATGCTGGTGACTCACTTGGTTGGCACAATGGAATGAACTTTACCACTAAAGATAAACACAATAATAAATTGAGTGGAAACTGTGCTGTCCGTTACAAAGGTGCCTGGTGGTACAATACCTGTCATTTCTCCAACTTAAATGGTTTGTATCTTCATGGTACTAACAGCAAATATGCTGAAGGCGTTATCTGGGAGCACTGGAAAGGACACTACTATTCTTTAAAGACAACTGAAATGAAAATCAGGCCACGCAACTTTTAGAATATCTTTGTTCACACAAAACAGCGTTATTGTTAGAGAAAAGCTAATTTAATAATCATAATTACTTTTATAAACATCAGGTGTCAAAGTCCGTTGTTCTAGGGATCTGATTTTCTGATTGGGTGAGCAGTCTTTGCCGGTGACAGTCAAAAAATTTGAGCGTGATGTTTTCCGCGTAACCCATGGCAGCGGGAAGCCTAACATTTCAAAAGTTGATTGGCACTAATCTTGCATTAAGCGTTAATCTGTTGTTTTCGGTATTTTCTGACTGACTGTTTCACTTCACAGACAATAAAATTCCTTATTAATTCCTACCAAGGTGTGGAAAAAGAAACCTCCGTCTTATTTGTATGATCAACTCTGTATTATTTGAAATAGCACTAAAAATGACAGAGTAACATTTTGAATTTTTTTTATTCTTAGCTTTGCTTGGTTGTTTGATAAGCAAATTAAACATCTTGACGTCACAAATTAACATCTTAGCGTATATAATGAGCCATTGGAGAATATTATATATCTTTGCTATTACCATAGTTAATAGAAAATAAACATGGTTTGGAAACCCGGCAAACTTCAAAGCGGTTAACAATCAAACTACGATTCATGTTGAAAGGTACATGAAGGTGCACAAATCTTTTGTTTTAGGTTTATTAATATTTAAACAGTACGGTTGAGCGATTCAACCCAAACGTTGCTATTGGATGATTGCTTCATTATACAGAAAACACAATATGTTCAGTAACCGTGAAAATGAACAAATTTCCATAAAACTGAACAAAAACATAAAACAATGACTTTTGTTGAGCTTCCAAACCATGTTTCTATTAACTATGCTATTACCAAACATAATAGCGCCCCGTCGTGGTGACCACACTATTTAAGTTTGCCGCTTTTACCCACAATTCTTGCAGTCCGAACAATAGATAATGGCTCATTTGCAATAATTTGGAAGTCAATTTTGGTTTGTTTGTCCGCATTATGGGCTATAAATAGCAGCTCTGCGGTACGCTATTACTTGAAAATCTACATGTTTGGTGTTGTGAGAGAAACACATCCACGCGCTTCGGTCGGATTAATTTGGTTTAATAATAGCAAAGATATATAATCTTCCATGCAACCTCGTCACCAGCGCCATTTGTGGGGTCGGGCAAAAGCAAAATGGCGGGAACAAATGGCCCTGGCACAGACTGAACCATCACCACATATGATTGGTCGAGAAAACATTGGATGTTTTAGGTATTCTGATTGGTGGAAGGAAGGCAGGCGCTCAGGCTAACTAGCGGGCATTAGTTTAAAGGGCTCAAACTACAAAGAAATGATGGCGGCAAAGTTAAAAACAACTTCAAAATCAATGAAAATGAGAGTATTTTAGAATTGAGGTGGCAAAAGAAGATAATTTCGCTGTAGTTAGAATTACCAAAGCATATCGTACGCAGTATAAGAATACATTTAACGTGAGCGACATCTTGAATCTTGCAAGTCAATCGAAAGCCTGAGTAGGCGCAATAAACTTTGAGGAAATTGGGTACGAGTAAAAAATGAGGCATTATATGGCGCATTTTTGGCTGCCTGTGCCAGGCCCATTTGTTCCGGTCATTTTGTTTTTGGTCTCCATCTTTGCCGAGCCCACACAAATGGTCCTGGGACGCGTTGATGACCTTCTTCGAAAAATCGTTAAGCGCGTGCGAAATCTAGATGTCTAATTTGCATCTCAAACAACCTGAAATATCTCGACAATGAAGCAAGGAAAGGAAAAACTGCAAAAGATGTTACTTTGTCATTTTAAGTGTTCTTTTAAATAAGACAGACTTAATTTTCACCTTATAAGCACTGTATTCTAAAAGTAGCGAGGCTGAATTTTCATCTCTGCGTGGAAGACTGGAGGTATACAAACTTCAGGTCTACATGTCTTCTATTGGTTTGCCTGGTCAATGATCAGAAGATAACACTTCAGTTATATATATATATATATAGCTCACTGGGTTAGGCACGTTTGGAGTTAGGATTAGGGTTCGGGCTTGGGACAGTGTTAGGATTAGCACAACCACGAACCACCATACATATCTTATAAATAGCGCTTATAATTGTTGTAGTAAGTCTTGAGTTTGTAATGTTTAGATTTAAAACTTTAAACTATCCTATAAATAGCGCTTATAATTGTAGTAACTCTTGGGATTATAATTCTTAAATTTAAAACTTTGAGCCTATGTTATAAATAGCGCTTATAATAGTTGTTGTAGTAAGTCTTGGGGTTATAGCTATGTTTACGTTTAAAACGTTGAAAACATGTAAAAAGACGTTTATAATTCAGTAGTTCTTGTTTGTACAATAAAAGAAATGAGCTGAAGTTGTAGATTTAATTATATAACTCTTGCATTGCCTAGTTCGTTCATGAGGAATCAATAGCATTCGACGTTCTTGACGCAATCATTTTGACACGACATTTTTGATGCGGTATTTTTGACGCGACATTTTTGTTGCGGTATTTTTGAGCCGAGATTTTTGACGCTAAACAGAGCCCCGCTTTTTAGCACTTTGTTTGGTTCTGAGACATTGCCGCTAGCGGTTTTCCCTTTCTCGCGCATCGCATGTTCACCACTTTTTGCGAAACAGTTTTGAAGCTGAAAGTGTTGTTGTATGCGTGACATATGTTGCGTGGTTTTGAAATATATAACTACGCAATAACATATAATATTGAGTTCTTGGATAGCGATATGTTGCGTGGTTTTGAAATATATAACTACGCAATAGCATATAATATTGAGTTCTTGTATAGCGATGTGTCGCGTGGTTTTGAAATAGACTGAGGCAATAACATATAATATTGAGTTCTTGGATAGCGATATGTTGCGTGGTTTTGAAATAGAACTACGCAACAACATATAATATTGAGTTCTGGGATAGCGATATCTTGCGTGGTTTTGAAATATAACTACGCAATAACATACAATATTGAGTTCTTGGATAGCGATATGTTGCGTGGTTTTGAAATATAACTACGCAATAGCATATAATATTGAGTTACTGGATAGCGATGTCTCGCGTGGCTTTGAAATAGACTGAGGCAATACCATATAATATTGAGTTCTTGGATAGCGATATGTTGCGTGGTTTTGAAATAGAACTACGCAATAACAAATAATATTGAGTTCTTAGATAGCGATATGTTGCGTGGTTTTCAAATAGAACTAGGCAATAACTTATAATATTGAGTTCTTGGATAGCGATATGTTGCGTGGTTTTCAAATAGAACAAGAAAACAACATATAATATTGAGTCCTTGGATAGCGATAAGATGCGTGGTTTTGAAATATAACGAGAAAATAACATATAATATTAATATTGATGTGTTTGATAGCGATATGTTGCGTGGTTTTGAAATAGAACGAGGAAATAACATTACTTAGCATAAATTTACAAGTTTCTATTACAAATCCTTGAATTTCATTGGCTATCGCAGGAGTTACTATCCGTTGTTAGTATAATTTCATAGTGGAAAAGAGGCTTTCCAGCTTTGTGATTGGTCCGGTCAGCGGTGAATCTGAGGTGATAGTCACCGCCTAGCGCGGTGACTATTACATCACAATAAATTGTTCTTCAAAAGTAGTTTTTGGAAAAGAGACTGGTACTTATTCAACACTGCACTGACTTTACTCGTTTCAGTCTCCCACTCGGAGTTATCAATTTGAAGTATGAGATTTTAGAATTTGTCGATTCATTGAAGTGTTGATTTTTTTTTTCAAAATGGGGTCTGTAGTTTTTGAGACAAACAAAAGAGCATAATACTGAAAACATTTATCACTGAGATGTTGTACATATCTAATATCGTAAAAACAAAACTTTATAAAGGTAAGGAAGTATATTTTCTATAATTCTTCGTATTTTTTGTATGTTTTGGCTAGGTTTTGGTCGTAGCGAAGTTTTCGAAAAACTCGTCATGAGTGAAGAACATATAGAACATGAATTAAGTGCAAAAAAGCCGTAACACAGGATCCAAAACACCAGAATAAAAGTCTTTTTAGCATATATTTGAATGTATGTACAAGTTTAATTCCAAAGTAGGATGTTGTTAACTGTTTTTTTGAAATTATTTACTGACAAAGACTGTAGCTTGCTAACATCGTCTGTGAATAAACAGAATCACCACTGTTAAAATGAAAGCAGTTGTTTAAAAGTTTTTGTTTCAACGTTATTGGTTTTTTATCAACCTCTGAAATTATACTAAAACAATTAGTCACCTCAGTCTCGGTGACTATCGGTGTATTTACCTCGCCGCTTCGCGGCTCGGTAAATATTCACCGATAGTCACCTCGACTACGGTGACTAATTGTTAAATAGAAACCTCTGGCGATAAGCCAATGACAAGCTTTCTTTTATCTAAATTGACCAATCACAAAATGCGTAGTATGTCACGATCAATGATCAGTAAAGCCAGCGGTTGTTCTGTTAAGCAACAATGGCGCCGAAATTAGAAATAGAGTGGGAAATGACAGAAGAAATTGAACATTTACGCGAAGCAATAAGCTCTACAGAAAACAAAAACGGCTACAAAATGGTTAGAATGGAAATTATTAATGGTAAGGTCGTTAAATTGTTTATCTGTGTTCGTTTAAAACGAAATATCTGCAAACAAAACAAATTTCAAAATTACGTTTGCTACTGACAAGATTTCGTGATGTATTAAACTACATTTTAAAATGAATGTTTGTTTCAACTTTTTGTCATTTTTACATATCAAATGAGTGAAAATATCTTGTTTCAATATTGTACATGAAATCCCATGCTAAATTATGTAAGAAAACTTTACTTTTCGATCAGTTACCGTATGGGACAGGGAAATGCCCGAAATGATGTTGAACATTTGTTGTTTGCAGTTAAGAAATGTATTAAACGAGCCTCAAAGAATACGTTATGGTCGAGAATTTATTTAACTTTTGCGTTGGTAAATTTATACTAAAACAATTAGACAACTCGCCCTCGTTTTCTATGAGCGATATAGTCGGAGTTCTTGGATAGCGATATATGTTGCGTGCTTTTGAAATACATGTAGACCGAGGAAATAACATATATTGTTATATACCAAAGACTTTCGTTTGCATGGCCAGAAATTGCGGACATTTGAGCCAGCGCTGACTGTACATCAGCCTTTCGCAGAGTTCCCTATAAACTCCTCGGTGACCCCTACAATCGCTCATCGCTTCTCTATTTCGGTATGAAATGAAATATGGCTTCCCGTGCAGAATTTTACGGGGTGGAAAAAATCATAGCGAGGAGGAAGACTACACATGCATTCTGTCTTGCAGAATCTAGTGCTTGTTCTAAATAAGCTAATTCAGCGTAATGAATAGCGATTCTCTTTACATCCTCCATTGCCATATTTCTCAACCTACCCACACTCTTACAGCTTACGTGATTTGAACAGTGATTTGTAGACAATACAACTTTCTGCTTGAATTTTGATACACTGAACGCTTTTAGTATATTAATATGGTCAGTCGAGTGTGACATGTTAAAAAAATAAAAATTCGCGGGGTTTTGCAACCGGAAGTAAAAGTGCTACGCGTTTAAACGCTGACCAGGCTGACTGGTTTACTCATTCTCCCCGGCATTAGAAAGCCCGGGTTCTAAGCTTTATTTTGGTATCAAACATGGCGGCAGAATCTGGAAAATCACAGTTTTTCTAGCGAAAGGTTAAGACTACTTTCGATATTTCTGGTATATATGGCGAGCTGTTTGATTCACTTGTCTGTCTTCGACTTTTGTATTTTCTATCTCCAAAATGTACGCTGTTAATGGTCATAAATCTGGCTGAAAATCTCAGTGTGTACTAAAGATTATGTTGGCTTCGAGGAACGAACTCGGCAAACTTTACTCCAGTTTAAGGATGTTCGACCAGCGACTGTTAAAGCTGATGACTTGTAAGATGTTTTCGATTTCTGTACAAGGGATTCACAAGCACAGATTGCAAATTTGAATGTAAGATTGTACCGTGAATTTTACGACATTTTGAGTTAAAATACTATCTATGCGATTTGAATTATGTTCTAGAAGAAGAAACCAACACGGCAAATAATTCAACGGGCCTTTCAATTGCTTTTATTTTGAAATGTTTTTTCTTTTCTATACATTTTCCTATCAGCGCAGACGCCATTTTAGTAACGAAATACGCACATGCGCATTGTCGATGTCCGCAATTTCTGGCCATGGCCAATAATGAAATCCTATTGGTCAAATCATGGCCACGTGTTGTTCAACAAACTCAATGTTTCCCTCTGACGTCGCTTCAATCATGCGTTGTTCACGTGAATACACGATTATTGCATCAGATCAAGAACTTTGGACTCTTCGGGCATTTTGAAAACAAGAGCTTGTTTGGTACGAAATAGTCCATTTTCCGAAAGAAAGAATTTCTATACACATCTTCAAAGAAGGTCTGAAAAATACTTGGAGAAATTTAAAGCTGCTCTTAGTGTTGAGTCTGGTGTATTTGTTTTGTTGAATGACTTGAATAGAAATTACGAAGACAAAGTCAAAGTGTTTTGGTAAGTCTTTTCGCCGTTTGCAAGTTTCAAGGCAGTTTTGTATTTTGTATTTTATAAGTCTTTGGTATATAACAAAACGCTTGTTGACTTTTGCTTCGAGAAACATAGAGTTTTACGGTCCATCAGGCTTCAATGTCACCCTTGAAGCCTTCGGGTCCGTAAAACTCGATGTTTCCCTCGGCGCCAGTCAACAAGTGTATAATATTGATGTGTTGGATAGCGATATGTTACGTGGTTTTGAAATAGAACGACGCAATAACATATAATATTGATCTGTTCAAATAACGGAGTTTCACGAATTGTTCGCCTCGTAACGACTGGACGAATTGGACAAATTGAACGAGCCAACAAATATTTATGCGGTGCAAGACGCCGGGAGTCGTATCAAATGACGGATTTAACGACTCGTTCGCCCAGTATCTGTTCGACAGTATTTATGCGGAAGAGTTGGGTGCAAGACGACAGTCGTATGAAATGACGGATTTAACGAGTCGTTCGACCCGTGTCTGTTCGACAGTATTGGACATGTATGAATGTCAATACTACGTAAATGATTCGTGGTTTCTGCTAGATACTGAACCAGGGTCGGCGTGGCTCAGAAATAGGGACCGGGAAACAACGTGATAAGGGCCCACTTATTGGGGGGGGGGGGGGGGGGGAGGGGGGGGGGGGCGAATGGATGTGGCGAATGGCGATAATGTCGTAAGATCCAAACCACCCACAAACTAAAAATTGACCTTAATTAATGATTTTTACCTAGAGAATCAATAACATTTACAACTTGAACTCCTGGAGGCAAAGCATGTTGTTTACTTCACATTAAAATACAATATACTATGTTTATGAAATATTTTGAAATGTAGCTAAATGCATTGTTAACACTTAAGCTTATTTAACTTCTAAAACTTTGATCTTGGCTTGTAAGAATTGAGCTAAACTATAGAGGTTGGACGGTACGATTCGCAACGATGATTTTCGCAACGTGTTGCGCGGAAAGTTTCGCCTTGCAACATGCCAGGTACATCGATTTTCGTCCCGTGTCAGTAACAGCGCCTTAAAGTTAACTAGAATTTTATACAACCGACTTGTGGACTTATGTTATACCTATTTACATAACTACATAAGTAATAGTCTCTAAGTTCTTGGACGTGGAAGCTAACAAATCAACGACCTTGTCCATTGAGACTTTATTTAGAAGCTCGATCTCTACGCTCATCAACATTAAACTCTCCAGGTTTTCTTGGGTTAGCGATGATCGAAGCCTTGTCGTGATCAACTTTAACTTTGAAAATGATCTTTCACACTCGACCTGGGTGATTGCTAGTGTCAGCAAGAAATGATAGACAGTGTACAGCTCTGAATATGCTGTACTGTTCAAGCTGTACTGAAGCAAAACCTTGTAGGCACATGTAAAACATGACCGACAGGTTTTGGCCTTTCTCTTGCACAAGGAGATGTCAGGCCGCCATTCGTCTCCACCATCCCAATCGTCGGATTCGTTCTGACCGCTGGCGTTGGCATCTTCTAACTTGTCTATAAATTCGAATTGCTCTGGGAGGGACATGCAGAGTCTTGGGAATGTGTCCATGAAACTTTCCAGCTGAGTCACTAGGAGATCTTTGTTGACTTTATCCCCCAGAAGACTGCAGACCTTCTCTAGAGCTGATGGAGGAATCCCTGACTGTTTCAGCTCTTGAAACCTTCGCGGATCAAAACACGAGAAATCTTTGTACGCATTCTCGTGGTCAAGAAACCTGGTCTTCAGGTTAGATAGCACTCCATCCATAACGACATTGAAAGTATGGATTCGGTAGTGCTCAACTTCATCCAACACGCAAACCTTCGTAACGCCTTACTTCACACACATTGGGCCCCGATTGATTTCACCAGACCTTACCTGCTTGGGGCCCACTATTACCAATTTTGGGGGGGCCTACCGGGAAATCTCCCGGTGTCCCGGTGGGCCACGCCGCCCCTGTACTGAACTTTAGACTGCCATCGTCGTCCTAGCTTGCTTAAGCTCATACCTTTATAGTGAAGTTTGCGAAATGTCAATTTAGTCTCTCACTAATGGCGCCGGTCAGGCAATTATTTAGGTAGGTCAATACGAAGACGGAAAATTCGGGACACAATGCTGTGCTTTTGGTTGTAAAAAACAAAAAAGGAAGGGGAAAAACGAGAGAAAATTCCGTAGCAACATTTCATGCATGCAGTTGTTCTCTTACCCGAGTCAAAGTTAGCCGGGGATTACAAGCAAAATTTCACAGGTAGGGTCAGCTTGCTGCCTGGGTCAACTTTATTAAACGTGGTTACCAAGCACAAATAACAAGAAGCCTGGAAACTAGCAAAAAGTTGTCCCGTACACTGACCTATCTATAACTGGACTGCGTGCTCCTATTTACACCGTTTGTTACTCATAACGATAAAACGAGCTACCATGTGTATGAACCTGCGACCAATAAAACGTAGAGATATGCATGTGGGCGGATTTGACAGCGAATTGCATGACACGCGTATTCAAAACAAAAATTTGAATATGCATAATCATTCATTATCGTCTAAAGGTATTCAACATCTAGAAATAAACATACAATAGCATGGATATGGGGACCATACAAATCTAGAGATTAGACATCAGAGTCAAGAATGTATTCATTCAAACGAAAACGTTGTTTATTAATATTGTTAAGCACCCACAGGCGAACAATAAAGTGAATGTATAATCATTACAATGGTCTTAATTGCCAACTGTGTGTTTGTAATAACAATAGAATTCATATCAAGTTCATTTAACACAAATATCTTTTCAAGTAAACACTACAAAATATGTGGGATATCAAGCAGGAAATGTCATATATCCTTCAGCCCTGGATGGCCTCCCCGTTTAAGCAACGTGGAATGTATGTTTGCATGAAGCGGTACCATTGCCTGCACTTCGCTGGAGTTATTGTACCAATATTTCGCTGTAGGGCATCTAGGAGAAGATGGGTTCGAAACTCTCCCAAAGGCAGTCGTCGATTTCTTGCCGCGGCTCTATCACCCATCAAACGCTGAATTTCGGGTCGGGAAATGTCCGCTTTTATTGCTGCTTTAAGGGCGCTTATTGCTTGCCCCACAATGTTTAAGAATGGGCTGTATGGAAGTAGTTTCCGTAACTCGGTATTGGGAGCAGGGACAGGTGGGTTGTTATGTGCTGGTGCGCCGTCATATATGAAGATGACGTCCTCATCAGGATCCAGATTGAGGCGTGTCTGTGTAAGAAAATCAGCGAAGCGTTCACGATTCATTCCTCCTAGAAAGGCCGTATGAAACACCAAGCCACCATTTGCCGATACTGCTAAGCAAACGGTCATGTTTCGTCCTCGCTGTCCGCAAACCTGGCGATACGCTCTTTCACCTAATCTTGCTCTCCCATGACTACGGGCGGTCCAAACGTTGTCTCCGCATTCATCGATAAACACACAGTTCCGCAGGATGGCATGGTTCATGAACCAGTCTGCATATTCTCGACGTTTTACAATTACATCGGGTCTATTTCTTTCGTTTGGAACGCGTCGCACCAGTTTAAGTGTGAACAACATCCCATTCAGTGTTCGTGCAACTGTACTTGCATGGATTTCGGGTTTGTGTGGGAGACGTCTTCGTAATTCTCGATTTATCTGTACAAGCGTTAGGACACAGTTGTCGTTGATAATCTGTTCAAGACAGTCTCGCATTTCCTCGTCTACACGGATGTTGTTTCTGCCGCCCCGAGTCAACTCATGGATTCGTCCTTCTCGGATAAAGCGAGCCACTATCCCTCGCGCCGTTGACCTGTTAACTCGCAATGTATCCGCAACGAGTAAATAGTCTTCGTCTTCATTCTCAAAGGCTTGTACAATTCGCTGTCTGTGTTCTTGTCCGATTCTATTACGCCTGAACATGTCCACGTACCTACACCTTGTACCGACTGCGTAGTCTACAGATACACACAAACCACGCGCCGTATTTATATGTTCGTGTGGGACTGCTTATTGTTTAAACAAAGTGCGGAGTCCCTTTCATGTCTCGACACTGCGTGTTAGGAATATTCCACCACATTAATGCCAATTAGGTAGTGTTTACTTGAAAAGATATTTGTGTTAAATGAACTTGATATGAATTATATTGTTATTACAAACACACAGTTGGCAATTAAGACCATTGTAATGATTATACATTCACTTTATTGTTCGCCTGTGGGTGCTTAACAATATTAATAAACAACGTTTTGGTTTGAATGAATACATTCTTGACTTTGATGTCTAATCTCTAGATTTGTATGGTCCCCATATCCATGCTATTGTATGTTTATTTCTAGATGTTGAATACCTTTAGACGATAATGAATGATTATGCATATTCAAATTTTTGTTTTGAATACGCGTGTCATGCAATTCGCTGTCAAATCCGCCCACATGCATATCTCTACGTTTTATTGGTCGCAGGTTCATACACATGGTAGCTCGTTTTATCGTTATGAGTAACAAACGGTGTATTACCTTTGAGTTAGCCAAAGTGTCCCCAAAATCGTTTTCAAAATGGCGGCATTTATGGGTCCTTTTGCCAATGGTGAAGGTCGCTGACCTAAGAACAGGACTGTCGACATATGTTTTTAAAACTGCATTTTCCTCGGCAATAATTCAGTCGAATTACATTAGCAGACGAGAAACTCATTATTTCTTACTTCTTAGGTGTTTTAAAATCTGGTAAACGACGAGATTTAAGAGAAGTTTTTAAGGGATTTTTTAAGACAAGAAAGCCGGACGACAAACTATATCAGACTGGGACAGTAGAAGACCGTCAAAATCCGTCAGTCAGAAAGCTTTCGTCTTCTAATAAGAGGACTTCATCGAGTTATAAAAAACAACACTTGGAAAAGGTTGATAAAGACACTCTAAGGAGAACTCGGCTACGCCTCGCTTCTTTACGATTTTCTGGTGATCTTCAGAGATTCTTTATAGAGCTGGCGACTTCAGAAAACAAAATGTTTGTAGATTTTCATGACCATGTGTATTGACAGTCTTCTTTATTTTATTGCCAAGTGTTCGTGCCGTACGCCCGGTATGTCAAACGTACTGACAAACGCATTTTTAATCAGCGAAATAAATATTGTTTTCCGTTGTTTTGTGTCTGAAGACATGGTTCATGGTTTGGCAAGCTCCATGCACTGCGTTATGGATGCACTTGGGAAGTTGGAGAGCACACGAAACTCTAGAGTTGTTCGCCGCGGCTACG
Source organism: Paragorgia papillata (assembly GCA_035771165.1). Classification (NCBI taxonomy): domain Eukaryota; kingdom Metazoa; phylum Cnidaria; class Anthozoa; order Scleralcyonacea; family Coralliidae; genus Paragorgia; species Paragorgia papillata. The sequence continues at coordinate 1,455,381 of JAWNZC010000215.1, read as the reverse complement.
CCTCGACCAACGCTTACGCTTTTTACCTGCCTTCCGAACTTCCCAGGTGCATCCATAACTCGATGGAGCACGCCAAACCTCGCATGAACCATTTCTTAAAATATAATTTTCAACCCATGACCTCGTGAAAAACAAACCTTATTACGGATTGATAGGCTACAGGGTTTAAATATCATTAAATAAATAAAGGTATAACAGAGCTTTCACCGTATACTAAAAGTACAAATACACTCCCACTAAAATGTTAAATACTACCTTGTATTGGCCGTTTGCATCTAGTGCGCTGACGAAGCAAGACACTATCATCCATTTTACAGAAGGAGATTCTTTTTAGCGGAAAAATAGTCCAAAGTCTGTTTAAATTAAAAAGAAAAATAGTTATTCTAAATTCTAGAAAAAAACCCTGAACAAACGAGCGTAATAAGGCATTTACTGCATAGCTTTTGGTTCATTTTATTTGTTGCTTTTAGCCCTGAGAGTTTCTAACAGAAAGACTAAAATTGTAAAACTAGAATGCACTATACACTTTGGGGGATAATATTCTTTGAATAGTTCTACCAGATTCCAACCAACCTCAGAATTTGGCAAAGCAACAGAGATTGCCCTACCAGATTTGTAAAATGTCATATTAATAGCGAAGCGCGCAGTTACTATTTATAGACCAAAACTCAAACAAACAACCGAAATTGAATCTCGAGCGATTTTTAATGAGCAATTTTCGTTTGTTGGAAATGCAAGAATAAATTATAAACTCAGACAAACATGAATTTTACGTCAGCCATGCGCGTCGCTATTCTGGCTATCAAACCAGCAGATTTAATAATTCCTTTGATTACTTTAAATACTTTCTTTGATTACAGTATGCGAAGTGTTCCTGTTTTGTGTTCATGATTTTCTTGGAATTTTCAATTGAATATTTTTCTCAAGATTTGTCGATACAATGTAAAAGTAGAATTATTGCATGCTAGCTAGTGATGATGGAGAGTATATATATATATATATATATATATATATATATATATATATATATATATATATATATATATATAGATATATATGATGATGATGATGATGATGATGATGATGATGATGATGATGATGATGATGATGATGATAATGATAAAGATTGTTCTCCGAGTGAACGAAGCCGCGTTCTTTGACCACGGCTGGATTTGAACTTACCAGTCTGACACTCTACGAACCGAGCCACGCGGTCAACACCGGAGAAGGTTGAGAGAATGGGGTTTAAATACTGAATTTTGAAACTATCAAGCCAGCATCGACCAGACTGTAAAATTGGCCAACTGTGCGGAGAATTTTCGATCGTCATTGCCGTTTTTGCGCGGACAGATCGCCAAAATTGCGTAAAATGCGCAGGAAAATGGCAAAAAATAGTGAAAAAGACATGTTTTCAGTCAATTTTTGGCAACATGCGCGGATTTCGTCAAAATTTGCGAAAAATTGCGTGGGGAATATATTCGTAGGCCAAACTTTACAGTCTGGAGCATCGAACTGTACTCAGTTCAGACGTACCATACAATGTGGAAATTGATACTCGGGTAATTAATTTCCACATTGTATGCATGTAGAGACTGTCTGAACTGGGAGCAGTGGGCAATTCTAAGTGCTTAAGTATGTAATTTATGAAAATCTGCTAATTATTAGACTACATTGCAATATTCAATGAAAAGTTGGGACTACTTTTTTAATTATTCCATAGAATTCTATCTATTCATATATTCTATAGGATTTGCAGAGATTATTTTATAGAGTATATACCCAATCCAAACTGCTAAGGAGCAGTTGAATATATACAGAAATCAAAACAACAGCCAGAATACAGAGTGTAGATACCAGTCAATGGCAAAAATTGTTGGAATTTACCCTGCAGTCTTCAATTATGTCAATTACAAATAGAAATAAAATTTAAACAGTTCAAAATAAAAATTAAACAGTTTTTGTGAGAAACCAGGTAAATTATCATGGATAAGACATGGTGTATATCTTGCTACTCTGCAGGTTTAAGGTGTAAACCAGAGTCAAGTTCTTTATCATAAATTGAGGTTATCACCAGTGGCGTAGCCAGGGTCATGGATTGCGGGGGGGGGGGGGGGGGGGGGATGCAAGAACCTCGATCTCCTAGGAGGGTCTGGGAGTATGGTCTCCCAGAAAATTTTGCATTTCTAGCAACTCTGAAACATTATTTCCTGCATTAACAAATAATGTGCTATGACAGGGGAAGAAAACAAAAATTAATTTCCAATTGAAATTCATCCCCTTATTTAAGAGTAATCTGAGTAAGAGTATTTAAGAGTAATCTGAAAGCCATAAATTACATAACAAATGTTGTTGTAATAAAACCAGAACATAGACTGATACATGTCCGAATATCTTTAGATTTATTTATAAACAAGTTGGAGGCATTTTGTATAGACCCTTACTTAGCATTGTAATTTATAGCATATGCATGCCTGCTCTATATATAACACATTACAAGTCTACTCGCTTGGCCTTAAAGCAATTGTACCCCCCCCCCCCCCAAACAAGTTATCCACGGATTTAAACTTTTCACGAGAACGGTCTTGGAGACCATTGGGGGTGACCCCCCTGGATATGCCACTGGTTATCACAACTTTTGTGGACATATCTCTTAGAAATAAAATTTAAAAATTTAAATGAAAAGGAAACTATATGGGGTCACCACAAAGAGTGGGTATCTCCCCAAAACTAAAAAAGTGTAAATATAAAATATGAAAATATGGGGTCACCATGACTTAACGTGGGTATCTCCACAAAATTAAATAATTATAACTACAAAAATATGGGGTCACCACTTAATGTGGGATCTCCCTGTAAATATAATTATATAAAAATGGGGTCATAAATATTTATTTGTGGAGATACCCACTCTATGTGGTGACTCCATATAGTCTCCTTTATGTCTTATTGACGAAAATAAACATATCTCTACAAAAGTTGTGATAACCTCAGTTTCTGATAAAGAATTTGACTGGTTTACACCTTAAACCAGAGTAGCAATATACACCATTTGACTGGTATAGTGTTAAACTAATGCTTCTCAACCAGGGTCCATATGCACCCCCAGAGGGTAATAACAAAGTCTTGGGTGTGAATCTTAAAGAGAAGGGGAATTGGGGGTGAATGGCTTATAATGGAGAAATCTGCTCCAAGGGAAAAAATGTTTTGAACATTAAAAGTCTGAAAATAGCATGCATGTGGAACCACAGTGAAATCCCTGATTATCAAACTTTGGAAACCCAGCTATTTGTATACTAAAGTTGAACATCAAGGACATTAAGAGGCAAATGCTTTTTATAAGGGGTTAAAAAAAGAATAGAATCAATAGATTAATTGTTAATGATTTAATCATTAACTATAATAGAATTTAGATATGCCAAGATCTGGCAAGAAATAAAAGATGTGTAATCTGACACCAGCTGACTAGTGAACTGCGCAATTGTATAATATTGTCTCAAAATTCAGTAAACTGTTATGTTATACTGTTAGTGTTATACTATTGTTGGGAGAGAGGTAGCTTGCGATCGTGCTCTATAGGCGGCCTGATTTCAGGTTAAGGGAAAGGGGAATCTGAGAAAAAAGGTTGAGAAGCACTGTGTTAAACATTGTTTTGAGCCTTAATGTACACAAGTCCTAATTAACATACAATAAATTTAAAAAAAGTATTGTAAAGACTAATTATTTATAAACAATTTTCACGCAACACAAAGTTAATATGTACTCACTTGTAATTCAGTAATTGTGCATGAATAAAAACCACAACGTGAGGAAAATGTACTCAGACCACTTCAGTCATTAAATAAGCATCCACTTCTGATTTGAACTGAAAAACAATGAATTGTAACAAAATTAAGATTTGAAATTTTAATAAACTAGATTACTATAAAATTGGCATTTACAGTTAACAACAAAATTACAATTGATTGGTTGCAAATATTGATTTATTTAGCTATATTACTTGCTTGCAGAAAATTATAAGCTTTAATTTATCTTTTAAAGAAGAAATGCAGTCCAGGTATAAACTATTACAAATATTTAAATAATAAAATGTTTGTTTCCGAAAAATAGTCTATAGTAGTTTATTGGTTTAGCAGCATGAGCCATGTACAGTAACTAGCAAAACGAATGACAACAAAGTTGGCTGTCAAGTTTCAACCAGGCAAAAGCTATAAATATACGGAGTAAATATATAAACAGAGTAAAATGGCTATAAAATGGTTGAAATTTTAGCAATTTTTACACTAATTACTTGTGATGAAATTACTTGTGTTGTGGGCCGGAATAACCCCCCCCCCCCCTTCAAAACAGTGCCTTAAGCTATATATTTTGAAGACAGAGTCGACACACGTCTGGTGTTACTTGGGATGTGGGCCGTCCCCCCCCCCCCACATTTTATGTGGGTGGGCAGGAATAACCCCCCCCCCCTTAAAAACTCAACTGTTTAGTCTGCCAATAACCTGGGGGTTATTGGCATTTTTGCAAAAATATGGATAAATCGCTTCAAATCAATACAAGAAACACACAGATAGAAGACAACACATCACGAACTCAAGGTAAAGTTATTTTATTGAAAAATCTTCCGTATTTTAGTTCATTTAATCATTTAATGTTCTAAATTAATTGAAAGTTTGAACGTTAAATTGCCCGCATGGCGCGCGCCACAACCTCAGCTTGGGCCACCTGTGATCCCACAGAAATATATAGTCCTTCTCCGCGTCTGGTTTTAGTCCAGACTAGTCTAGGTAGACTTGCAATAAATACACGAGGTCGAATTGAATACATATGTTACGTACAACCTCTTCAAAAACTAAATTACAATCACAGTAAAACTAGTTATTTGAATTTACATACAAGTATGTAAATTACATGTATGTAAATTCAAATACTGCGATATTCGGTTAAGCTTGGAGACCGGAAGTTTTATTAAAAAGTTTGATCGTTTCACGATTTGACACGTTCCCATGGGAAATTTGAATGTTTGAACATTTTGACCAATAGAAATTAAGGCATTGCGTAAACTTTTGAATTTGCCCTTGAGAACATCCTAAATTGCCCTTGGTAACGTTGCGTTTCAATGTTCAAACTTTTCGATCAAACTGTTCGTCTCCAAGCTTAGCCGAAAAGCGCAGCATCTAGTTTTACTGTGACTGTAATTTAGTCTCCGAAGATGTTGTACGTAATACAACGAAACGTTAGATCTTGATAAAAATTTAAAAAATGCCACTGCTTCGTGTTTTATTCTGGGCTCTTATTCATCAATAGATTACGCTTTCCGCCTGGTCAATCACTCAATCTATAGTCAGTTTTCATATATATTGATTCAAAATTCAACCATAATAAAGGATAAACACGATTTGATAGCCGCCTTGATATAGTTTCGACTAAATTAATAAAATATATAATTTTGTAGCACAGGCTAGAACGTTGGAGAAAAGGATGGACTGGATATTGATGTTTTATATTAAAAACAAACGCAATAGTTTGGGAATTATTTTATACAGTTTTAAAATTTAAATTTTAGAATGCAGGTAGGCCATTTAATATATTGATACATAATTATAAACACGTCTCAACCGTATATAAACTCAGTCATCCACAACTTAGAATAACTGCTCCGAGATTCCCGTTTTGTAACTTACGGGTCCATGCACTTTTCTGACAACCATTGTTCAGCACTGCCATAAACAACTTGGACTTTCGCATCGGCTTCGCCTTCAGTAGCCATCGTCCCTGATCATCGAACGAAGGACCCAAGTAGACTGCTTTTCTCAAGGTCTCCACCTGCTACAACGAAATTCCTCACCGTGCCATGTTGAAGTCGATGAAGTTCAGAGAACACAAATGGCAATATCTGATATATTAGACTTTTACCACAACCAGTGGGCAAAATAGCAAAGACATCTTTCGAATGCACGTCGTTTGTTCTGGTTCAGCCGAAATGTGTCAACGAATTTAACAAAGCTGTTTCGAAAAATCCTTCTATGGTTTGATTTTCCGATATAATAAATGATTAAATTAATGAACTGGTCACAGAAACGTACACGATAAACAGATTCGAGAAATGGCGATGACCTTGTCACGGTGTGCACCTTGACGGTGCACCTTCAATTTGTTTATCTGAATCAGCAACCAATCAAAATCCTTACTTCAATTAGTCAGCCAATCAGAGCTCCCGTCCATGAGTTTCCTCAGGCCTTTATTTTTCTCGCCTTCTCGCGCGCCCGCACCTCTGCCCGCGCTGCCGGGTTTAGCGGAAGGCGGGAACAAATAAAGGCCTGACATTCAGGTTAGTCTGCCAACTGTGGTTTTCATTCATTCAACATCACTATTACGTGTTTCTAAAACTATTAAGTGTTTGAGGCAGAAAGTAGTTAATGTTTCATTCTATTTCATATGTATATATATAGATGCCGCTTTGATTGCTAGTGTTATGGCCGAGGTCATGGCATTGTTGATTTTAGAGGCGAGGAGCCAAAAAAATAGACTGGGTACAACACTACGAGGCTGGCTATTTATTAGTCAATTTGCGTGGGTATAGCCGAGCAAATGGATGGAGTCACATAAGTGCTAACAGAGGATCGATTAAGCAATATTATACCATGCATCTAGCTTTAAAAGAAAAATATATAGTCCTTAGTATTGGTAACAATAAAGTCAATATTAATTTTTAACGTTTTGCTGACACCCAAAAATTACCCCCTCCACCCCACCCGCACATTATCGACATTCAGTAACGCTTCTGTAACAGCAATAGCATTAATTACATAAAGTGCTATTTTTATTTCAATGAGTGCAATTGAATGTTTTTTACTGATTCAGTAATGCAGGGCAAAAGCTGTATGTGTTCCTTCAGCTGATCCGAACTATTTACTGTTCAAGCGAAATTTAGCCTCTCGCTTCATTTTGAAAATGTCTGAAATTCATTTGGAATGTCTGAATATCATTTGGAAATGTAAGAAATTCATTTGGAAATGTCTGAATATCATTTGGAGATGTCTGAATATCATTTGGAAAATCTGAATATCATTTGGAAATTTCTGAAATTCACTTGAATTATCTGAAATTCACTTGGAAAGTTCTGAAATTGATCTGAATTATCTGAAATTCTTTTGGAAGTTTCTGAATTTGACCTAAAAAGGTGTAGTGTAAATGTTCTGGACGTTTGCCGTTAGTATAAACGCATTAGAAGGCACTCATGCAGAGATGGCATATTGCCACCAGCGGGGTATTAGGAGAAACGAGCCACGCTAATCAGGCTAGCATGCCAGATCTACGCATGTATGAATAAAGTCCTTCATTGCACTCGTTTTTAGAAGAAACAGAAGAAATAACGGCATCTTGTCTTGCATCTTATCTTGCATCTTGTCTTGCATCTTGTCTTGCATCTTGTCTTGTCTCGTCTTGTCTCGTCTCGTCTCGTCTCGTCTCGTCTTGTCTTGCATTTTGTCTTGTCTTGTATATTGTCTTGTATCTTGTCTTGTATCTTGTCTTGTATCTTGTCTTGTATCTTGTCTTGTATCTTGTCTTGTATCTTGTCTTGTATCTTGTCTTACAGCTTGTCTTACAACTTGTCTTGCATCTTCTCTTTCATCTTGTCTTGTATCTTGTCTTGCATATTTTTCTTGCAGAAACTTGTCTTGAATCTTGTTTAAACATAAGAGTGGTTCAATGTCAACGAACCAATACAGTTCAATAACCTGGAACTAACATAAAAAAGGACAGGTACATGTAAAACATGGAGGTAAAGTACTGTACGAAAAACATGCTGCTGGTCTACTTGTCAATTCCAGGTGATTTCCACAAGGGACACGCATAAAAATTACTTGCCTGTGACAGGTTGAAGAATATTTTATCAATTAAATACATTATTTACTTTATAGCCTTAGTACGCATTTCATTGTTATGTGCACAGACACAGATATTAAATATACTGTATTTTACACACAACGTTCAACTTCCGCTACTCAGCCATTAACACAACGACATAATGAATATATTGTTTTATTTATTTCATTTATCAATTAACACAATATTTTCTTTATGTCGTTGTGTTTATGACTAAGTAGCATAACCCGGTCTGCATTGAACATCGCACGTATAATATATCCTTATGGACATAACAATAAAATGTGTAGTGACGAAAATTAAAAATTGTACATGTTGAACAATGGAGGAGACAGGTAAAAAATGCACAGCCTGTCACCATAGACAGGTAAAAAAATTAGGAACATTTCCAGCCCTGGTAGAATACAATGTTGTATTTGATTTTTAGATTACACAAACCAATAATACAGTAGTTGTGATGTTTTTAACTATAACCATACAGTTTCACTCTTGGTGATTCAACTCGCCGTTTTTGGTAGATTTTACTCAAATTTTTAGAATTGAATACTCACAATATTTGGTATAAACCGGTGTCAGCGTTTTTATATTTATTGCCCATATGCTCTTTTTTTATTTTGACTTATTTTGTACAAATGTTAGTCGAAAAACAGCATTTTCAACTTTTTAGTTGTCAATAGAATAATCAAAACTTCACAGATCAGAATATGCAGACACTGGTTTGTCACTGACAAATAGCCCCGGGTGAAGCCGAATGAAATAGTTTTACTTAAAAAATTCACAACTACCTTCACAGTACAAGTCATATACTGTACTATTACTGGTTTGTGTTTATCAAAAAATAAAATACAAGCTATAATTATTGTATTCTACAAATTAATAGCTCTTTCTAATCACATGTAGCATACAGTCTGATGAATTGACAGTGCTATACCCAAATGACCTTGCAAGCCTTAAAGTGCCTCTATCAGGGTTGGGATTATTACATATTTAGGATATTTGGAACCTACTGAGAAGAAATGTAATATATCATTCTTCCCTTTCCAAAATTTCATCTTCATGGACTTTTTTGCTGTTAAAGTTGACAAAAGTGACGTCAAAGGAGGAATCTGTAAAGTGGCTTTATATATAGACAAATTCTTGCTTTGACGTCACTTCCGTCAACTTTACCAGCAAAAAAAGTGCATGAATATGAAATTTTATGAAAGGAAGATGTGTTACATTTCTTTTCAGGAGGTTCCAACTATCCTAAAGATGTAAAATCCCCAACCCTGATAAATTAGGCACTTTAATGAAGACCTTAATGGCTTAATAAGGTTTTCATTATAAAACCTGGCAATTATTTTCTAAAGATTCCTATGAAACTGTATATTTACAAGGGAAGTAAATATATTCAATATATTCGTCTGTCAATATTCAAAAATATTTTACGCTCACATAGTCACATTTTATCAGACTCTCTTTGAGTTTGTGGTGCAGAAGTTTTAACAATATTGTTATAGTAACTTTTTTAGATTGTATAAAGGATTAAGTTACTCATATTTAGTTAAACGTATTAAATGTCCTTTAATAAAATTAAATTTAATAAAGCCTAGTTGCTACTTTTTGTTAAAATATTTATTGTTTGTTCTAAACAATAAATAATTTAACAAACAGTGCTTTATAGTAGGTTTATTCAATTCCATTTTATTAAACAGTAAGCTCAAGTTAACTTATATTAGTTTTTATATTATATTCACACGCCATTTGTTAATTTATAGTGGAAATACATGTATATCACCTTTGCTGAAAATAAAGTTGACAGTTTAAATACCATTTCGTTGAGGGTTTAATTACCGTAGATAAGTTACAATATTAACAAGTAATCAAAGACATACAAGTACCACATTACTTACCATTTGGACCGTTTCGTTCAAAGTTTCGTTGAACCGAACCACAGGTTGAACGAATATCGAAACCACAGAATCAACTCGCGTCGGAACCCTTGACGTTTATGTCCTCGCGCATGTTGCCTCGCGCATACTATTCTGTGATCGAAACTTTCAACAAATAATCGTCAACTTGTTGAAGCATGAGTCTACAATTTCTGTCAATAATGTCCGCGGTTAGAATGTGTCACACATGGTGTCACACCATCATGGGGTTGACATAAGAGGTTAAGAGTTCACTAGAGCTCTTGTGAGAAGGAAATAGCAAGTTTTTGTTTTTTTTATTTGTTTTGAAAACTTCCGATAAACAACGATAATATATTTCAAGCAATCTCCAAACAGTAGCTATAAATTTCCAAACAATTTCCAAACAGTAACGATAAATTTGCAAACAATTTCCAATCAGTAACAATAAATTTCCAAACAATTTCCAAACAGTAGCGATAAATTTCCAAACAATTTCCAAAAAGTAGCGATAAATTTCCAAACAATTTCCAAACAGTAGCGATAAATTTCTAAACAATTTCCAAACAGAAGCGATAAATTTCCAACCAATTTCCAAACAGTAACGATAAATTTCCAACCAATTTCCAAACAGTAGCGATAAATTTCCATAAATTTCCAAACAATTTCCAAACAGTAGCGATAAATTTCCAAACAATTTCCAAACAGATGCGATAAATTTCCAAACAATTTCCAAACAATAGCGATAAATTTCCAAACAATTTCCAAACAGTAACGCTGAATTTCCAAACAGTTTCGATAAATTTCCAAACAATAGCGATAAATTTCCAAACAATTTCCAACAGTAGCGATAAATTTCCAAACAATTTCCAAACAGTAGCGATATATTTCCAAACAATTTCCAAACAGTAGCGATAAATTTCCAAACAATTTCCAAACAGTAACGCTAAATTTCCAAACAATTTCCAAACAGTAGCGATAAATTTCCAAACAATTTCCAAACAGTAGCGATAAATTTCCAAACAATTTCCAAACAGTAACGCTAAATTTCCAAACAGTTTCGATAAATTTCCAAACAATTTCCAAACAGTAGTGATAAATTTCCAAACAATTTCCAAACAGTAGCGATAAATTTCCAAACAATTTCCAAACAGTAGGGATAAATTTCCAAACAATTTCCAAACAGTAGCGATATTTCCAAAAAATTTCCAAACAGTACCGATAAATTTCCAAACAATTTCGAATCAATAACGATATATTTCCAAACAAGATCCATACTGATTTAGGGCTAATTTCCAAGTAATTTCCAAACTGTATCAATTGATTTCCAAAGTATTTACATACTATTTACAAAAAAGTGATTGAAATATAATAAAATTTCCAGATAAGTTCCAAACTAAAGGCAAATTTCCATAGTGTGTCAATGTTGCATGTAATTGGAAATTGACATTTACAGTGTATATCCCAACTATTTCCAAACTATTTACATTGTACGGAAAGGTTCTGATTTTTCCAGTGATAAACTCAGTCATCCACAACTTAGAATAACTGCTCCGAGATTCCCGTTTTGTAACTTACGGGTCCATGCACTTTTCTGACAACCATTGTTCAGCACTGCCATAAACAACTTGGACTTTCGCATCGGCTTCGCCTTCGGTAGCCATCGTCCCTGATCATCGAACGAAGGACCCAAGTAGACTGCTTTTCTCAAGGTCTCCACCTGCTACAACGAAATTCCTCACCGTGCCATGTTGAAGTCGATGAAGTTCAGAGAACACAAATGGCAATATCTGATATATTAGACTTTTACCACAACCAGTGGGCAAAATAGCAAAGACATCTTTCGAATGCACGTCGTTTGTTCTGGTTCAGCCGAAATGTGTCAACGAATTTAACAAAGCTGTTTCGAAAAATCCTTCTATGGTTTCATTTTCCGATATAATAAATGATTAAATTAATGAACTGGTCACAGAAACGTACACGATAAACAGATTCGAGAAATGGCGATGACTTTGTCACGGTGTGCACCTTGACGGTGCACCTTCAATTTGTTTATCTGAATCAGCAACCAATCAAAATCCTTACTTCAATTAGTCAGCCAATCAGAGCTCCCGTCCATGAGTTTCCTCAGGCCTTTATTTTTCGAGCCTTCTCGCTCGCCCGCACCTCTGCCCGCGCTGCCGGGTTTAGCGGAAGGCGGGAACAAATAAAGGCCTGACATTCAGGTTAGTCTGCCAACTGTGGTTTTCATTCCTTCAGCATCACTATTACGTGTTTCTAAAACTATTAAGTGTTTGAGGCAGAAAGTAGTTAATGTTTCATTCTATTTCATATGTATATATATAGCTGCCGCTTTGATTGCTAGTGTTATGGCCGAGGTCATGGCATTGTTGATTTTAGAGGCGAGGAGCCAAAAAAATAGACTGGGTACAACACTACGAGGCTGGCTATTTATTAGTCAATTTGCGTGGGTATAGCCGAGCAAATGGATGGAGTCACATAAGTGCTAACAGAGGATCGATTAAGCAATATTATACCATGCATCTAGCTTTAAAAGAAAAATATATAGTCCTTAGTATTGGTAACAATAAAGTCAATATTAATTTTTAACGTTTTGCTGACACCCAAAAATTACCCCCTCCACCCCACCCGCACATTATCGACGTTCAGTAACGCTTCTGTAACAGCAATAGCATTAATTACATAAAGTGCTATTTTTATTTCAATGAGTGCAATTGAATGTTTTTTACTGATTCAGTAATGCAGGGCAAAAGCTGTATGTGTTCCCTCAGCTGATCCGAACTATTTACTGTTCAAGCGAACTTTAGCCTCTCGCTTCATTTTGAAAATGTCTGAAATTCATTTGGAATGTCTGAATATCATTTGGAAATGTACGAAATTCATTTGGAAATGTCTGAATATCATTTGGAGATGTCTGAATATCATTTGGAAAATCTGAATATCATTTGGAAATTTCTGAAATTCACTTGAATTATCTGAAATTCACTTGGAAAGTTCTGAAATTGATCTGAGTTATCTGAAATTCTTTTGGAAGTTTCTGAATTTGACCTAAAAAGGAGTAGTGTAAATGTTCTGGACGTTTGCCGTTAGTATAAACACATTAGAAGGCACTCATGCAGAGATGGCATATTGCCACCAGCGGGGTATTAGGAGAAACGAGCCACGCTAATCAGGCTAGCATGCCAGATCTACGCATGTATCAATAAAGTCCTTCATTGCACTCGTTTTTAGAAGAAACAGAAGAAATAACGGAGACTTTGCGTGTCTTTCAGTGCACAGCTGGTTTTTTGTATGTGTCTATTCAGCTAAATATTCACTTAAAACTTCGCAGAATATATTAATGACAATGAGCACAATTAAATATTTATAAGTAATAGCATGGCTTTGAGGTTGATTAGTGATTAAATGTACCCGAAAGCCGAGGGAGGTTTAGTAAAAGTCCCGAGGGCTTCGCCCTCGGGACTTTTACTAAACCTCCCCTCGGGACTTTTACTAAACCTCCCGAGGCTTGAGGGACATTTAATCATTAATCAACCGAAACGCCATGCTATTACTTTGTAATATTACGGTTTGCGAGGAAGATGTAAAAGTCCCGAGGGACTTTTACTAGGTTTGAGGGACATTTTTAATTTTCTATTGAAATCCTTTGGGGTAGCATATATAAAGGGTTTATGCGAGCGTATTCGGCAGTGCAATTCGAGTAAAGATGTAGTTAGCGAGAGCGAGTATGTCGCATAAACGTTTTAGTTTCGTGCAGGGAAGAGATGTCGAGAATACGAGAGAAGGCACTGTACCGGCGAATACGAAACGACACACATTATGGAGCAGGAATTGTTATAGTAAGTGGTCGGAAGCAAGGAACATTGAGTTTCGAGATTTCGAACCAGAAGACTCCAGATTTCCATTTGTTCCGAAGGTACAACTGTACTAACAAAGGTACTACTGGCTAAGTAGATTTGTTTTAGAAGTTAAGAAATTCTAATTCACTCGCATATAGGTAAAATTATGTTTAGAATTGTTTTTGTGAAATTAAAGTTTGCAATCGTGCTACAGTATGTATGCGTGTGGATAAGCGAGCGTTTTCCATAAACATTAGATATGCAGATTAGTTTCTAATCGCACCTAGGTATGATCAGTTACTAATCGCACCTAGGCATGATTAGTTACTAATCGTACCTAATGTTCATGGATCAGGTAATTTACGCGTTAAATGTGCCTGCGAGAACAAAAGAAACCGAGGGAACCGTGATATTAATATATTTATTCACTGCTTTTACAAGGAGAATCTTCCGTCAGATTGTTATAAAAATTGTATCCAATTCTCAACTAAATTAAACGAAAACTTAACGAGTTGGTTATTGGTCTGTGGGCAAACTATTCGCAAAGTTACATCGAAATTGGTTCAATGCTTTTTGAGATATCTTAGTAACAGACAGAGAAACAAAAGTAAAAACATAACCTTCTGGCGGAGGTAGTAAAATCAAACAAAATAATATTAATTATATTTGTCTTTTGTATTTATTATGTTATACATTTTATAAAATGTGCCTTAGACACAAATCGACACGAAAACTTAAAGTAGATTATAAAGTAAGTAAAATAAATTTTGTTGAGAAATTCAGTGTATTTCAAGAAATATAAGCTTTTAAACGTGAGATTTTCCGAAGGCATTTCCAACAACGCGCAATTTTGAATTTGACAAGATTTCCAATTACAAAAACATTATCTAAAATTTTAAGTTATTTTCACTACTTTACAGCTATTATTGTCATTATTGTTATTATGATTGTTATTGCCAGCTACTTTACGCTATAATATAGTTTATTTACAGTTGAGTCGGTTTTCTTTGTTCTTTCTAGAGCTGTATCTACGATATATCCCAAGAGAACCGGTAATTAAAAATTCAAGGGGCTGTATATGGATATTGCCCTGGTCAACAGGGCAATATATAGTAATTATATGTTTTTTCGAAAACTTCCTCAACTATTAAATAAGTCAGTTAATTACCTCGAACCTCGGCTTTTATCCAAATAAACCCCTCGGGCTGTATCTGGCTAAAAGCGTCGGTTCTCGGTAATTAACTCTTAATTATTATAATAAAGAAAAAAAATTGCATTGTACTTCACTCTTAAAAACTGATACTTACAAAACAACTTTTATGTACATGCATACGTTGGCTTTGCATTTTAACTCCATCTACATTTATTGCGTACGGAAGATAACCAAATGTGTTCTCTATTCTATTTAGTGTTTAATTTAATTTAATCATTTTATGTCAACTTTTTATATATGTTTCAATAAATTTGAAGCAGTATTTGCGAACTATAGTCAATTTTCTGAAACATGCTCAGTCTGCCTTTTCAAATATTTATGAGCAGGAAATAGGATAATTACTACAAAACGGCACTTAAAAACCATAAGTGTTTAGCTAAATTAACATAACGAAAAGTGTTTTTGAGGAACGAAGACTGGTTTTCTATGGAGCAATACCAATAATGTAAGTTCTTCTATCACTATAGTTGACATTTATAAAATAATGTTTCAAAGTATAGACCCGTTTACTTTAGACTTTAAAATTTGGATTGATCTGGGTCCCAAAAGGGCTACGTTCGCACAATAGCGAAGAAGAGAGTATATGAATTTGAATAAGGTTCACACTGAAGCAGAATTTCGCGGGACATCTTATAGAAAACCCCGATAGTGTATACTAACACTATCAAAAGTGAATTGCGCATGTAATAAAAACCACTTTGAGTGTGAAAGTCGATCTCGACATTCGTCTAGAGGCGGATTGTGAAAAAATCGTTCCATTACTAAAATTAAAATTCATTGGCATGTTCTAATTGCAATTTTATAAGTTTTAATATAATGCGGAAAATAAGATATCTTCTTTAGACTGGAGACACACATAAGGGTATATAAGGTAACTTTAAGCAAACTATATTTTTTTCAATAACAATCTAAAAATATACAACACAAAACAAAGTCGATATGGTAGCATATTGTAAAATCCCAAACATTTGAGTAAATAGACAGACTGGAATAAATTAAAGAACTAATATTTTGAATTTCATTTCAGAATCCGATTGCGAATTTGGCGAAGAATTTCGAACTTTCGACGGACGGTTACTGAGGGAGACATTAAGAGATATTTTGAACCGTAATACGGCAAAAAATCGTAAAAGGACGCAATGCCCTTTGAAAAACGTAATCAAGGCGTTTTTCCAAGACGACTTGCTATTGGGATACTGGTATTTGTGATAGTTTCAACTTTGGCCACGTTCGCGTCTTTTCATTCTCTAATTTTATCTGTTCAACTCTACTCAACTCTACTCAACACTACTCAACTCTACTCAACACTACTCAACTGTACTCAACTCTACTCAACCCTACTCAACTCTACTCAACTCTACTCAACTCTACTCAACTCTACTCAACTCTACTCAACTCTACTCAACTCTACTCAACTCCACTCAACTCTACTCAACTCTACTCACCTCTACTCAACTCTACTCAACTCTACTCAACTCTACTCAACTCTACTCAACTCTACTCAACTCTACTCAACTCTACTCAACTCTACTCAACTCTACTCAACTCTACTCAACTCTACTCAACTCTACTCAACTCTACTCAACTCTACTCAACTCTATTCACCTCTACTCAACTCGATTCAACTCGACTCTACTCCACTCCACTCCACTCCACTCCACTCCACTCCACTCCACTCCACTCCACTCCACTCCACTCCACTCCACTCCACTCCACTCCACTCCACTCCACTCCACTCCACTCCACTCCACTCCACTCCACTCCACTCCACTCCACTCCACTCCACTCCACTCCACTCCACTCCACTCCACTCCACTCCACTCCACTCCACTCCACTCCACTCCACTCCACTCCACTCCACTCCACTCCACTCCACTCCACTCCACTCCACTCCACTCCACTCCACTCCACTCCACTCCACTCCACTCCACTCCACTCCACTCCACTCCACTCCACTCCACTCCACTCCACTCCACTCCACTCCACTCCACTCCACTCCACTCCACTCCACTCCACTCCACTCCACTCCACTCCACTCCACTCCACTCCACTCCACTCCACTCCACTCCACTCCACTCCACTCCACTCCACTCCACTCCACTCCACTCCACTCCACTCCACTCCACTCCACTCCACTCCACTCCACTCCACTCCACTCCACTCCACTCCACTCCACTCCACTCCACTCCACTCCACTCCACTCCACTCCACTCCACTCCACTCCACTCCACTCCACTCCACTCCACTCCACTCCACTCCACTCCACTCCACTCCACTCCACTCCACTCCACTCCACTCCACTCCACTCCACTCCACTCCACTCCACTCCACTCCACTCCACTCCACTCCACTCCACTCCACTCCACTCCACTCCACTCCACTCCACTCCACTCCACTCCACTCCACTCCACTCCACTCCACTCCACTCTACTCCACTCTACTCCACTCTACTCCACTCTACTCCACGCTACTCCACTCTACTCCACTCTACTCCACTCTACTCCACTCTACTCCACTCTACTCCACTCTACTCCACTCTACTCCACTCTACTCCACTCTACTCCACTCTACTCCACTCTACTCCACTCTACTCCACTCTACTCCACTCTACTTCACTCTACTCCACTCTACTCCACTCTACTCCACTCTACTCCACTCTACTCCACTCTACTCCACTCTACTCTACTCTACTCTACTCTACTCTACTCTACTCTACTCTACTCTACTCTACTCTACTCTACTCTACTCTACTCTACTCTACCCTACTCTACTCTACTCTACTCTACTCTACTCTACTCTACTCTACTCTACTCTACTCTACTCTACTCTACTCTACTCTACTCTACTCTACTCTACTCTACTCTACTCTACTCTACTCTACTCTACTCTACTCTACTCTACTCTACTCTACTCTACTCTACTCTACTCTACTCTACTCTACTCTACTCTACTCTACTCTACTCTACTCTACTCTACTCTACTCTACTCTACTCTACTCTACTCTACTCTACTCTACTCTACTCTACTCTACTCTACTCTACTCTACTCTACTCTACTCTACTCTACTCTACTCTACTCTACTCTACTCTACTCTACTCTACTCTACTCTACTCTACCCTACTCTACTCTACTCTACTCTACTCTACGCCACGCCACTCCACTCTTTTTCATTTCCTTCCATTCCATCCTATTCTATCCCAATCCATTCCACTCTAGTATAGTGTAGTCTAGTCTAGTCTAGTCTAGTCCAGTCCAGTCCAGTCCAGTCCAGTCCAGTCCAGTCCAGTCCAGTCCAGTCCAGTCCAGTCCAGTCCAGTCCAGTCCAGTCCAGTCCAGTCCAGTCCAGTCCAGTCCAGTCCAGTCCAGTCCAGTCCAGTCCAGTCCAGTCCAGTCCAGTCCAGTCCAGTCCAGTCCAGTCCAGTCCAGTCCAGTCCAGTCCAGTCCAGTCCAGTCCAGTCCAGTCCAGTCCAGTCCAGTCCAGTCCAGTCCATTCCAGTCTAGTCCAGTCCAGTCTAGTCTAGTCTAGTCTAGTCTAGTCTAGTCTAGTCTAGTCTAGTCTAGTCTAGTCTGGCCTGGTCTACTCTATCCCAACTTACCTTAACCTATTCTCTCTTATCCTACTCGTTTCTACACTACCCTAATATTGTTGCTATAGATTCTCTTATATAGTCGATCTTAAATTTTATTCATACGGTAAAACGAGTTTTATTTGAGATTTTATTTCATGTACTAATGATTTGTTTTTAATTTTAGACGTTGATGAATGCAACCTCGATCCCTGTCACCAAAATGCTACTTGCAACAATACTGCTGGTTCTTATACTTGCACATGTAATCGCGGTTTTATTGGAAATGGAACAAACTGCACAGGTAATATGTTTTCGTAGTTGAACATAGATCTTTAGTCTTAGCATATAAGCGGCGTTATTTCCAGCAGATTGAAATTCCATAAAATTCGAATTGTTAGGATATTGAATTTGTTTTTGCTTTTGGTGAAGAAAAATCTACTTTTCGACCGCACTGGATATTTCGCTACGATGACTGTAGACTCGACATTCGCACAACGCATGGGCAATACAGTTTATTTTAAACTTTGCTTGTTGGATTTTTTCAACAACGAACGCAAGGTCCGATATTATTAAGTCTTAATTGGCGTGGAAAACGTATTACTTGGGCTCCATGTGGTAGCCGAGTCTAAATTTCGGCTCTGTTATTTTTTGGGTCGACGAACTTGACCGGACAGGCTTTGCGAAACCGAGATTTCACTTTCATGGCAAGTTGTCTCTTGAACGAAGCTTTTCTTGCCATTTTATCGATGTTTCGTCTCAAACCAGAGGTTTCAAACAAACTGGATGTCAGAATAGTCGGACTGTCAGCGAATCAAGGTGTATTAAAAAGAATTGGAAACTTTAAACTGAAGGAGTGAAGGACGTCCGAGAACAGTTATGTTTAATACTTGCGAAACCGATGTTTGACCGAGTTGTCTCCAGATGATCAGTGGCTGTCTCTTTTGAACAAAGCTTTTATTGCCATTTTATCGATGTTTTTGAATATTTGAAAGACATTTCACTGTTTCTCAGTTGTTTACTTGTTTGAATAGCTTTGCAAGTGACCGAGTTATAGTTGATCAGTAATGCGGCTTACAAAGGCTTTACAATGTTTACAACTGCACACGCCGGCGATCGCGGTAGACCTAGTCCGTAAAAATGACGAGCTATTTCAAAACAGGTTGGTCCTGGCCTTGCTGCTTTATAGTTTATAGTCCGACAACTACAAAATGCAAGTATAATAAGCACAAAGTAGAGCAAAAACCGGTAAGATATCAATATGTTGAACTGTTCAGTGCATGTCTAGATATCGCGTGTCGTATTTATACATTCGGAAACTAAATATATTGGATTCAGAAAAACGGCCTTGTTTACATTTATACTACATTAGCAAACCTTCGGTGCTTCCTGCACCGCAGCAGTTCATATAAGACCATAGATTCTATTTGTGAAAATCTATGCAATTATGCATTATTTGCCATTGCCGTGTAGTCTTGCTAGAGTACGCACAGGCTACGCGAAGCTTTCAAAAATCAGTAGCCCGAGTGAACCTGGAAGGCAAGAGCTTATTTATACAGCAAATATTACCGGGAGTCAAGTGTGCTAATAATGATCGAGAGAGCTTCTAGTAATCGGAAGCGAAAAAAGGTTCACAAACACATACCATAGACACATTACGTTTTCCCTGTATATTTGCTCTAGATGTGTCTTTACAAAACAACAACATATCCACGTTTAAGTTGGATTTGCACTGTTATATATTTGTGACGTTCTAAAAATTAATTTTTACACATAGTACCAACAAGTTGTGCTGATTTGTACAAAAGTGGAGTAAAAGAAAATGGCGTGTACACAATTGTCCCAGATGGTCCAGGAGGTTTCGATGTAAGGTGTGACATGACAACTGATGGGGGAGGTTGGACTGTTTTTCAAAGACGAATGGACGGAAGCGAAGATTTTTATCTAACTTGGGCTGACTACAAAAATGGATTTGGTGATCTCAGTGGAGAGTTCTGGCTTGGACTGGACAAGATAAATCGTTTGTCAAAGAGTGGTCAAGATGTTTTGAGAGTTGATCTGGAAGATTTTGAAAACGAGACACGTTACGCTAAGTACAGCGCATTTGCCATGACAGATGAAACGGACCTATATAAGTTGACAGTTGGAGGTTATTCAGGTGAGAAACGTTTTATTTGAGAAAGTTATTAACAAGGTACAAAGATATTTGTTTGTAGTTGCGTATTAGAAAATTGAAACGTGTCGTACGCTTGGTCAAATTTGTGCAAGACAGGTCGCCACAATTGCAGTATTGCAGAAGAATTGCTTTCTACTGTGTGCGACGATTGTAGAAACTTTTCACGCAAAGATTTTGGTTATTGTACAAAATAGTAAAGGTCTTGTTATAGCACGTTCACACGATCTGATTAATCGGATCCGACTATTGTGCTGATGTTGAAATATAGTAAGGTTTGGTATACTACCGAAATATGGAACGTAAGATATGGAGCGAAGGTCCTTCGTCAGAGAGAAACCGTCACATTACTTTAACTTACAAGAGTGTCGAGTAATTTGCTGGCGAACACCACAGTTTTTACTTTGATATGTAAATCACATACATTAAGGTGACTCCATACAGTTTATTGAAAAATGGAAAATACAAGTTTGAGAGTCCAAAACACGTGCATAAACAATTCGGGAAAAGAATAAAACTAAATGTTATGCATAGTTAAACATTCTGACAATCAAAAACTGTTACCAAATAAATAGTAGTCACCAAGTAAAGAGTAATCAATAGGTCGATTTTAAAAAAATTCTGTAGATCCCAATTTTTTCAAAATTAACAAACATTAATTTTTCCGAGAAAAAAAATTATTCGTTCTACAAAATTTTGTTTAAATCGGCCTATTGATTACTCATACTTCAAGAAAAGTTTTATTGAAAATAAAGTTGGGGGTCACTAAAGTTTTTTTCGAATTAAATTAGTTTGAAGGATAATTGGCAGCCATTTTGAAACGTCATTGTTGCCATAGAAACAACGGTTGCTATTTATTTGGTAACAGTTTTTGATTGTCAGACTCTTTAACTACGCATAACATTTAGGTTTATTCTTTTTCCGATTTATTTATGCATGTGTTTTGGACTTTCCACATTTCAAGAAACTGTATGGAGCCACCTTAAAAGGAGATTCAGATCTGATTATTTTACAACTCATTAATAATTTATGAGAAAAACTTAAAAGAAATATATATTTAATCAGCATTTACAAACAGGAAGAAGATTACGGTCAAATTTAGGAAATATTTTGGTTGATTTTGTCTTAAAATATTGATTCGTTTGAGAAGCTATATCCAACACTCGTCTGTGTTTGTCCTCCGATGTCTAAATAGAGCCAAGTTGGTTAAAACATAGTTAATAGAACATATACATGGTTTGGAAGCTCTATTGTCTTTCAACATGAAGCATGGTCATGTTGAACTGACAATAGAGATCCTTATATGGAAGTAAATTGTATCGACACGTGACGATGAAGCAACTCACTAATTAAACCCGAGTGTTGCTATTGGATGACTGCTTCATTATACAGAAAATACAATACCGTCAAATTGCACAAATTTCCATAAACTTGAACAAAAAACATACCACAATCACTTTGGACGAGTTTCCAAACCATGTATAGATCGTTTTCACTCACGTGATGGGTGACCGCATTGGGGTGGTAAAACAATTAACAATTATTGGGCGAGGTTGAGCAAAATATCGTGATTTGTCAGTGGCGAGCAGATCAATTATTTGCCGATGCCGAAGGCAGAGGCAAATAACTGAACTGCGAGACACTGACAAATCACGATATTTTGTGAAAACGGAGTTCAATAATTGTTTTATTATTCAATTTATTTTTTATTTGACATTGTTTACCTGTAATTATCTCCATTCATTTCTTTCCAGCTTGGCTGAACGAGCGATTTACGTTTGCCGAAATTGAGTGTAACACGCATGAGCAAAATATTATTTGCTGCAAAACAACATCTCCGGCTAATGCGCATGAGCAGACTGTTATTTGCAACCTCGTACCCAGGGTCTTACCTCCGCTCCCGATTCCGCTGCGGAAAGATCCTGGTACACGCTGGTCACGTGTCGTCTATCAACATTTTCGACTGTGGGAGTGTCCCCTGCGTATCAATTCTTGACCTCGCTGGAATAGTCGAAGATAGGCATGTATACGTATCTTGTTTTCTTTTCTGAATTCTGGTATTAGATTTTGAAATGAATCGTTAAACCGGTGATACGATTTTAAAATTGAAACAAGTTGTTTTGACAGCTATTGTTTTTAGTCTATATAATAAATCGCTGTGTTTAACAATGAAGAAAGTTTTTGATGTTCCCATTCGTTTAATAATCGTCAACCTGGGTGCTTAAATTATACAATATATAGTCCATTAATCGATATCTTATTATCTTTTTTCTATTTATATAAACTCCAGTAATTACTCCGCAAATTTGATCTTTCGTCGCTTGATCATGAAATATGAATACGCCACTACGAAAACTGCAAAAATTAAGCAAACGTTTTGGTCGATTTTGTCTTCGTTTGAGAAGCTATATTCAACACTCGTTAGTGTTTGTCCTCAGGTGTCTAAATACAGTCAAGCTGGTTAAAACAACTCGCGGCTTTGCCTCGTATGTTCAGCCTGCTTTGCTGTATTTAGAAACTGGAGAAAGAACACTGACGAGTGTTGGATATATTAGATCGAATTATGTAAACGCGTCTTTACAGACATGGTGCATTTTTTCTCTTTACAAGGTGATGCTGGTGACTCACTTGCTCCGCACAATGGAATGAAGTTTAGCACTAAAGATAAAGATAATCACAAATGGAATGGAAACTGTGCTGTGGTTCGTCCAGGTGCCTGGTGGTACACTGATTGTCTTCCCTCCCACTTAAATGGTTTGTATTTTCGTGGTACTAACATCAAACGTGCTCAAGGCGTTGTCTGGTACGACTGGAAAGGATACGACTATTCTTTAAAGAAGACTGAAATGAAAATCAGGCCACGCAACTTTTAGAATATCTTTGATCGCACAAAACAGCGTTATTGATAGAGAAAAGCTCATTTAATAACCATAATTACTTTTGTTATATATCAGATGTCAAAGTCTGTTGTTCTAGTGTACTGTTCTTCTGATTGGGCGTGCAGTCTTTGTGTGACAGTCAAAAAATTCGAGAGTAATGTTTTCCGCGTAACCAATGGCAGCGGGCAACATTACATTTCAAAATGTTCATTGGCCTGGTTGATTGCTAAAAGTTGATTGATCTGGATTAAGCGTTAATCTGTTGTTTTCCGTATTTTCAGACTGACTGTTTCACTTCACAGACAATAAAAGCTTTATTAATTCGTACCAAGGTGTGGAAAAAGAAACCTCCGTCTTATTTGTATGATCAACTCTATCTTATTTGAAATATCACTAAAAATGTCAAAGTAACATATTTTGCATTTTTTTTATTCTTAGCTTTGCTTGGTTGTTTGATAAGCAAATTAAACATCTTGACGTCACAAATTAACATCTTAGCGTATATAATGAGCCATTGGAGAATACTATATATCTTTGCTATTATCAGACATAATAGCGCTCCGTCGTGGTGACGTCACTATTTAAGTTTGCCGCTTTTACCCACAATTCTTGCAGTCCAAGCAATAGATAATGGCTCATTTGGAGTAGTCATATCAATAAAATGACTAAACGAATTGCTTCTGGTATCGGTGCTATTAAGCGGTTAAGGTCTTTTGTTTCATTGAAAACATTGCATGTTATTTATCAAGCCCTAATACAACCACACTTTGATTATTGTAATGTCGTGTGGGGAAATTGTGGTAAAACTTTATCTAACAAACTTCAAAAGCTTCAAAACCGTGCAATACGGGTGTTGACCTTTTCCAACTTTGACGTCGATGCCAATAGTTTATTGGAAAAGCTAGGGTGGGATGATCTATGCCAACAACGCCAATTTCAAAAAGCGCTGATGGTTTTCAAATCTTTGAATAACCTTGTCCCGAATATCTATGTTCTAAATTTACTAATCGCAACAATGTAACTCCTTATATACTTCGAGACTCCGTGAACAAACTTGCTGCTCCTTTACCCCGCACCAATTATCTTAAAAATAGCTTTAGCTATAGTGGTGCGGTGTTATGGAACAGCTTACCTAGCAATATAAGACAGGCGGAATCTCTTACTGAATTTCGACAATTGTTGAAACATCATATTCGATAGACACGGCATTCATGGAAAACAGGTATAATTATTATGTAACATAGGCTTGTAAACTTTTAAACTTATTAATGTAGATAACTATTTTTGTAACCTGATGAAGCTACCGTTCTTAAATAAAGATTTGACTGAAAACAAAATTTTCAATCATTTGGAAGTCAATTTTGGTTTGTTTGTCCGCATTATGGGCTATAAATAGCAGCTCTACGGCACGCTATTACTTGGAAATCTACATGTTTGGTGTTGTGAGAGAAACACACCCACGCGCTTCCGTCGAATTAATTTGGTTTAATAATAGCAAAGATATATATATAACCTTCCATGCAACCTCGTCCCCAGCGCCATTTGTGGGGGCTGGGCCAAGATGGTGGGCAAAAGCAAAATGGCGGGAACAAATGGCCCTGGCACAGACTGAACTATCACCACATCTGATTGGTCGAGATAACATTGGATGTTTTAGGTATTCTGATTGGTGGAAGCAAGGCAGGTGCTCAGGCTAACTCGCGGACATTAGTCTAAAGGGGTCAAATTATAAAGAAGTGATGGCGGCAAATTTAAAAACAACTTCAAAATGAATGAAAATGAGAGAAAAGCTGGCGAAACAGCCGAAAAAAATGTCGGAAGAATATGTAATGATGGGTTGTGTCGTCTCTGTGCCCTGCCATACAACGAAGTCCATGGGGCGACCAAATTGTTTTCTTAATCTGGAGAAACAAATTGAAAAGACTTTGGTGAACAAAGTCAAAGAGTATTTTAGTATTGACGTGGCAAAAGAAGTTAATTTCGCTGTAGTTAGAATTATCCAAAGCATATCGAACGCTGTATAAGAATACATTTAACGTGAGCGACATCTTGAATCTTGCAAGTCAATCGAAAGCCTGAGTAGGCGCAATAAACTTTGAGGAAATCGGGTACGAGTAAAAAATGAGGCATTATATGGCGCATTTTTGGCTGCCCGTGCCAGGCCAATTTGTTCTGGCCATTTTGTTTTTGGCGTCCATCTTTGCCCAACCCCCACAAATGGCCCTGGGACGCGGTTGATGACCTTCTTCGCAACCTCGTCCCCAGGGCCATTTGTGGGGGCTGGGCCAAGATGGCGGCCAAAAACAAAATGGCGGGAACAAATGGCCCTGGCACAGGCTGCAAAAAATGAGTCATCTTTTGACTCATTTTTTACTCATTTTTGACTTTTTCCCAGTCTTCACTAAGTTTATCGCGCCTAGTCAGGCTCAAATTTTTCTGAATATTTAGTTCAGCTTGACTGACCCAAACTGAAAACAATCAAAACATTCATTTCCAAATACATTGTCGAATTATTAAAATAAATACACTTTTAATAAATATCTGTAAATGCTTATTATTTATCATTTGCTTCACCGTTGTACCAAATTCGCAAGAAACTGGATTGCCGTTGTCTGGCCGCCTTGTTTTCGTGAGTTTTCGGTGGATTCAATTCAGCGTTTGAAAAACATTTAGGCTTCGTTTAGTCGAGAATTCTTGTTTGAAAAAGGCCTGCTTCTCAATGGCCAAACACGTAAATTCTGCCCTGTGGTGTACTTTCCTTTCGCAGCCAAAATACTTTTTGACTTTGTTCGCCAAGTCTTTCGTTCGCCCGATTTAGAAAACACTCTAAATTGCCGTCCCATGGACTTCGTTGTATGGCAGCCAGGGGACAGAAACGACACGACCCATCATTACATATTCTTCGACGTTTTTACGGGTGTTTCGCCAGCTTTCCTCACATTTTCATTCATTTTGAAGTTGTTTTTAACAGCCGGCAATTCTAAAAACAAATGCCCGCGAGTTAGCCTGCCACCCGCCTTGTTTCCACCAATCAGAATACCTAAAACATCCAATGTTATCTCGACCAATCAGATGTGGTGATAGCTCAGCCTGTGCCAGGGCCATTTGTTCTTGGCCGCCATCTTGGCACAGCCCCCACAAATGGCCCTGGGGACGAGGTTGCCTTCTTCGAGAACTCGTTATGCACGTGTGACATCTAGATGCCTAATTTGCATATAAAACTACCTGAAGTATTTTAACAATGAAGCAAGGAAACGAAAAACTGCAAAAGATGTTACTTTGTCATTTTAAGTGTTCTTTTAAAAAAGACAGACTTAATTTTCACCTTATAAGCACTTTTAATAGATGTTTCACTGTATTCTAAAAGTAGCGAAGCTGAATTTTCATCTCTGCATGGAAGACTAGAGGTATACAAACTTCAGGTCTACATGTTTTCTATTGGTTTGCCTGGTCAATGATCAGAAGATAACACTTCAGGTATATATACAAAGCATGAAGTATAATTACCTTAAAGTCTTCGCTAAAAAGAGGTTTCACCCTAAACGGGATCATCAGGCGACTTTAAGGTAACTATACTTCATGCTTTGTATTTTGCTCTATCTATATATGGTATTGAGCACTCTCTAACAGTTCGTGAACCAAAACTCACTTATATATATATATATATATATATATATATATATATATATATATATATATAGCTCACTGGGTTAGGCACGTTTGCAGTTAAGATTAGGGTTAGGGTTCGGGTTTGGGACAGTGTTAGGATTAGCACAACCACGAACCACCATACATATCTTATAAATAGCGCTTATAATTGTTGTAGTACGTCTTGAGTTTGTAATGTTTAGATTTAAAACTTTAAACTATCTTATAAATAGCGCTTGTAATTGTTGTTGTAGTAAGTCTTGGGATTATAATGTTTAGATTTAAAACTTTGAACTATGTTATAAATAGATCTTATAATTGCAGTAAGTCTTGGGATTATAGCTATGTTTACGTTTAAAACGTTGAAAACATGTAAAAAGACGTTTAGTTCAGTAGTTCTTGTGTGAACAATAAAACAAATGAGCTGAAGTTGTAGATTTAATTATATAACTCTTGCATTCCCTAGTTCGTTCGTGCGGAATCAATAGCATTCGACGTTCTTGACGCAATAATTTTGACACGATATTTTTGACGCTGTCTTTTTGACGCGACATTTTTGTTGCGGTATTTTTGACCCGACATTTTTTACGCTAAACAGTGCACCGCTTTTTAGCACTTTGTTTGGTTCTGACACATTACCGCTAGCGGTTTTCCCTTTCTCGCGCATCGCAAGTTCACCACTTTTTGCGAAACGGTTTTGAAGCTGAAAATGTTGTTGTATGCGTGACATATGTTGCGTGGTTTTGAACTGATAACTACGCAATAACATACAATATTGAGTTCTGGGATAGCGATATGTCGCGTGGTTTTGAACTGATAACTACGCAATAGCATATAATATTGAGTTCTTGGATAGCGATGTGTCGCGTGGTTTTGAAATAGACAGAGGCAATAACATATAATATTGAGTCCTTCGGATAGCGATATGTTGCGTGGTTTTGAAATAGAACTACGCAATAACATATAATATTGAGTTCTTGGATAGCGATATGTTGCGCGGTTTTGAAATATAACTACGCAATAACATATAACAAAGAGTTCTTGGATAGCGATATGTTGCGTAGTTTTGAAATAGAACTACGCAATAGCATATAATATTGAGTTCTTGGATAGCGATGTGTCGCGTGGTTTTGAAATAGACTGAGGCAATAACATATAATATTGAGTTCTTGGATAGCGATAAGTTGCGTGGTTTTGAAATATAACTATGCAATAACATTTAATATTGAGTTCTTGGATAGCGATAAGTTGCGTGGTTTTGAAATAGAACGAGAAAATAACATATAATATTAATATTGATGTGTTTGATAGCGATATGTTGCGTGGTATTGAAATAGAACGAGGAAATAATATTACTTAGCATAAATTTACAAGTTTCTATTACAAACCCTTGAATTTCATTGGCTTTCGCGGGAGTTACTATCCGCTGATCGAAACCTCTGGCGATAAGCCAATGACAAGCTTTCTTTTAACTAAATTGACCAATCACAAAATGCGTAGTATGTCACGATCAATGATCAGTAGAGCCAGCGGTTGTTCTGTTAAGCAACAATGGCGCCGAAATTATAAATAGAGTGGGCAAATGACAGAATAAATTGAACATTTACGCGAAGCAATAAGCTCTACAGAAAACAAAAACGGCTACAAATGGAAATTATTAAGGGTAAGGTCGTTAAATTGTTTGTCTGTGTTCGTTTAATACGAAATATCTGCAAACAAAACACATTTCAAAATTACGTTTGCTGCTGACAAGATTTCGTGATGTATTATTAAACTACATTTTAAAATGAATGTTTCTTTCAACGTTTTATCATTTTTACATATCAAATGAGTGAAAATATCTTGTTTCAATATTGTACATGAGAACCCATGCTAAATTATGTAAGAAAACTTTACTTTTCGATCAGTTACCTTTTGGGACAGGGAAATGCCCGAAATGATAATGTTGAACATTTGTTGTTGGTATTAAACGAGCCTCAAAGAATACGTTATGGTCGAGAATTTATTCAACTTTTGCGTTGGTAAATTTATACTAAAACAATTAGACAACTCGCCCTCGTTTTCTATGAGCGATATAGTCAGAGTTCTTGGATAGCGATATGTTGTGTTCTTTTGAAATATATGTAGACCGGGGAAATAACATATATTGTTATATACCAAAGAATTCGTTTGCCTATGATGAAATCCTATTGGTCAAATCATGGTCACGTGTTGTTCAACAAACTCAATGTTTCTTTCTGCCGAGGGGAACATTGCACTGTTTCACTCTGACGTCAACAATGAAGAGGGAAACAGTGCAATGTTTCCCTCTGACGTCGCTTTAATCATGCGTTGTTCACGTGAATACACGATTATTGCATCAGATCAAGAACTTTTGACTCTTCGGGCATTTTGAAAACAAGAGCTTGTTTGGTACGAAATAGTCCATTTTCCGAAAGAAATAATTTCTATACATATCTTCAAAGAAGGTCTGAAAAACACTTGGAGAAATTTAAAGCTGTTCTTAGTGTTGAGTCTGGTGTATTTGTTTAGTTGAATGACTTGAATTGAAATTACGAAGACAAAGTCAAAGTGTTTTGGCAAGTCTTTTCGCCGTTTGCAAGTTTCAAGACAGTTTTGTATTTTGTATTTTAAAAGTCTTTGGTATATAACAAAACGCTTGTTGACTTTTGCCTCGAGAAACATCGAGTTTTACGGTCCCTCAGGCTTCAATGTCACCCTCGGGCTAAAGCCCTCGGGTGACATTGAAGCCTTCGGGTCCGTAAAATTCGATGTTTCCCTCGGCGCCAGTCAACAAGTGTATAATATTGATGTGTTGGATAGCGATATGTTACGTGGTTTTGAAATAGAACGACGCAATAACATATAATATTGATCTGTTCGAATAACGGAGTTTCACGAATTGTTCGCCTCGTAACGACTGGACGAATTGGACAAATTGTAGGAGCCCACAAATATTTATGCGGTGCAAGACGGGAGTCGTATCAAACGACGCATTTAACGACTCGTTCGCCCAGTATCTGTTCGACAATATTTATGCGGAAGAGTTGGGTGCAAGACGGGAGTCGTATCAAGTGACGGATTTAATGAGTTCTTCGACCCGTATCTGTTCGACAGTATTGGACATGTATGGATGTCAATACTACGTAAATGATTCGTGGTTTCTGCTAGATACTGAACTTTAGACCGCCGTCGTCGTCCTCGCTTGCTTAAACTCATACCTTTATAGTGAAGTTTGCGAAATGTCAATTTAGTCTCTCACTAATGGCGCCGGTCAGGCAATTGTTTAGGTAGGTCAATACGAAGACGGAAAATTCGGGACACAATGCTGTGCTTTTGGTTGTAAAAAAACAAAAAAGGAAGGGGAAAACGAGAGAAAATTCCGTAGCAACATTTCATGCATGCAGTTGGTCTCTTACCCGGGTCTAAGTTAGCCCGGGATTACAAGCAAAATTTCACAGGTAGGGTCAGCTTGCTGCCTGGGTCAACTTTATTAAACGTGGTTACCAAGCACAAATAACAAGAAGCCTGGAAACTAGCAAAAAGTTGTCCCGTACACTGACCTATCTATAACTGGACTGCGTGCTCCTATTTATTACCTTTGAGTTAGCCAAAGTGTCCCCAAAATCGTTTTCAAAATGGCGGCACTTATGGGTCCTTTTGCCAATGGTGAAGGTCGCTGGCCGATACCTAAGAACAGGACTGTTGACATATGTTTTTAAAACTGCATTTTCCTCGGCAATAATTCATTCGAATTATATTAGCAGAAGAGAAACTCATTATTTCTTACTTCTTAGGTGTTTTAAAATCTGGTAAACGACGAGTTTTAAGAGAAGTTTTTAAATTTTTTTTTAAGACAAGAAAGCCGGACGACAAACTATATCAGACTGGGAAAGTAGAAGATCGTCAAAATCCGTCAGCCAGAAAGCTTTCGTCTTCTAATAAGAAGACTTTATCGAGTTATAAAAAACAACACTTGGAAAAGGTTGATAAAGACACTATAAGGAAAACTTGGCTACGCCTCGCTTCTTTACGATTTTCTCGTGATCTTCAG
Organism: Paragorgia papillata; assembly: GCA_035771165.1. NCBI lineage: Eukaryota > Metazoa > Cnidaria > Anthozoa > Scleralcyonacea > Coralliidae > Paragorgia > Paragorgia papillata. The sequence goes on along the minus strand of JAWNZC010000215.1, from coordinate 1,424,215 downwards.
AGATTCTTTATAGAGCTGGCGACTTCAGAAAACAAAATGTTTGTAGATTTTCATGACCATGTGTATTGACAGTCTTCTTTATTTTATTGCCAAGTGTTCGTGCCGTACGCCCGGAACGTCTTTAATTCAGACTGCTAGAAAGCTACACTGAACAGTAATTGTCTAGGAATTATTGTAGTTCAGAACTACAATAAGAGTATTATGAAAAAGGTCCCGGGCCGCTTAGCAACAAACATAAATAATATACATGGAAAAACCACCGAAATATTTTGTTTACGCAAACTCGAGTTTTTCGTCGATATGGCTCCGTATCCAGTATTGTTAAGTACTTATAGCTCTACAAACGTGGGAAGTTTCATGCTTGTATCACAAAGTGCACAATTTTTCCCACTATCCGCCTATACAACATGTTATGTAGCAAGTCCACCCACAAGCAGCCAAAGCAAACGGCATCCTGGGGTGTTTGAGAAGAACCACCAAAAGCATTAATGCCATCTACCTGGCAATTGTCCGCCACCCATCTTGGGTATGCGACGCAAGTTTGGGCCCCTCAAACAGTAGAGCTGATCAAAACCATTGAATGAACACAACGACGCGCTATATAACGGCGTTTCTGATTGGCTACCATGCGTGCTCCATAACTCGATGGAGCACGGTAATTTCAAACGTAATGAGAAACGCATTTTTAATCAGCGAAATAAATATTGTTTTCTGTTGTCTTGTGTCTGAAGACATGGTTCATGGTTTGGCAAGCTCCATTGTGTTATGGATGCACTTGGAGAAGTTGGAGAGCACTCGAAACTCTAGAGTTGTTCGCCGCGGATACGCTTCGACCAACGCTTACGCTTTTTACCTGCCCTCCGAACTTCCCGCGTGCATCCATAACTCGATGGAGCACGCCAAACCCCGCATGAACCATTTCTTAAAATATAATTTTCAACCCACGACCTCGTGAAAAACAAACCTTATTACGGATTGATAGGCTACAGTGTTTAAATATCATTAAATAAATAAAGGTTTAACAGAGCTTTCACCGTATATATACTAAGAGTGTAATCAAACGTCGAGTGTCGAGGGTTGAGACTAAACGTCGAGAGTCGAGACAAAAAAGTCGAGAGTCGAGACAAAGAAGTCGAGAGTCGAGAGAGATGAAAAACAAGAATTACAAAGGTGTGATAATAATCGAGCTATTTGCGCTAAGGAAGCGGGGTATACTGGCATACTATGAAACCCGGAGGACTCGGACTCAAAAAGTCATAAATTTTGTAATTCGTAAGTCTTTAAACAAGAAAAATTTGTAAAATATAAAATATTATAAAACTGGAAGACATGACCCAAATATTGTGACAAAATGAAACAACAATACATGTGGTTATTCGCGGAAAACACACTCAGACCACTATAGTTAAACACAAGGGAGACCGCAACCCCTTAAAACAGCCAGCTGCGCAGGCTAAATTCTGTTGGATCGTCCTATATTTAAAGAAGGTAAATAATAATTGTTGTATACACGGCACTTTCTGTTTGCGCATCCCCTTTTGTTATGAAAGTATAATATGAGACGATGAGTCTACCATATTAACCTTCCAACGCAAAAGATAATGTGATTAAACATCACCTCCAGGCGCAGTTGCGCTTAACATTGGCAGGCGACATGTTGTTTCGTTCGGTTTGGTCACTATATTTGGTTCAGATTTTTCACAGTTTATTATTAAAACTTATAATATAAATATATATATTTATATTTATTTTCATATTTTGTCTTTTTTTTTATCTCTCTCGACTCTCGACGTTTTTGTCTCGACTCTCGACTTTTAGTCTCGACTCTCGACACTCGACTTTTGGTTACACTCGTATACTAAAAGTACAAATACACTCCAACTAAAATGTTAAATAGTACCTTGTATTGGCCGTTTGCATCTAGTGCGCCGACGAAGCAAGACACAATCATCCATTTTACAGAAGGAGATTCTTTTTAGCGGAAAAATAGTCTGTTTTAATTAAGAAGAAAAATAGTTATTGCAAATTCTAGTAAAAAAAACTGAACAAACGAGGTTAATAAGGCATTAACTGCAAGCTTTTGGTTCATTTTATTTGTTGCTTTTAGCCCTTAGAGTTCCTAACAGAAAGACTAAAATTGCAAACCTAGAATGCACTATACACTTTGGGGGATAATATTCTTTGAATAGTTCTACCAGATTCCAACCAACCTCAGAATTTGGCAAAGCAACAGAGATTGCCCTACCAGATTTGTAAAATGTCATATTAATAGCGAAGCGGGCAGTTACTATTTATAGACCAAAACTCAGACAAACAAACCGAAATTGAATCTCGAGGGATTTCTAATGAGCAATTTTCGTTTGTTGGAAATGCAAGAATAAATTATAAACTCAGACAAACATGAATTTTACGTCATCCGTGCGCGTCGCTATTCTGGCTATCAAACCAGCAGATTTAATAATTTCCTTTGATTACTTTAAATACTTTCGTTGATGACACTATGCGAAGGGTTCCTGTTTTGTGTCCATGACTTTCTTGGAATTTTCAATTGAATATTTTTCTCAAGATTTGTCGATACAATGTAAAAGTAGAATTATTGCATGCTAGCTAGTGATGATGGAGAGTATATATATATATATATATATACAGAAATCAAAACAACAGCCAGAATACAGTGTGTCGACACCAGTCAATGGCAAAAATTGTTTGGAATTTAACCTGCCGTCTTCAATTATGTTTGTTACAAATAAAAATTAAACAGTTAAAAATAAAAATTAAAATTAAACAGTTTTTGTGAGAAACCAGGTAAATTATCATGTTTAAGATATGGTGTATATATTGCTACTCTGCAGGTTTAAGGTGTAAACCAGTCAAGTTCTTTATCATAAATTGACGTCATCACCAGTGGCCTAGCCTGGGTCTTGGGTTTGGGGAGGGGGGGGGGGGGGAAGAATCTCGATCTCCTAGGAGGGTCTGGGAGTATGCTCTCCAGGAAAATTTTGCATTTCTAGGGACTCTGAAACACTATTTCCTGCATTTTGAGACAAGTATTTAAGAGTAATCTGAAAGCCATAAATTACATAATAAATTTTGTTGTTATAAAACCAGATCATAGACTGATACATGTCAGAATATCTTTAGATTTATTCATAAACAAGTTGGAGGCATTTTGTTTAGACCTTTAGTATTGTAATTTATAGCATATGCATGCCTGCTATATATATAACACATTACTAGTCTACTCACTTGGACTTAAAGCAACTGTACCCCCCCCCCCCCTTACAACAAGTCTCTCCACGGATTTAAACTTTTCACGAGAACGGTCTTGGAGACCATTGGGGGTGACCCCCCTCATCCCCCCAACCCCACCCACCTCCCCTGGCTACGCCATTGGTTATCACAACTTTTGTGGACATATCTCTTAGAAATAAAATAAGAAAATAAGATGAATAGGAAACTATATGGGGTCACCACAAAGAGAGGGTATTAAAATTTTTGGACAATTAGGGTGGGTATCTCCCCAATACTAAAAAACTGTAAATATAAAATATGAAAATATGGGGTCACCATGACTTACTGTGGGTATCTCCACAACATTAAATAATTATAACTATAAAGATATGGGGTGACCACTTAATGTGGGATCTCCCTGAAAATATAATTATAGAAAAATGGGGTCATAAATATTTACTTGAGGAGATAGCCACTCTATGTGGTGACTCCATATAGTCTCCTTTATCTCTTATTGATGAAAATTAAGAAATATCTACAAAAGTTGTGATAACCTCAGTTTCTGATAAAGAACTTGACTGGTTTACACCTTAAACCAGAGAAGCAATATACACCATTTGACTGGCATAGTGTTAAACTTAAATCAATGCTTCTCAACCAGGGTCCATATGCACCGCCAGAGGGGAATAACAAAGTCTTGGGTGTGAATTTTAAAGAGAGGGGGAATTGGGGGTGAATGGCTTAATAATGGAGAAATTTGCTCCAAGGGAAAAAAATATATCGAACATTATAAGTCTGAAAATAGCATGCATGTGGAACCACAGTGAAAACCCTGATTGTCAAACTTTGGAAACCCAGCTATGTATTTGAATATTAAAGTTGAATAACAAGGATATTAAAAGAGGCAAATGCTTTTTATAAGGGGTTAAAAAAAGAATAGAATCGATAGATTAATTGTTAATGATTTAATCATTAACTATAATAGAATTTAGATATGCCAAGATCTGGCAAGAAATAAAAGATGTGTAATCTGACAACAGCTGACAAGTGAACTGCGCAATTGTATAATATTGTCTCAAAATTCAGTAAACTGTTATGTTATACTGTTAGTGTTATACTATTGTTAGGAGAGAGGTAGCCTGCGATCGTGCTCTATAGAAGGCCTGATTGCAGGTTAAGGGAAAGGGGAATCTGAGAAAAAGGGTTGAGAAGCACTGTGTTAAACATTGTTTTAAGCCTTAATGTACACAAGTCCTAATTAACATACAATAAATTAGAAAAAGTATTGTAAAGACTAATTATTTATAAACAATTTTCACGCAACACAAAGTTAATATGTACTCACTTGTAATTCAGTAATTGTGCACGAATAAAAACCACAATGTGAGGAAAATGTACTCAGACCACTTCAGTCATTAAATAAACATCCACTTCTGATTTGAACTGAAAAACAATGAATTGTAACAAAATTAAGATTTGAAATTTTAATAAACTAGATTACTATAAAATTGGCATTTACAGTTAACAACAAAATTACAATTGATTGGTTACAAATATTGATTTATTTAGCTATATTACTTGCTTGCAGAAAATTATAAGCTTTAATTTATCTTTTGAAGATGAAATGCAGTCCAGCTATAAACTATTACAAATATTTAAATAATAAAATGTTTGTTTCCGAAAAATAGTCAATAGTAGTTTATTCGTTTAGCAGCACGAGCCATGTACAGTAACAATCAAAACGAATGACAACAAAGTTGGCTGTCAAGTTTCAACCAGGCAAAAGCTATAAATATACTGAGTAAATATATAAACAGAGTAAAATGGCTATAAAATGGTTGAAATTTTAGCAATTTTTGCACTAAATATAAGTACAGAAGCATGGAAATTACTTAGGATTTACTCTAGAGTCGACACACGTCTGGTGTTACTTGTGATGTGAGCCGGAATAACCCCCCCCCCCCCCCTTCAAAACAGTACCTTAAGCTATGTATTTTGAAGACAGAGTCGACAAACGTCTGGTGTTACTTGGGATGTGGGCCGTCCCCCCCTCCACATTTTATGTGGGTGGGCAGGAATAACCCCCCCTTAAAAACTCAACTGTTTAGTCTGCCAATAACCTGCGGGTTATTGGCATTTTTGCAAAAATATGCATAAATCGCTTCAAATCAATACAAGAAACATACAGATAGAAGACAACACATCCCGAACTCAAGGTAAAGTTATTTTATTGAAAAATCTTCCGTATTTTAGTTCATTTAATCATTTAATGTTCTAAATTAATTGAAAGTTTGAACGTTAAATTGCCCGCACGGCGCGCGCCACAACCTGAGCTTGGGCAGCCTGTGATCCCACAGAAATATATAGTCTTTCTCCGCGTCTGGTTTTAGTCCAGACTAGTCTAGGAAGACTTGCAATAAATACACGAGCTCGAATTGAAGGCGTTTGTCCATGGTATCTAGACCCGATCTAGAGAAGAAGTCGAAGAATTGGAAAATACGATAAGAAACCGAGAAATTTGAGAATATATATATGTTATTTACCGGCTGGGAGGTCCGAGGTCTTAAAAAAGGCCCGAGGCCGCAGGCCGAGGGACATTTTTGAGACCGAGGGCAAATATTTTTCTATACGGACCGACCAAAACGGTAAATAACATATTTATTTTTTTGTTACATAATTAGAGAAATTAACATAATTGAATAAAGTTGCGTAATCGAGATGACGTTCACGTGATATTCAAAAGTCCAAAGTTTATCGTTCGAGACTGTAAACAACTGCCGACATGCAGTCTTACAGGGAAGCTTGGAACCTTTTTTGTCATAAAAAAAACATTCAAAACTCGAAGATCTAGTTACGAAGGGAAGTCAAAATGCAGTCCAAGTGTTTTTAATGTTTAGTTGATAAAGGATTCTTCGTCGTTCTTCTTCGTCGCTTGCTCGTTTTTGGCTGTTCGCTTGCATGGAAAGTCGCTTTCAATATTTGGCTGAGTGCATGAAAATTGAAAGTGTGGTCCTCAGGTTTGAAGACGAAAATGCTTGTCAGTAAGCCATTTGTAATTTCAAGTTTCAAGGACATGAGACGATGAGGTTGGCATGTGGAAAATGTTTGGTTAAAAGGTAAAAGAGTTAAAGCTTGTAGTGGTTTTGTTGAGTATAGCGGTTGGATAACAGAAGAAAGATAGTTTAGTATCAAAAGGTTTCACTGAGCTTTTCTATCTTAATCTCGTGGTATGATTTTTAATATATATTTCTATATAGTTTCATTTAGTGATTCAAAATACTGTGTTCACAAGTTTATGTATGTTTTTCCTACCGTTTTAAACGGTTTTCTTTATAAATGTCAACTCGTAAATTTTTTGCTTTCACTTTTCCCAGCGTTTTTTTTTTAATTCGTTGTTTACACATGAAGTTGTCAAAACTATTTGGATAATAAAACTCATTTGTATCCCCGTAGCTCTCTGTTGAATATATTTTTTCTGTGGCAAGCGAAATAGTTATGAAAATCGGTCAATTTTAAATGAATTTTAAAATTAAATTTAGGATTCCGTGACCGTGGTCAGATATCGTAAAAAACTGCCCGCTCACGCAGCCAATCAAATTGCAGCATTACCTAGGATTCCGCCCGCTCACGACTGATAAAAAAATAAACATATGTTACGTACAACATCTTCAAAGACTAAATTACAATCACAGTAAAACTAGATATTTGAATTTACATACATGTATGTAAATTACATGTATGTAAATTCAAATATCTAGTTTTACTGTGACTGTAATTTAGTCTCTGAAGATGTTGTACGTAATACAACGAAACGTTAGATCTTAATAAAAATTTAAAAAATGCCACTGCTTCGTGTTTTATTCTGGGCTCTTATTCATTAATAGATTACGCTTTCCGCCTGGTCAATCACTCAATCTATAGCCAGTATACATATATATTGATTCAAAATTCCACCATAATAAAGGATAAACACGATTTGGTAGCCGCCTTGATATAGTTTCGACTAAATTAATAAAATATATAATTTTGTAGCGCAGGCTAGAACGTTGGAGAAAAGGATCGACTGGATATTGATGTTTTATATTAAAAACAAACGCAATAGTTTGGGAATTATTTTATACAGTTTTAGAATTTAAATTTTAGAATGCAGGTAGCCCATTTAATATATTGATACATAATTATAAACACGTCTCAACCGTATAAACTCAGTCATCCACAACTTAGAATAACTGCTCCGAGATTCCCGTTTTGTAACTTACGGGTCCATGCACTTTTCTGACAACCATTGTTCAGCACTGCCATAAACAACTTGGACTTTCGCATCGGCTTCGCCTTCAGTAGCCATCGTCCCTGATCATCGAACGAAGGACCCAAGTAGACTGCTTTTCTTAAGGTCTCCACCTGCTACAACGAAATTCCTCACCGTGCCATGTTGAAGTCGATGAAGTTCAGAGAACACAAATGGCAATATCTGATATATTAGACTTTTACCACAACCAGTGGGCAAAACAGCAAAGACATCTGTCGAATGCACGTCGTTTGTTCTGGTTCAGCCGAAATGTGTCAACGAATTTAACAAAGCGGTTTCGAAAAATCCTTCTATGGTTTGATTTTCCAACATAATAAATGATTAAATGAATGAATTGGTCACAGAAACGTACACGATAAACAGATTCGAGAAATGGCGATGACCTTGTCACGGTGTGCACCTTGACGGTGCACCTTTAATTTGTTTATCTGAATCAGCAACCAATCAATATCCTTACTTCAATTAGTCAGCCAATCAGAGCTCCCGTCCATGAGTTTCCTCAGGCCTTTATTTTTCTCGCCTTCTCGCTCGCCCGCACCTCTGCCCGCCCTGCCGGGTTTAGCGGAAGGCGGGAACAAATAAAGGCCTGACATTCAGGTTAGTCTGCCAACTGTGGTTTTCATTCCTTCAACATCACTATTACGTGTTTCTAAAACCATTAAGTGTTTGAGGCAGAAAGTAGTTAATGTTTCATTCTATTTCATATGAATATATATAGCTGCCGCTTTGATTGCTAGTGTTATGGCCGAGGTCATGGCATTGTTGATTTTAGAGGCGAGGAGCCAAAAAAAATAAGACAAAAAATAAAATAGACTGGGTACAACACTACGAGGCTGGCTATTTATTAGTCAATTTCCGTGGGTATAGCCAAGCAAATGGATGGAGTCACATAAGTGCTAAGAGAGGATCGATTAAGCAATGTTATACCATGCATCTAGATTTAAAGGAAAAATATATAGTCCTTAGTATTGGTAACAATAAAGTCAATATTAATTTTTAACGTTTTTCTTTCACCCAAACCCCCCCCCCCGGCCAGAATTTTTATCTTTGCTATAGCCTTCGCCCCTCCCCCCCCCCCCACTCCCCCCCAATATTTCACATCTTTCAACGCCACTGATCTCTATATATAAACTGGATAGGGCATTCCCTCGCCGCTATCTTACGTAGTGGAATAAATTTCATTCCCGGTTTATATGGAGCAAAAAAGTGTTCGTCCCAGCTATCCGAGATAAACTTCATCCCGGGTCAAAAAGCGCGGGAATTTAAGGAGCAAAAGAGAAAAAACTCATCCCAATTGTACTAGATTATAGAAGTTATTTCGTTTGGGCGAAAGTCTGACCGTAATATTCAAAGTTACAAGCATTGCAGTTCAGTAAACTTCATCCCGGTCTATCGCGGGTCATTTGTCCCACCTGACCAGGGTCCCACCGGGGTCCCGCTCAGGCGGCACGTCCCGGTCTCCATATAAACGTAACTTGAAAAATAACAGTAAATTATCTACAAGACGAGATTCCGGTACAGTGGAACACCACGGTATACCGGGATCATGATAGACAGGCCCTATAGACGCAGTGAAAATGATAAAGTTGTTCGACAACAATGCGCACGAAAGTGTCTTAAATGTCATGTTTATTAGACACGTTAATATTTTATATGTGCTCTCGTATGATAATAATACATTAAGCAAACAGGGGAACGCTAAGTCTAGCCACATGACGCCATTACTTCAAAACACGGTTTTTAGCCAATCTATATTTAGAGTTGTTTTGTCATGGCAAATATAAACGTCTACACCTTTTTCAGGTCAAATTCAGAAACTTCCAAACGAATTTCAGACACTTCCAAATGATATTCAGACATTTCTAAATGAATTTCAGACATTTCCAAATGATATTCAGACATTTCCAAAACTCTTTCCTGTCCGAATTGGTCATTAGTACTTTATTCTGGCTAACGCCAGACGATTTTATTCTCCTCTGGGGAAGCCCTCGGACAGGAATGAGTTATAAACTATCTCTCTAACTCTTTCCTGTCCGAATTGGTCTTTAGTAATTTATTCTGGCTAACGCCAGACGATTTTATTCACCTCTGGGGAAGCCCTCGGACAGGAATGAGTTAAGCGAGAGGCTAAACTCTAAAGTTCGCTTGAACAGTAAATTGTTCGGATCAGCGAGTGGGCAAACTTGGGTGGAGTGGGCAATCTCTTGTGGAGTAAGCAATCTTGCATGGGTGGAGTGGGAAAGGCGGTGTCACATTAGCCACGAAGTGCACGGAGTTGCCTGTGGAGTAGGCTAAAGGTTGTTGTCCCATTTAAAGCAGCACTTCGCTTGCGATAGTAACTTCTAGTTTATTGAGTAATGCAGGGCAAAAGCTGTATGCGTTCCCTCAGCTGTTCCGAACTATTTACTGTTCAAGCGAACTTTAGCCTCTCGCTTCATTTTGGAAATGTCTGAAATTCATTTAATGTCTGAATATCATTTGGCTAGCTTGCCAGATCTACGCATGTATGAATAAAGTCCTTCATTGCACTCGTTTTTAGAAGAAACTGAAGAAATAACGGACTTTGCGTGTCTTTCAGTGCACAGCTGGTTTATTGTATGTGTCTCTTCAGCTAAATATTCACTTAAAACTTCGCAGAATATATTAATGACAATGAGCATGATTAAGTATCTATTTATTCACTGCTTTTACACGGAGAAACTTCCGTCAGATTGTTATAAAAATGTTATCCAATTCTCAACTAAATTAAACGAAAATGTGATGGGTTATTTCTTGATCTGTGGGCAAACCTTTCGCAAAGTTACATCGAAATTGGTTCAATGCTTTATGAGATATATCTTAGTAACAGGCAGACAAACAAACAGTATTAAAAACATAACTTTCTGATGGAGGTAGTAAAACAAAACAATGTCAATTTTAGTTTCTGTTGCATTTGTTTTTACAGACCTACTAACCGAAAGTGAAGGCTGCACGGGAAAGTATTTAGCTAAGATTTTCGTACAGAACGAGCGACAAAGAAGCGAGGTTTATATTCGAAAATAACGAAGGCAAATACTTTCTAGTACAGACCAAGCAAACAAGATTAATAAGCCAGAAGTTTTTTGTAATTTGTGTTCTTATTTGTTTTCAACTCATTGTTTGCGTCTTCAGATGTTCCCGTTCATCTTATTTATTTTTGTTCGTTTCGTTTCATGTTTACATCTGTTAAGTATTCATTTTCCTCGCCTTTCAATAAGCAGTTTTTATAAAAGGAAACACTAATTTTTCATGTTATTGTTAAATTTTTTTTTCTCACCTAAAACGTTTAATTCTCTTTCACTTTCATTTTAATAAAACAACTCATACATTTTTCGTCAAAACTTGCAGGTTGGTAGAAAAGGCGAGATGTTCTCCCATGCACAGTGCCGAAAAGGCATAACCACCTTTTTTTCGGACTTCACAGCAACTACTCTACGTGCGCCATTTGGCGTAATGACCTAAAAACAAGTTCATCTATATATAATAAATTATAGATATATTATACAACGAGCTCTAAACACAAATAAACACGAAAAGTTAAAGTAGATTATAAAGTAAGTATAAAACAAAGTTTTGTTGAGAAATTCGGTGTAGTTCAAGAACTATATTAAGCTTAAACTTCGGACATCTATTCTTCCAACGACAGTAAGAAACTTTCAGATTTTATTCCGATATATTACGTGTAGCTTTAGATCTTTAAAAAGGTAGGAAAACATAGGTTTTGGATCTAGCTTTATATTTCAAAAAAAGACACTCATGCAGTATGCCATTTTTGAGTAATCAAAAGAAGCGTCTGCAAAGCGTATTTCCAATGACAACTTTAGAGCTTAACAGATGTCTCCATTAATTCAAAACACGGTTTGTAGCTAATATATATTTAGACTCTTGTTTTGCAATAGCAAGTATAACAGTCTAGTGTAAATGTTCTAGACGTTTGCCGCAAGTGTATACACAGTAAAAGGCATCCAGAGACAGCATATACCTCTGCCAGCGGATTATTAAGATAAACGAGCCATCCCGCTATTAACGAGGCTAGATTAGCAGACCTATACGTGTATAAATATAAAATACTTCATTGTATTCGTTTTTAGGAGGAAAAGGAATAACGAACTTTGCGTGTCTTTCAGTGCACAGCTGGTTTATCGTATAAGGCTTAAGATAAATATCAAATCTATAACAATGAATCTGTTAAGTCTATTATTGTTATTTGTTCATTCAACTAAATTTTCACTTAAAAGTTTGCATAATATAATGATACTGAGCGCAATTAATTATCTTTTATTCATTTCTTTTACATGGAGAACCTTCCGTCAAATTTCTATAAAATTTTTATCCAATTCTTAACTAAAGTAAACGGAAATTTAATGGGTTGGTGCTTGGTATGTGGGCAACGTTTTTGCAAAGTTACATCGAAATTGATTGAATTCTTTTTGAGATATATAGTATTTGCAGACAGACAAACAAACAGAAGTAAAAACAGATCCTTCTGGCGGAGGTAGTAAAACAAAACAATATTAATTCTATTTGTCTTTTGTATTTATTATGTTATACATTTTATAAAATGTGCCTTAGACACAAATCGACACGAAAACTTAAAGTAGATTATAAAGTAAGTAAAATAAATTTTCTTGAGAAATTCAGTGAATTTCAAGAACTTAAGCTTTTAAACGTGACATTTTCCGAAGGCATTTCCAACAACGCACAATTTTGAATTTGACAAGATTTCCAATTACAAAAACATTAATATCTAAATCTTTAAGTTATTTTCCGTTAAAATTTTGTGAGCTACTTTACGTTATAATATAGTTTAATATAATAAAGGGAAAAATTTGCATTGCATCTCACTTTTAAAAACTGATGTTTACTAAACAACTTTTATGTGCGTGCATGCGTATACGTTGGCATCGCATTTTAACTCCATCTGCATTTATTGTGTACGGAAGATAACCAAACGTATTCTCTATTCTATTTAGTGTTTAATTTAATTTAATCATTTTATGTCAACTTTTTAAATATGTTTCAATAAATTTGAAGGAGTATTTGCGAACTATAGTCAATTTTCTGAAACATGCGCAGACTGCCTTTTCAAATATTCGTGAACAGGAAATAGGATAATTAGTACAACACATTTAAAAGCCAGAAGCGTTTGGCTAAATTTCGATAACGAGAAGTGTTTTTGAGGAACGAAGACTGGTTTTCTAAAGAGCAATACTAATAATGTAAATTGTCCTATAACTAGTTGACACTTATAAAATAATGTTTCAAAGTATAGAACCGTTTACTCTAGACTTTAAAATTTAGATTGATCTGGGTCCCACCAGGGCTGCGTTGGCACAATAGCGAAGAAGAGAGTAGATGGATTTGAATAAGGTTCACACTGAAGCAGAATTTCGCGGGACTTCTTATAGAAAACCCCGATAGTGTATACTAACACTATCAAAAGTAAATTGCGCATGTAATAAAAACCACTTTGAGTTAAAGCGTGTGAAAGTCGATCTCGACATTCGTCGAGAGGGATCGTGAAAAAATTGTTCTTTTAGTAAAATTAAAATTTATTGGCAAGTGCTAATTGCAAATTTTATAAGTTTTAATATAATGCGGAAATTAAGGTATCTTCTTTAGACTGAAGACACACATAAAGCTATATAAGGTAACTTTAAGTCAACTATATTTTTTCCAACAACAATCTAAAAAAATACAACACAAAACAAAGTCCATATGGTAGCATATTGTAAAATCCCAAACATTTGAGTAAATAGACAGACTGGAATGAATTACAGAACTAATATTTTGAATTTCATTTTAGAATCCAATTGTGAATTTGGCGAAGAATCTCGAACTTTCGACGGACAGTTACTGAAGGAGACATTGAGAGATATTTTGAGCCGTAATACGGCAAAAAATTGTAAAAGGTCGCAATGCCGTTTCAAAAACGTAATCAATGCTTTTTTCCAAGACGACAAGCTATTGGGATACTGGTATTTACGATAGTTTCAACTTTGGCCACTTCCGAAGCATTGGGTGGATGTAAACAGACAAAGCATGTTCTTACTCGTGGTATGTTCTTCAACTCTTCTTCAATTTACTGTTCGCGTCTTTTCCTACTTTAGTTTTGTCTGTTTAACTCTACTCTGGTCTACTCCACTCCACACTACTCCACTCCACTGTGGTGTACTCTACTCCACTATACTCTACTCCACTTCACTCTACTCCACTCTACTCCACTCTACTCCACTCTACTCCACTCTACTCCACTCCACTCCACTCCACTCCACTCTACTCCAATCTAGTCCACTCCACTCCACACCACTCAACCCCACGTGATCCATTTTAATTCGTCCTGATTTGTATCTATCCTGCTCCATCTTATTCCACCCAGCTTCACACTGCTCTACTGTGGCTTACCTCGCTTAATTTTGCTCTACTCTGCTTTACCTTGCTCTAGCCTGCTCCACCCTGCTCTATCTTTCTACATCCGGATTCACTCTGCTCTAAGTTGCTCCAGGCTGCTCCACTCTGCCCTCCATGCTTCACCCTACTCCATCCTGTTGCACTCTGCTCCACCTTTTCCGCTCTACTTCTCTCCACCTTCCCCCAACCTGTCCTATTTTGCCCCCCCTGCTCCAACTTGCTTCAGTTTTTTTCTACCCGGCTCCACTTTATTCCACTCTGCTCCACCATGTTTTACTCTGCTTCACCTGGCTCCCCCCTGATCCACCTTGCTACACCCTCCTACACCCTGCTCCACCCTCCTCCATCTTGTTGCACTTTGCTCCACCCTGCTCCACTTTGATCCATTTTGCCCTACGATGCTCCACCCTACTCTATCTTGTAAAATATAACACTTGTGTTTTTATTATTCTAAATAAAGGACATCGTTTAAAGAAATCTCTGATGAAAGAAGAAAATGTTTCTCATCTGATAGATTGCACTTGGCTTTGTATAGTCAAAAGTCCTCAATGAAAGTCTGTTAATTACGGAACGAGTTCAAAAACTGAAAGAAAATGTCAGCTGAATAATAGTACTGCGACTTGTGATAGATCAAACCTTGTTGTTGCTAAAGACTTTGACTATTGGGAGGAGGAGATGGTAAGTTTGTTAAATTTTGCCTTTGGTTTTACTTGTGTCTGTGAGTTTCCTTATGCTTGTCTTTGTACTTTGTTTTTTCTTGTGCTTGTCCTTTTGCTTTTCCGTTTGCTTTAGTTTGTGCCTTTGCTTGTGTTTGCTTTAGCTTTGGCTTGCGTTTGCGTTTGCACTTGCACTTTTGCACAGGGCGTGTTCTTGTGCTTGTGTTTTGCTTGTGCTCATGCTTGTGTTGGTGCTTGGGCTTGATGTAAATCTTCTTTTCTCCCATACACACTTTTTAAGAAGAACGAAACGTTTATAAATTCACCTCATTTGTAAATAAAAGGTTCTTATTCTTTCATATTTTTAGAACGATGATAGTTTATATTGTCCAGCTAAACCAAGCAAACTAAAACAAAGTAAAGGTAAAGAAACACTCTTTTCTTCTTTACTGATTTACGTGTTTAACCGCTATAATTTGGGACTGATAAACACTTTAAAAGGCAAAATAATTATGAAACGTAGATCAGTAGATATAATTAGCAGAGATTTCGAAGCGCATGTTATGCGACATGAATGTACAATTTTCATGCTGTCATGGATATGCTAGTACTTATCTGTCTCACAGCCGCTCTTAGTGCCGTCACTCATTCCTCCCCCCGAGCGGCTGCTTACCCGAGCACATTCCTTTCGACGATTAGCCATTCACACCTTGGTTCCTAAAAACTGGGAACTGAAGCAGAATTAACAGAGAACCTCTGGTCTCCCTCGCAGCCGCTTTTAACTTTTAATATTTGAATATTTGACAGCTTAATTTCAAGAACATTCGTTCATATTCTGATTCAAAGCCACATTGTCATCTTATTAACAAATAAATTCCCAACACAGCCAGGTGAAGAATCAGACTTAGCTTAACGCTACTCTGGTTTAAAAGTTTTTTGAACGTAGCTTAAAAAGTAAAGTTAGTGTTCATGACCCAACGTTTCGACACTCCGATCTAGTGTCTTCATCAGGGGTGATCATTGTGAAGACAGGTCCCATATTTATACTCTAATAGAACCATTGATGACGTTACCTATCAACAAGATGTAAATAGGCTTCCGGCAGTATACTGCCGTCATCACGATTTAATGGAGCGTGGGCGCTATTGATGTGCCAAGCTCCCAAACAACGTCTTTGGTGATACTGTGGATGATCGGTAGTGATAATTTTTTAACTATCCCACGCAATCTCATTGTTGGTTTTGCACGCGTGCTCCGACAAGGCAGAATTTTCCTTTTTTAAAAAAAAAAATGCTTTTTGGTGCTCTTTTAAATGCGTGCCAAACTGACGTTTTGTCTGGCCGGTGTACTCCTGATTTCAATCATTGCACGGAATGGAATAAATAGCATCTTTTCTCTGTTCTTTCACAATACGACCCTTCGTTTTTGCAAAAATATGACCTAACGTTAAGAAAGGTTTTTGAGCAACTTTTACGTTGAAACTACCCAAGATTCTTTTAATTGGTTCCGTAAATCCTTGAATGTACAGAACAATCGAAAAACCCATCATCGGATTTTCATCCTCAGTGTTTTTGCGTAGTGGTGGTGTGACTGGTTTTCAAAAACTCATTAATAATTCATGAGGAAAACACAAAGGAAATCAGTAGCATGTCCGTGGTTTTATATCTGATAAAGAATCCTCCTGATTTACATAAACTTTAGCTTTGATTTTCTGGGCTTAGACAAGGCTATTTTTTCAAACGTACTACGCCAATGAACTTACCAAGTACATTGGTTCGTTTTTGAAGCTGTTCAATAAGCACGCAGTTCGTGTTTTCTCATGCAGATATAAAAACACTTGGCTTCGCCTCGTGTCTTTACATCTTATAAAACACTCCTGCTCGTTTATTAAACAGTACTTAAACAGTTTTTTTTAAGAAATCATTAGGATAGTCATTCGCCTTTAAAACGTCAAATATACATATTGTTGCTCACTTTCCCTCGACTCGGCACTAGATGGTATGCCCTGGGCTCTCAAGAACAAAGTTCTTGAAACGGACTTCTTATGGCATATAGGATGATGAGAATCAAATGGGATGTATTTGTCAGTGTGTGTAGGTTTTCGGTATACACCAGTTTCAAGATTCCCGTGGTCTGTTCCTTTGACAATCAAATCCAAACAAGGCAAACTTCCATTCGTATCACGTTCTACCGTGAATTGAATCGAAGGCTCGATTTTAAGTGATCTAAAATAATTTGATTTTCCACTATATTTTTGGATACCGCAGACATAACATTATCGACATATCGTTTCCAGAAAAAGGGCTTCACTGGTGCGGTAGCTAATGCCCTTTGTCAATGTCTTCCATTACTAAATTTGCAATGACAGCGCAGGATCTGAAGATAAAACAGAATAGATATTTCTATCATTTTATAAAGCTTTCTCGTAATATTGGCTTTTGTCCATGACCACAACACAATTACCTTTATCTGCTGATAGAACAGGTCTATCGGGATCTTTCTTAAGAACCATTAGAGCCTTAAAAATATTGCTGTCTAAGTTTTTCAAAGATGGCTCGGCCCGCCTTAGAATGCTATTGAATTCAGCTCTCACCAGACGTTTTTGATCGTCACCTAGTAGAAAAATTCCTTCTTCGACGGCGACGATCTCAGCTGTTGGGAACTTATGAGGTACTATAGCAAACTTTAAACCTTTTTCTAGATCGCTTCTTTCTAAGTCAGGCAACTCTTCTTCAGAAAGATTCAAGACAAAGATGGGTTTGTGGCACGAGACGACCGTTTTTTCTCAAACAAACACCGCAATTTTTGGTTGTGTCTAGATCTAAGTTTAAGTTTAAGAGAGGTCTTTGTTCATTTACGCAACAGAAATCTTTCACCAAATTGATGTCAGATTCATTAATCAAAACAAAGAGCTCATTGAGAGCAAGATTGTATTCAGTGCGCAGATTCCGTAAAGAATGATGATGGCATTGATCTATATGTAATTTCAGGAAAGAGAAACCAGAGACTTTTGTTTGCCAAATATGAAATCCTATTGGTAAAATCATGGTCACATCTTGTTCAACAAACTCAATGTTTCTTTCTGCCGAGGGGAACAGTTCACTGTTTCCCTCTGACGTCAGCTTTAATCGTGCGTTGTTCACGTGAATACACAATGATTATTGCATCAGATCAACAACTTTGGACTCTTAGACATTTTGAAAGCATTTCAAAACAAGAGCTTGTTTCGAGCTTGTTTGGTACGAGATAGCCAATTTTCCAAAAGAAAAAAATATCTGACATATCTTCAAAACCTTGGAAAAATTTAAAGCTGTTCTTTGTACTTGTTGACTTTGATGTCTAAGACTTTAAGATACGAAAATATTAACTGTCTATTGATTTGTGTTTATTTTTAGACGTTGAGGAATGTAGCTCCAAACCTTGCCATCAACATGCTACTTGTAGAGATACCGTTAGTTCTTATACTTGCACTTGTAATCGTGGATTTACTGGCGATGGAAACAATTGCTCAGGTACGTTCTTGTAGTTGAACATAGATATTTGTCTTTGCATAGGCGGAGTTATTTCCAGCAGTTTGAGGATACTCAATTATCCTTACTTTTAGTGAGAACAATCCTATTTTTCGACACTGGATCTTTAGGCACGATGTACGCTCAACATTCGCACAACGTTTGCCCTATGCAGTTGATTTTGAACTTTGCTTTTCGAATTTTCCCAACTAACACAAGGTCTGATATTATTTAGTGTGAATTCGCGTGGAAGGCTTATTTGTACTCACGTTTCTCATCTGCAACATGCATCACCGTTTCCATTATCTACTTTAGTCTTTCAAATGATTACAATTGAAAAGTTTATTTAGATATTCGTATATATCTGATTCGAAAAAGAGAGAAAAACCAACGGATTCTCTTCATAATCTGTTCAATTTTATTCTACTCTACTCTACTCTACTCTACTCTACTCTACTCTACTCTACTCTACTCTACTCTACTCTACTCTACTCTACTCTACTCTACTCTACTCTACTCTACTCTACTCTACTCTACTCTACTCTACTCTACTCTACTCTACTCTACTCTACTCTGCTCTGCTCTGCTCTGCTCTGCTCTGCTCTGCTCTGCTCTGCTCTGCTCTGCTCTGCTCTGCTCTGCTCTGCTCTGCTCTGCTCTGCTCTGCTCTGCTCTGCTCTGCTCTGCTCTGCTCTGCTCTGCTCTGCTCTGCTCTGCTCTGCTCTGCTCTGCTCTGCTCTGCTCTGCTCTGCTCTCTGCTCTGCTCTGCTCTGCTCTGCTCTGCTCTGCTCTGCTCTGCTCTGCTCTGCTCTGCTCTGCTCTGCTCTGCTCTGCTCTGCTCTGCTCTGCTCTGCTCTGCCCTGCTCTGCTCTGCTCTGCCCTGCTCTGCTCTGCTCTGCACTGCTCTCCTCTGCTCTGCTCTGCTCTGCTCTGCTCTGCTCTGCTCTGCTCTGCTCTGCTCTGCTCTGCTCTGCTCTGCTCTGCCCTGCTCTGCCCTGCCCTGCTCTGCTCTGCTCTGCTCTGCTCTGCTCTGCTCTGCTCTGCTCTGCTCTGCTCTGCTCTGCTCTGCTCTGCTCTGCTCTGCTCTGCTCTGCTCTGCTCTGCTCTGCTCTGCTCTGCTCTGCTCTGCTCTGCTCTGCTCTGCTCTGCTCTGCTCTGCTCTGCTCTGCTCTGCTCTGCTCTGCTGCTCTGCTCTGCTCTGCTCTGCTCTGCTCTGCTCTGCTCTGCTCTGCTCTGCTCTGCTCTGCTCTGCTCTGCTCTGCCCTGCTCTGCTCTGCTCTGCACTGCTCTTCTCTGCTCTGCTCTGCTCTGCTCTGCTCTGCTCTGCTCTGCTCTGCTCTGCTCTGCTCTGCTCTGCTCTGCTCTGCTCTGCTCTGCCCTGCCCTGCTCTGCTCTGCTCTGCTCTGCTCTGCTCTGCTCTGCTCTGCTCTGCTCTGCTCTGCTCTGCTCTGCTCTGCTCTGCTCTGCTCTGCTCTGCTCTGCTCTGCTCTGCTCTGCTCTGCTCTGCTCTGCTCTGCTCTGCTCTGCTCTGCTTTGCTCTGCTCTGCTCTGCTCTGCTCTGCTCTGCTCTGCTCTGCTCTGCTCTGCTCTGCTCTGCTCTGCTCTGCTCTGCTCTGCTCTGCTCTGCTCTGCTCTGCTCTGCTCTGCTCTGCTCTGCTCTGCTTTGCTCAGCTCTGCTCTGCTCTGCTCTGCTCTGCTCTGCTCTGCTCTGCTCTGCTCTGCTCTGCTATAGATTCTCTTATATAGTCGATCTTAAATTTTATTCATACGGTATAACGAGTTTTATTTGAGATTTTATTTCATGTTCTAATGATTTGTTTTTAATTTTAGACGTTGACGAATGCAGCCTCGATCCCTGTCACCAAAATGCAACTTGCAACAATACCGCTAGTTCTTATACTTGCACATGTAATCGCGGTTTTATTGGAAATGGAACAAACTGCACAGGTAATATGTTTTGGTAGTTGATCATAGATATTTACCCTAAGCATATAGGCGGCGTTATTTCCAGGAGATTGAAATTCCATAAAATTGGAATTGTTGTGATATTCAATTCTTTTTGCTTTTGGTGAAAAAAAATCTACTTTTTTTATCAAGTCTGTCTCTCGAGGGGACGAGGGGTCGAGCGCGCCGAGAAGCGGCGTGCGAGGTAAATGGCGAGAAGGGGAGAGAGACAGACTTGGCTCACTTGCAACGCGCCAAAATTTACCGACCTGTTTTTTTGGACAGAGGCGTGTCTTTAGACTTGGATCAAATTTGTCTCTTTACGTCATTAATCACTGCTCATTACAATGAACCGGAAAACCAAAAGTGACTTATTTCGTTGCTTGGGGTCTTCGGCTTCGGTATTTGTCAGTGAGTGTCACGATTTTTTTATATGAATTCGTTTAAAGATAGTGTTAGATATGGATTGCGCTTACTCGGATACGATGAAATTATATGCAATGTGTGCCGGGGACCAGTACTTTCTTCTGCTGTTTGGTCTGCAAAAAGTTCTCGACTACCTGCAGTATCATACCGCGACAGTCTTGTCTTTGTTTTCTCACTAGGTCCAGAGTCCTTACACATGCGTTTATTTGGAAAATATTTGAAATTTGTGTGTCTGATCGAAATGACATTTCCTGCGTTCTAATAACACCTTTTAGCGAAATTTTAAAAGTTTAAAAACAGAAAAATAGTGCTGTAGTGAAATCAAGTGAAATGGCAACAAAATATCTAACTATTTTGCTGTTATAACACTTTCATAGTAAACTCCATTAATCATTTTGAAGACCAATTGGAATAAGTCGAACTAAGGGGACTTTCCATTTACAAGGTTAGACCGGTCAGTCCGGTTAAATGGAACACGATTCGTTATAGGGGGTGGACAAAAAAAGTGGCCATCATTAAAAATATGGTTAATGTGGAATAACTATTATTTGAGAAAAGAAAAATATGTAAAGTGACATATTTTAGAATGCATGCGTCAATATCTGCTCAAATATGATATCCAATTCTAATTTTGTTATTCGTTTAAAAAATACATTAACTTTGAAAGCATGCCACGCTGTGAAGCTGTAGTGAAATCAAGTGAAATGGCAACAAAATATCTAACTATTTTGCTGTTATAACACTTTCATGGTATAAAACTCCATTAAGTCGAACTAAGATTCACTTCATTTGTTACAAGATTTGAAAATCATGAAAAATTAATATATTTTTTAAATGAATGGATAAAATTAGAATTTGATATCATATTTAAGCAGATCTTGACGCATGTATTTTAAAAATATATAACTTTACATATTTTTCTGTACTCTAATAAAAGTTAGTTTCAACCAACTAGTGGTCTATTACAAATTTGGTATTCTGATTGGCTAAGCTACTAGTGGTCTATTGGTGATAGACCACAGTAGGTTATCCAATGACAAACCATCTTATAGCTGTAATACTCCTATTCTGACCAATCAGAAGTCACGACATATTCACGCTGCGAGAAAAACCTGGAAACTAGGCCAAACATGGCGTCCGCTAAAACATTGGCCCAAAAGTAATGGAAAATTTTTCAGTTTGACATTTTCGAATACGAAAATGAATTCGCTTGTGCCTATGGAGTATATCTACACCAAATTTGAAGCAAAATAATTACAATCTCGTTTTTTGTGAGCGATTGTTTATCATGTGCCATCGAACTACTCTACATTTTGAATGCGGAGACTTCTGCAAACGAAAAGGTAAAACTATCTGAAAATTTGGAACAATGTTTGATGAGACTTATTTATGTTAAAGAAAAGTTGTTTATGGTTGATACTAAAACAATTAGACAACTCGCCATTGTTTGCTATGAGCAGCTCATAGAAAACTCGGTCTCGTTGTCTAATTGTTAATAATACAATGCACATTAATCATACCTTCAATGATGGCCACTTTTTTTTGTACACCCCTTGTATATATACCTAAATTTATAAAATACAATAAAATTAATGTGCTGCTTAGGTAACGTTGAATTGGAAAAAGATATCGAAATAGTAAAGGTTCTATAAATCGAATTGAATTGTTCGTTTTTTTTATAAAGGGCCTAATTAGCTCGAAACGTTATAAAACTGCATGCAATATTCCCCAATATAAATTGCACTTCAAGTTTTAGGCTGCAGTGTTTAAAAATTATTGGGGCCGACCAGCTAGGCATCTACAAATTATTTGGTCACACCAGTCACAAATTGTTGGGGCCCACAAGGTACAGATTCTCAGGGCCCACCAGAAAATCTCCCGGTGTCGCTGTGGGCCACGCCGCTCCTGTGCTTAGTTGACGCGTTCAGTCAAGTGATCGTCGTCGGTGATCTATTGCAGTACACACATGGAAAAATGTATTGTATTTGTTATATACGCATTGTAAAATTCTAATTGATAAGACCTGGGGCCAGAGCTTATACATCAGTAATACCGCGAGTGTGCTTATGATCGAGGGTGCTTCTATTAATCGGAAGCGAAAAAAATGTTTGGAAAGACACACCACAGACACATTACCTTTTCGCTATACATTTGTTCTAGATGTGTCTATCTCAAACTCATTAACAATTCATGAGATAATCAGCCAATTACAATAGTTCATTCAATCAACTGATTGAAGTTGGATACTCCAGTAAAGCCCAAGACATTAGATGAAAACCGGTGTTCATCTAATTCTTAAGATCTTAATTATATATGCTAAATAAACAAGTTGCTGTATGAATACATTTTACACACACTCATGAATAAAATCTCATGAGGGTTTATTTTAAATGTATTTTTCAATTGAAGTTGCTCGATTGAGATGCTATATCAACAACTCGTTTATCATGTTTCATCAAGGAAATCCCAACACTCGCAAACAATAAAATTCATCATGTTTTCTCGTGTTTCGATCCCCTAATGAAACACTCAAACTTGTTGTTGATATATTACATACAATACAGCAAAATATGCACGTTTAAGTTGAATCTGCACTGTTATATATTTGTGACATTTTTCAAATTAATCTGTACATATAGTACTGCGGAAAAGTTGTGCTGATTTGTACAAAAACGGTGTAAAAGAAAATGGCGTGTACACAATTGACCCTGATGATCAAGGAGCGTGTGATGTAAGGTGTGACATGACAACTAACGGAGGAGGTTGGACTGTTTTTCAAAGACGAATGGACGGAAGCGTCGATTTTTATCTAAATTGGACTGACTACAAAAATGGATTTGGTAATCTCAGTGGAGAGTTCTGGCTTGGACTGGACAAGATAAATCGTTTGTCAGAGAGTGGTCAAGATGTTTTGAGAGTTGATCTGGAAGATTTTGAAAACGGAGCACGTTACGCTAAGTACAGCACATTTGCCATGGCAGATGAAACGGACCTATATAAGTTGACAGTTGGAGGTTATTCAGGTGAGAAACGTTTTATTTGAGAAAGTTATTAACAAGGTACAAAGATATTTGTTTGTAGTTGCGTATTAAAAAATTGAAACGTGTCGTACGCTTGGTCAAATTTGGGCAAGACAAATCGCCACAACGGTAGTATTGCAGAAGAATTGCTTTCTACTCTGTGCAACGATTGTAGAAACTTGTCTCTCGAAGACTTTGGCTATTGTACAAAATGGTAAAGGTCTTCTTATTGCAAGTCGCTCACACGATCTGCTTAATCGGATCCGATTATTGTGCTGATGTATATATGTGATTGACTACAGTGACTTACAAGATTCGAAATAAAGTATGGTTTGGTATAGTACCGGAATATGGAACGTAAATTAGAAGTCGAGTGATTCGAACAAAGACCCTTCGTCTGAGAGAAACCGTCACACTACTTTGACTTACAAGAGTGTCGAGTAATTTGCTTGCGAACACTACAGTTTGTACTTTGATATGTAAATCACATACATTAAGGCGGCTCCATACAGTTTATTGAAAAATGTAAAATACAAGTTTGAGAGTCCAAAACACGTGCATAAACAATTCGGAAAAAGAATAAAACTAAATGTTATCCATAGTTAAACATTCTGACAATCAAAAACCGTTACCAAATAAATAGTAGTTACCAAGTAAAGAGTAATCAATAGGTCGATTTAAAAAAAATTTTGTAGATCCAAATTTTTTAAAAATTAACAAACATGATTTTTTCGAGAAAAAAAATTATTCGTTCTACAGAATTTTTTTAAAATCGGCCTATTGATTACTCATACTTCAAGAAAAGTTTTAATGAAAAAAAAGTTGGGGGTCACCAACGTTTTTTTTCGAATTAAATTACTTTGAAGGGTAATTGGCAGCCATTTTGAAACGTCATTGTTGCCATAGCAACAACGGTTGCTATTTATTTGGTAACAGTTTTTGATTGTCAGACTGTTTAACTACGCATAACATTTAGGTTTATTCTTTTCCCGATTTATTTACGCACGTGTTTTGGACTTTCCACTTTTCAAGAAACTGTATGGAGCCACCTTAAAAGGAGATTCAGATCTGATTATTTTACAACTCATTAATAATTTATGAGAAAAATTTAAAAGAAATAAATATTTAATCAGCATTTAGAAATCGGAAGAAGATTACGGTCAAATTTAGGAAATGTTTTGGTTGATTTTGTCTTAAAATATTGATTCGTTTGAGAAGCTATATCCAACACTCGTCAGTGTTTGTCTTCCGATGTCTAAATACAGCCAAGCTGGTTAAAACATAGTTAATACAACATATACATGGTTTGGAAGCTCTATTGTCTTTCAACATGAAGCATGGTCATGTTGAACTGACAATAGAGATCCTTATATGGAAGTAAATTGTATCGACAATTGACGATGAAGCAACTCACTAATTAAACCCCAGCGTTGCTATTGGATGACTGCTTCATTATACAGAAAATTCAATACCGTCAAATTGAACAAATTTCCATAAACTTGAACAAAAACATAGAACAATCATTTTGGACGAGTTTCCAAACGATGTATAGATCCTTTTCACTCACGTGATGGGTGACCCCATTGGGATGGTAAAACAATTTATAATTATTGGACGAGGTTGAGCAAAATATCGTGATTTGTCAGTGGCGAGCAGATCAATTATTTGCCGATGCCGAAGGCAGAGGCAAATAACTGAACTGCGAGACACTGACAAATCACGATATTTTGTGAAAACCGAGTTCAATAATTGTTTTATTATTTGATTTATTCTTTATATGACATTGTTTACCTGTAATTATGTCCATTCACTTCGTTCCAGCTTGGCTGCACGAGCGATTTACGTTTGCCGAAATTGAGTGTAACGCGCATGAGCAAAATATTATTTGCTGCAAAACAACATCTCCGGCTAATGCGCATGAGCAGACTGTTATTTGTAGGCAGTTATTTGCAGGTGACGTAGCGGTCCCTCAAGCAATTAAAAGGAAGATAAAAATAAATCGAATAATAATACGAAATATTTGAATAAGAATAGAGTTAAATTCCCATAGGATAAAGATGGTACACCAATATGGCCGCCATTTCATTGCTTTGGTACACAAATATGGCCGCCGTGACGTCAGATGAAAACGATCTATATGTTCTATTAACTATGGTTAAAACAACACGCGGCTTTGCCTCGTATTTTCAACCTGCTTGGCTGTATTTAGAAATTGGAGAAAGAACTCTCTCGTGTTGGATATATTAGATCGGATTATGTGAACGCGTCTTTACAGGGACATGGTGCACTTTTTTCTCTTTACAAGGTAATGCTGGTGACTCACTTGATTATCACAATGGAATGAAGTTTAGCACTAAAGATAAAGATAATGATAAAGATAATGATAAATGGAGGAATGTAAACTGTGCTGTGGTTCGTCAAGGTGCCTGGTGGTACAAGGCCTGTCATGACGCCAACTTAAATGGTTTGTATCTTCGTGGTACTATCACCAAATATGGTCAAGGCGTTGTCTGTGGAAAATCAGGCCACGCAACTTTTAGAATATCTTTGTTAATACAAAACAGCGTTATTGTTAGAGAAAAGCTCATTTAATAACCATAATTACTTATAATTATATATCAGGTGTCAAAATCCGTTGTTCTAGGCTTCCGATGTTCTGATTGGGTGAGCAGATTTTGCGCGACAGTCAAAAAATTTGAGCGTGATGTTTTCCGCGTAACCCATGGCAGCGGGAAACCTAACATTTCAAAAGTTGATTGGCACTAATCCTGCATTAAGCGTTAATCTGTTGTTTTCCGTATTTTCTGACTGATTGTTTCACTTCACAGACAATAAAAGCTTTATTAATTCGTACCAAGGTGTCGAAAAAGTAACCTCCGTCATATTTGTATGAACTCTGACTTATTTGAAATAGCACTAAAAATGACAGAGTAACATATTTTGCATTTTTTTTATTCTTAGCTTTGCTTGGTTGTTTGATAAGCAAATTAAACATCTTGACGTCACAAATTAACGTCTTAGCGTATATAATGAGCCATTGGAGAATATTATATGTCTTTGCTATTATCAAACATAATAGCGCTCCGTCGTGGTGACGTCACTATTTAAGTTTGCCGCTTTTCCCACAATTCTTGCAGTCCGAACAATAGATAATGGGTCATTTGCAATCATTTGGAAGTCAATTTTGGTTTGTTTGTCCGCATTATGGGCAATAAATAGCAGCTCGACGATACGCTATTACTTGAAAATCTACATGTTTGGTGTTGTGAGAGAAACACATCCACGCGCTTCCGTCGAATTAATTTGGTTTAATACTAGCAAAGATATATAACCTTCCATGCAACCTCGTCCCCAGCGCCATTTGTGGGGGCTGGGCCAAGATGACGGGGACAAATGGCCTTGGCACAGACTGAACCATCACCACATCTGATTGGTCGAGATCACATTGGGTGTTTTAGGTATTCTGATTGGTGGAAGCAAGGCAGGCGCTCAGGCTAACTCTCGGGCATTAATTAAAAGGGCTCAAATTATAAATAAGTGATTGCGGGAAATCTAAAAACAACTTCAAAATCAATGAAAACGAGAGAAAAGCTGGCGAAACACCCGGAAAAACCCCCAACGTGGGAAGAATATGTAATGATGGGTTGTGTCGTTTCTGTGCCCTGCCATACAACGAAGTCCATGAGGCAACCAAATTGTTTTCTAAATCTAGAGAAACGAATTGGAAAGACCTGGTCAACAAAGTCAAAGAGTATTTTAGTATTGAGGTGTCAAAAGAAGATAATTTCGCTGTAGTTAGAATTATCCAAAGCATATCGAACGCAGTATAAGAATACATTTAACGTGAGCGACACCTTGAATCTTGCAAGTCAATCGAAAGCCTGACTAGCCGCAATAAACTTTGAGAAAATTTGGTCCGAGTAAAAAATGAGGTATTAAATGGCGCATTTTGGGCTGCCTGTGCCAGGCCCATTTGTTCTGGCCATTTTGTTTTTGGTCTCCATCTTTCCCGAGCCCCCACAAATGGCCCTGGGACGCGGTTGATAACCTTCTTCTATAACGCGTTATGCACTTGTGACATCTAGATGTCTAATTTGCATATCAAACAACCAGAAATAGCTAAAAAATGAAGCAAGGAAACGAAAAACTGCAAAAGATGTTACTTTGTCATTTTAAGTGTTCTTTTAAATAAGGCAGACTTAATTTTAAAAGTAGCGAGGCTGAATTTCATCTCTGCATGGAGGACTGGAGGTATACAAACTTCAGGTCTACATGTCTTCTATTGGTTTGCCTGGTCCGAATGATCAGAAGATAACACTTCAGGTATATACATATAGCTCACTGGGTTAGGCGCGTTTGATGTTAAGATGGGTTCGGGCTTGGGACAGTGTTAGGATTAGCACAACCACGAACCATCATACATATCTTATAAATAGCGCTTATAATTGTTCTTGTAGTAAGTCTTGAGTTTGTAATGTTTAGATTTAAAACTTTGAACTATCTTATAAATAGCGCTTATAATTGTTGTAGTAAGTCTTGGGCTTATAATGTTCAGATTTAAATCTTTGAACTATGTTATAAATAGCGCTTGTAATTGTTGAAGTAAGTCTTGGGATTATAGCTATGTTTATGTTTAAAACGTTGAAAACATGTAAAAAGACGTTTAGTTTAGTAGTTCTTGTGTGAACAATAAAACAAATGAGCTGAAGTTGTAGATTTAATTATATAACTCTTGCGTTGACGACATTTTTGACGCGGTA
This sequence comes from Paragorgia papillata, assembly GCA_035771165.1. NCBI lineage: Eukaryota > Metazoa > Cnidaria > Anthozoa > Scleralcyonacea > Coralliidae > Paragorgia > Paragorgia papillata. The sequence continues at coordinate 1,395,931 of JAWNZC010000215.1, read as the reverse complement.
TTTTTGACGCAACATATTTATTGCGGTATTTTTAACCCGACATTTATGACGCTAAGCAGGGCACCGCTTTTTAGCACTTTGTTTGGTTCTGACACATTGCCGCTAGCGGTTTTCCCTTTCACGCGCATCGCAAGTTCACCACTTTTTGCGAAACAGTTTTGAAGCTGAAAATGTTGTTGAATGCGTGACGGCATGCCGAAGATCTTGAGCCGGGTGAGGGTGCTAATCTCGACACGCGTGCAGTAATGAGTAATGATTTATTTAACGTCGCCAGCACAGGATGTGATCGCCCAACCATCCGTGCCAGGGGTTCATGTTAAAAGTGCACGACATAAGCTGCGACCAAACGTATCATTTTACACGCGTGGATAAACGTGATATCATATTCGGATCCTACGTGCTTTGATACGTATATAAAGCGAACAATGTAATTTGCCTTGAGTTGACCTTTAACACCACACGTAACTTAAAAACTTACTGTTCATTATCCAACGCTTTGACCCTCTGATTTAGTGGCTTATAATTGGGGGGGAATACCTCCAAACGCAAACACTTTTCCCGAAAAAAGGGGAAGTTACTTAAAATTATTTTTTGTAAAAGTATTTCCTGGTTTAATTTAATCAACATTACCTGTCATCGCTGATAATTCTAGGGTATGAATATTATTACGAGTCTTTCCATTCACGTGGCTTCTGTTGATTAAGTCCATAGTACTGACGCGTGTTTTGTAGGCTCGGTTAGTTGCCTTTCGTAACTCATGAGCTTTATCTGAAAGAACAAAACGTGACAATTTATAGTTAATATAAATTATGGTTAATGATATAGCAATTTCACTTAGTTTGTTCTGCCCACGAAGTCATCATGTGCCCATCACGTGCCCAGCACAGCCTGTACACTTGTGTACAAAACAACCAATTATCCCTAGAATACAACCTTTGTCTGTGCCATAACAAAGGCACCACACAACTAAGCACTAATCCAAGGCATGCCATTATTCATTTCGATCATTCGCGCTTTTACTTTCCTGGAGTAAGTTACTCAGGGAACGATAATCAAGAAAATAAAGCGTAGGAGATAAAGTTTTTCAAAGATGCCTGCCACTCGAAGCACTAGAAGATCTTCTACCCGACAAGGAACGCCAGCCGATACTCACTTGAGCCATCTCACCACCGACGAAGTATTGCGTCTTCGCCTTGGCCAATTGAATCTGGTCACGACAGGAACACGAAGCACCTTACTGGCAAGACTAACGACAGCCGTACAAGATCGTCCTCACCACGAAAACCCACAACAACAATCCCAGTCCAACGACGTCCTTCCACCGCCAGAAGTTCCAGAGTCATCTCCAGTCCAGCGGGAACCACGAGAAGAGCCAACAACTGGAGGTTTTACCACCGCACAACTCGACACCCTACGATGCCTGATTTCTTCATCTATCGAATATTCTATACCGCGCTTGAGAGCGATACCTGCCGAACCTCTGTTCAACAACGTCGCGCAACCACACCAAATGCCAACCGGCCTCAATTCCCATCCAACACAGTCTTCATTGTTTGACCACCTACCAGAGAAAACGATCAACTCCATCACCAACGGTGAGTACATTGACTTCAACTTACTTTTACCGGGGAATGTTGACGGTTACGAGGATAATTTACGCGTCTCTTTCCAATCTTCCGAAGGCGGGGCAGGTTTCACCATTCCAGTCTCGCTCTCTCAGCCAAAACGCCAAAAAATCGACTCAATCGATCGGTGGCTTACGGCGTTTAACATTTATTCAAGTGTCATCGCGAGTAAATTCCCGCAAAAAGCTGCCGACTTGTTTATCTACCAACAAACTATTCGAGATGCGCAACGGAAGTTTTCTGGTATGGCTTGGTATGCGTACGATATAGCCTTTCGAAAACGTGCTTCTAAAAATCCCTCCCTTTCTTGGGCACAACGCGATCTCCAGCTTTACCTGGAAAAGTTTACGGGCCTTGCTAAAACTGCCTGCCATGTCTGTGGCAGCGCCGACCACTTCCTAAATTCCTGTCCACTTGCTCCTCATAGGCCAACAGCGCCAAGTCGCAATTCCTCGTTCTGTAAAAACGTCAACCGCAATCAAACCTGCGCCACCGAACCATGTCCCTACAAGCATCAATGCAACAAACCCGATTGCAATGGAACACATTCCGCCGTTGACCACGACGCAAACCTTAATGACGCACCTGATAAAAGACGACACCGTCGCTAGCTATCTGGCAAACAAAACAGCAGTAACGCCGGTAAGTGCAGATCGTTTGGAGACTGAACTTTCGAACTATCCATTTAAACCTTTTGTCACTCACTTACTACAGGGCTTTCGTTTCGGTTTTCGCATAGGTTACGAGGGAACTCGTCAGTTTCGTTTTTCAAAAAATCTAAAATCAGCGACGGCTTTACCAGACGTGATCGAAAATAATCTTTTGAAAGAAGTTTTGCTTGGCCGGACTGCCGGCCCATTTCGCTCTAAGCCATTTATTAATTTCCAAATTTATCCAATTGGTGTTGTGCCAAAAAAACATTCGAACGAATGGCGCACAATTTTTCATTTATCACACCCAAAACAATCCGATAATAGCGTTAATGCCAACATTCCTAAAGAGGATTATTCACTTCAATATGTCAGAATTGACGACGCAATCAACATGTTGCTAAAACTTGGCAAAGGCGCATTCATGGCTAAAACCGATATTCGCTCAGCCTTCAGGAACGTTCCAGTCCACCCAGATGACTGGGAACTTTTAGGCATGCATTGGAACGGGTTTTTCTATTTCGATAAAGTTCTCCCTTTTGGTCTTCGGAGCGCGCCGCACATCTTTAACAAGCTCTCCGACGCAATCGAATGGATTATGTCAAACAACTACAGCGTTGACAATATCCTGCATATACTTGACGATTTCTTTATAGCGGAAACCCCTCCTCGACGACATTGCATGACCTCACTTTGTAAGCTCCTTTGTCTGCTAGCCGATTTGAATATCCCAGTTGCGCCTAAGAAAACTTTTCCTGCTTCAACCACTCTAGAATTTCTCGGCATTCGACTTGATTCAGAAAACGTGACTGCTAGCCTTCCGGAAGATAAATATGAAAGGTTAAAAACAGACCTTTCCTTATGGCTTACCAAAAAGCTCTGCACCTTAAAAGAGCTACAATCTTTGATCGGAACCCTACAGTTTGCATGTCGAATAGTTGTTCCTGGGCGACCTTTTCTACAACGCATTATAGCTTTAACCAGGGGGGGTTGCACCGCTGTCCTACCATATAAAATTGAATGCCTCCTTTCGAAAAGATATCGCTATGTGGCAAATTTTTCTTGACCACTGGAATGGCTCAAATTTTTTCCTTGAACCCAAAACAACTCAGTCTCCCGATCTGCATTTCTTTACCGACGCCTCTGGCAGCCTTGGGTACGGTGCTTTTTTCGACAAGAAATGGTTCCAAGGACAATGGCTGCCCGAGTACCACTCCCACGTGGAACAACAAAGCATCGCTTGGAAAGAACTCTTTCCTATCTACCTTGCCTGTATGGTTTGGGGGCCCCAATGGTCTGGAAAACGAATCCGCCTTTGGTGTGATAACCAGTCCGTCATTAGCATTCTCAATTCCAAATCCTAAAAAATACCAAAGATCATGGACCTTGTCCGCAAAATTACAGTCCAAACCCTTATTTGCAACTTCACTCTAACTTCACAGCATGTTCCAGGCGTCGACAACTCCATTGCCGACTCCCTGTCCCGCTTTCAAATGGCCAAATTCCACCAACGGTTCCATACGCTTCTCCCCAACCTACCACCATCCCACTATCACTGATCCAGGTCTAACTTCCAAAGTCAACCAATTGCTAACTGGGTCCATCGCCACTTCAACAAGAACCACCTACTCTTCTGGCGTCAAAAGATATCTAGACTTCTGTTTTAACCACCACCTAGTCACCGTCAACAACCTTGTACCCATTCCCACAGAAGAAACTCTGGTTTATTTTCTTGCCTCGCTTCAAGACAAGGTACAGTACCACACCGCCAAACTCTATTTAGCAGCAGTTAAGAACTTTTACCTCGAACATAACTATCCCATTGATACAACTCAGATGCTCCAACTCCACCGCATACTCAAAGGTTTCAAACGTACATCAGAGGTAAAACGACGTAAACGTGAACCAATGACAATCTTCATCTTGAGCCAGTTATGTGACTTACTAAACCCAGGACTTTCTGAGGATCTCGACACTGTTATGCTCTGGGCCTCGTTCACGCTAGCCTTCTTTGGTTTCCTACGCGTCAGCGAATTTACCTCTCCACCACCTGGCAAAGTCGGACCATGCCTGACTGTTGACGACGTGTGCTTTACACCAAGCATCCAAAACCCAACTTCAATCTCTGTACATATACGACAATCCAAAACTGATCCGTTTCGTGAAGGTTCTACATTGTCAATTGCCAAAAGCAATTCTCGTATCTGCGCCGTAGAAGCTCTTCGCGATTACCTGCTTCAACGCAACCCGGAAAACGGACATGAACCTTTGTTTTCTTTGACGTCTGGAGAAGCTCTTACTCGGACAGTTCTAAACCTTAATTTAAGGTCCTTACTATTATGTTTAGGTTACCCAGAAAAACATTATGCTCCGCATAGCTTTCGCATAGGGGCAGCTACAACAGCTGCAGCTGCTAAATTACCCCCATGGCTAATTAAAACACTAGGCCGATGGCGATCAGACTGCTACGAAGTATATATAAGGACACCGCACTCTATCATAGAATCAGTTCCAGCCACACTGGTTTCAATTATTAATCCTTAAAACTTAGGTAGGCTTAGCTATACTCTGTTCACACCTAGCAAAATCACACACAAAAAAAAAAAAATAAATAAAAAAAATAAATAAATAAAAAAAATAAATAAATAAATAAATAAATAAATAAATAACATATATATATATATATATATCTAGATCTATATATGTATATGTACATGCGTATATGTATGTATGTGTGTGTGTGTATGTATGTATATGAATATGTAGCTATAGGGAATAGAATTGATTTGAATTGTAATTGTTTTATCAATCGCTTGCTGAGTTTAAAAATGCTCAGCACAACAATCAGTTTCTTTGGGTGGAAACTTGGTCCTTCAAAGATTAGGTTAGACGTAACAGTGCTAAAACTAATTCAAAACTTGGACTAAAATAGTCCCGACTAGCAAAACGTGGTCTTTTCATACAGCTTTGCTTGATTTCTGTATTTTGCGCTTGGTGTGAGCTGGGTATTAATATCTACAACAAATTATCTCCAGAGACAATTAATGGCAGGTAGTGGTGTCCTCCAGGCCGGAACATGAGGGCAAGGTCCTATCCAAAAGGAGTGCCATGGCCCTTACCATCACTCCGACCTTGTTCCTCCAGCTTTCTGAGAGCCCTTACCCTCAGAACTGCACTGCCTGTCCTAAAATCAAGGTATCTAGTAGTTACTCTATAACATTTAGGCTTCACGTGGGAATTCTCTCTAGTTCCAATTAATGGCAAGTAGTGGTGTCCTCCAGGCCACACTTCACCCACGGTGAAGCTCACGTGGGGACATGAGGGCAAGGTCCTATCCAAAAGGAGTGCCAGGGCCCTTACCCTCACTCCGACCTTGTTCCTCCCGTTTTTTGAGGGCCCTTACCCTCAGAACTGCACTACCCGTCTTAGAAAATACAGTATTTCCTAGTTACTCTGTAATATTTAGGCTTCACGTGGGAATTGTCACAAGTTCCAATTGGTGGCGGGAAGTGGTGTCCTCCAGGCCACACTTCACCCACGGTGAAGCCCACACGAGGACATGAGGGCAAGGTCCTATCCAAAAGGAGTGCCAGGGCCCTTACCCTCACTCCGACCTTGTCCTCCCGTTTCTGAGGGCTCTTACCCTCAGAACCGCACTTTCCGTCACCCAAACTATTGCCACAAAAATTGCGTATAATCAGTGACAATTTATAGTTAATATAAATTATGGTTAATGATATAGCAATTTCACTTAGTTTGTTCTGCCCACGAAGTCATCGTGTGCCCATCACGTGCCCAGCACAGCCTGTACACTTGTGTACAAAACAACCAATTATCCCTAGAATACAACCTTTGTCTGTGCCATAACAAAGGCACCACACAACTAAGCACTAATCCAAGGCATGCCATTATGCATTTCGATCATTCGCGCTTTTACTTTCCTGGAGTAAGTTACTCAGGGAACGATAATCAAGAAAATAAAGCGTAGGAGATAAAGTTTTTCCCCACCCACCTCCCATCTAACAGCTAATCAACCAGCAGGATTATTTACTGTAAAAAACTGAATATATACCAGTTAGGCTAAGAAAAACGAGAACTTATCAGCGTAGCACTAGAAAATTACATGTAAAATTTGTTATTGTTCATTTATCAATAAAATGTTGGTGGCGGAAGTGGTGTCCTCCAGGCCACACTTCACCCACGGTGAAGCCCACACGAGGACATGAGGGCAAGGTCCTATCCAAAAGGAGTGCCAGGGCCCTTACCCTCACTCCGACCTTGTCCTCCCGTTTCTGAGGGCCCTTACCCTCAGAACCGCACTTTCCGTCACCCAAACTATTGCCACAAAAATTGCGTATAATCATTAATCACGATGGTCGGTTGCTAAGGAGTTTTCCTCCGGAAGCGCGGGCTCGGATACCATAAGCGGTCATTCCCAGGGGAGTAGATTTCCATCGAAATTTAAAACTTTTCAACATGGCGAATTCAGAGGCTGAGAAAATTATAGCCGCGCTTTCCACGCTTAAACTAGGGTCATCTGGAGATGACACAGAGAGGTCAGAGAAGTTTTGGAACCCCGCGCTAGTGGCAATGAAGTTTTCGGTGGAGAATTTGTGGATGAATGCCGTATGGGAGTGCAAGTCGAAGCCTAATTATGGAATGCGAGACCTCGATCCCATCTTAGAAGAACGAGCTTCTAACAAGTTTGAGCTTACCGTGGCCTCTAATCGACTCGTATCTTCGAGAATTGGGGAAAGCCATGTATAGTAAGCTTGGCCGTTCCAGAAATACTGGACTAATGCCACCTGTAAAGTTGTTTTTGCCATATAATAAATTTCGGCATTTATGCAATATTGCTGTTGGGTATGGCGGGTCGTTAAAGAACACCAAAGCTCAAATGTTGGTAACTGTGGATCGATTCGAGACGGCGTCAAAGGTGTTCTCGCCGGTCAGATTTGGTGGGAATAACTTTTTAAAGAAAAGACACTTCACCAAAGTCAAGGAGAATGGTCGCACACTGCTACGATATTCTGGAAGAGCAGCCATAGTTGTGGGAAAGTCAACACCACTGATTTTTGAATACAATGTCAAGCAAGAAAAAGTGACACTTACATTTTATGTTCAGCGATACGACAGGGAGGATTTTTCACTAGATTTAAGACTTCAAGCTGTTATTAACCAGGAAGCTTAATAGTGAATTGAACAATACATTACTTGCTTGGTAAGCATCATATTGAAAATTTGCAAAAAATCACAATTGGGACCAATTTGAAGTTAACATCCAGTGTCCACCTTAGCCAAGGGGAAACAACTTAACCCGGGTGTAGAGAGAGGTTCGGCTTAAGGTTATGTGTGTTGGGTAGATCTATAGCCATCATACCCGAAATCCTAAGCCGAACCTCTCTCTATGCCTGGGTTAAATTGTCTCCTTATGCTAAGGGTAATGGGTAGGGATTTTGACAATATATACTACCATACAATAAACTATTATCTACTAGTACTGGGTAGTTTTGCCCGCCAATAGACCTTATTGATCATTCCGGAAGAATGAAAGCGAGGTGGCTGGGTAAATTAGCCTGCAAACAGGCTCTCCTGTGGGTGTGAATGCAGGCTAAATTTGGCCCAACAACCTCACTTACATTTTTTTTTTGGAATTTGTAAGGTATATTTAACCTATTAAGCCACAATGTGCCCCTCTTTGTTATTTTACTTTATCAAACACCAATTGACTTTAACTGGTCAAGGGGAAAGTGTTTGGTGTTAATAGGTAAAACCATAAATATTGTTTGCAAAAAAAAAAAAAAATTCTGGCAAAACTGCCAAGATCATTTTATTAAAGTTTTCAGAAACAAATGATTATCATTATTATTATTATCATTATTAACAAGATTGCAGTTACTATATTGTTGTTTATACTGTATTATAAACTGGATACATAAATTATAAGCAATGGTATTTTACAATGTTGGAGTTGTTATTGTTGTTAATTACAAACTGAACATAATTAGCAATGTATTTTTAAATATTTGTAGTTTTATTCCTACAAGCCTGGAAATATATTTCTTTGGTACAGTCAAAATAACCAGTATCAATGTGCTTGTGCCTTTCAAAAACAAATGGCACATGTCAGGCTACGTGTGCTGAATGTCAGATAAGCCTTCTTTACTGTTGGTGAGGAATTTGAACTGAAAAATTTAATAAGATGCATGCAGAGCTACAGTATACTGTAGTAAATTTAACTAGAAAAATCCGCAATGTGCAAACATGCATAAAAATACAAAATTTGTACTGGTCATTTTTCTGAACTGGATGCTTATTTGCAGGCTTTGTCTTACTCTTTGTAAATACCACTTAGTCAATAGTCAATTAAAATGCAAATTTTACACATTCAGATATTTAAATAATAATAATATAGTCTATTCACAAATTTCTCATCTTGAAAAACAATATTGTTAAATAAAATTGTGAAATTATTTGTTGCTTATAATTAACTAGTTACAAATGAATCGTAGAGTTACTACATAAGTTTGACCATGCATATTTGTCACTAAGGATACAGTACATTATATGGGTGTTTTTGTCAATGACCAACCAATTACATGCTCTTTGCTTGGTACTTTGCTTGATTTGTGAATAAATGTCTCCTAGCTCTCCAGTGGGGTTTATTAAAGTTCCTCTCAGGACTTCATTTTCCAAAGCATATGAGACATTTATTAATAATCATCATCTCGGCCATGTGATTACATAAATTTTTAGGGTGAGGTGGTTTTTCCATAAACCAAAAAAAAACTATGAAAAACCAATGATTAATCGAAAACCGATGTTTGCTTTTTCAGGAAAACCGAAGAAAACAATCTGTATTTTAATAAAATCAAACCATGCTTTTACAGGTTTGTTGCAAAATAATCAAATGTTTGTGTTTACGCACGAAAAACTAAAGAGATTTTGTTTTAATTTAAAAGTCTTTAAAAAAAAGTAAATTTTATTTAAAAAGTCTTTGAAGCAATTTTTACTGTAGTTTCGAACGTGTTTTTAAAAAACTGGTTCACTCGGTCATTTATAAAAACCACACCTCACCCTATAAATGTTCTCACTTTGTAAGTATCATATTTATTATTAATATTCTAACAAAAATGTTTCTTTTTGCAAGTTAAAAGTTAATAATATACTTCAGATTGCTTAACAACACACTGAACCCTTCCTGATACAATCGCTATTTTAGAAAAGAACAAACCAACAAGTTTGAGAAATAATTATACCTCTCCTGCCATTGCACCTTCTAAGCCGTGTCAAAAGAATATTTTTTTTACCTGAAGTAGAAAGACCTTTCTCCCTCAAACGCCTTTTAAGTTGATCTACAGATAAAGATTTTAAAGGATGTTTTTAGAATTTACTTCAGTGTTTGGTTGCCTTTTGTGTGAAGAATTTACTTCAGTGTTTGATTGCCTTTTGTGTGAAGTGTCATGATGCGCTTCCCAACCCATGTTTATCAGCAAACCGCTTGTTGGCCACACACCGCAAACACAAGGTTTAAGCAAAGCAATAAACATCAGATGAAAGCTGTTGTTGTTGTGCACACGTACTAACAAGCATAACCCTCACAACAAACCTTGCATTGTGTATGCTCCACGTCTAATTTCTCTCTTCCACAATCACAATACCCAGGTGAATCACAATGAGGAGGTTTTGCGGGACTTAAAATGCGACGAATAAGAGGGTGGAGAAGGTTGATGTTCTGGCAGATAAAAAGATCTAATATAATTTGACCTCATTAATTGCCACCAACTTGCCCTTACTATCACTGCCTCGTGATCGGTTAGTCATGGAGAGCTCACCCTTTAGCCCTGCATGCTTTGATTCCTTTGGCTTGTAGGGAGAGTATCCCAAAGCCAATTCCATACTTCTTATATATCTGCCTCGCATGAAATGGCAAGGCATAAGCCACTGTCCAAACAGTTACATTCACACTGCCAGGGAAAGAATAAAACTAACAAATTGAAGTATAGTTGGCAAAACTCCTCCAATTGAGCTATTTCACCTGGATTTTTTTTTACATAAATTTTATTAAACAATCCTCCAGCATTTCGAAGGTAGTGTATAACTTTTCCAAGTGCTAGCCGTCTTAATTTCTCGCCCTCTGTTTCATTTTGCTTGTTTTTAAAAGCATCCACTAGCCGGTAGCCATGTCTTGCAAGGGCAATTGCCTGCGCTCCAATAAGCCTAACACTTAGTTATGTTGAAGCGTTTTGCCTCATCAGCATAGTGCTCTACAACCTTTGTAGAAAGGTAAGACAGGCCACATCCATATACATCTGCAGGGCTACTAGAAAGAGAAATTGCTGAAGTTTTGCAACATGCTTGTCATGTTATCTGCAGCAGCCTTTTCATTCATTTCCATTAGGGAAAAGTTCTCTAGCATTCCTGGTGAAAGGCTTACATTTTGAGTCCCAGCCTTCTCAAGATTGTCCTCGAAGGCAAGCTACTACTCATATTTAAGGAGCATTCAGCCAACCTATCTGCACCATTTACTTCAGTAGCTTGAGTACCTTTACTAAGAGTGCATAATCCAATAGGAGCAGAAAGTGTTTTGAATAAACTTCTCAAAAGCACATCGCCTAACTGACTCACTATAAAATTAGATCTAGAATGTGCTGCCATGCATTTATTTCACAATGCAGAGGGTCGGGTTTTACCCGATCAGCAAAAATACCAATTCTAGGATTTCCTAGCTGACGGATTCCATTCTCAGCCATAAATGCAAGCTTCTTGCCATGGACTACTGATGCACTTAGGTCTTTTCGAAGGGTTTGCAAGATAATTATTGACCATACCTAAATGCTTTTCACGGTCATTGCTAACATAAGGCTTCCACAAATCAGCACCTGCTATGCCCAATGCTTCCCCCATATAGTGTCCATGTTGCCCTTGTGTACATTTGCATAAGGCGAAGGATATGTGGCAGCCTGATTAAGCTCATTACAAGCCCAGCTTTGCCAACTCATATCAGCACTAGGTTGGAACTCGAGAGTACACTCCTTACCAGACCACCGTGAAAACACTAGACTCTAATAACAGCATCTCCTCAGTATGCTGTTGCCAAAGCAATTCAAGAACATCATGTTTTCTCCACTCAGACTTACACAATGTAAAAGATACTGAAATTCCCTACTCCTTACCCGTTCACCTAAGTTCCAAAATGTCAAACTTCCAATAGACATAGAAAGTTGGCTGGTTTCAGGAGCACCATCATCGGAGAATTGGAAAATAAAATGGTTAGTGTTACCATTAAACCACACAAGTTTGTCGGCAAAGATGAGGCAATCTTAAATGAAGGTCTATTATCATGAACACTATACCTGTAATTGTCCTAGTGACACCAGATACCCCAGGAATCTGACAAACACAACCAATATCTAGGGTTTTGACAAATTTCTCAATACTTTCATTGGATACATTAGAAAGTGAGAGGTTGAACATCAACACCCAAACACTTAACATTTCTTGGCACCCATACTTCCTTATCAGTGTCAAAAAACAGAAGATTGTGTTTACATAGCAAATTAAATTTTCTACGAGATAGAAAGTTATTTGTACTTTAAACTTACAACATTATTTAAAGAATTATTAGTTTGATTTAGTTCTTTAACTGTCTGCCTTACAATTCCTTCTAAATACCTTCCCCGCTTGTACTTGCCAATCAGATCTTCCATCATAGCTTTTTGGGGCATTTGACGATACAAAATCCCATGCACCAAATAATGCACCTTCTTCCCCACCATGTATTAAATTCCAGTGCATCTTTTGGTTTCTTCTCGTCTTCTGTATCGGACACCAGATTTATTATTGGTGATGGTCTCTTGTGTGGTACTTGTGTTTTGTCGACGTGTTTTGAGACTGGTCTTTGCGGTCAAACAGTATTTTCCAGTCTACCATATTGCTGAGTTATATTGCTTAACTTCTGCTGTTGTTCAGTCACTTTTTTTTTGTGCTGCAACTTCCTTTTCTTGAATATATTTTTCCAAATCACATTCTATAAGTGGAAAAAAGGCATTGATAATATTCAACCTAATCATATTCAAGTTGCACCATTCCTGTCACGAGCTGCTACTGTATAGTGTCTGATATCTATAAAGACCTGATTTGTGGCAATTGATTTGCATGTTAAAACAAACCTATTTACTTTGTTCGCATCTGTATTAAGTATGTTTCTTAGGATTAGCCAGTCTGGGTACCCTGGCTGCATTGCTGAGATCTGGCATTTGTTACTATAACTAAATAGTTAATATTCATGTTCATACCTGAATATATTTAGAACCTGTGCTGGCCCGCATAGACAAAATCTTGCTTTGCCTTGCATTGGTGGTAACAGGGCTGCATGTAAATAAGATTTTATGGGCTGGTGTGCCTGCCCGGAGTTGAATTTAAAGGCTCTCTTCAAACGAATATGATGGATGCCAGGGTTTTATAACCATGAAATTTGTGTGGGAAAGTGAGATTTCAGGTTCACAGGAAGTCTGGCTTGTTTGGCAAGTCAGCCTGCCTGAACAGTGTCATGTGAACATGAATAAACTTGCCTCACATAAACACTCCTTCAGGGCGGATTATAATATTGAATTTTAACCTTGTAAAATAAGACAAATACTGATCAGTGGGTGTACTATTATAGGCAATTGTTTGCTATTAAAAGACAACCATATTGTTTCCGAATTTTTCATTTTACATAGATAAACATAAGTAACTTATACGTACTAGCAGCAGCCACTTTGTCCTCTGCTACAGCCACAAGCGAACTGACTTGGTATTTCTTTTCCAGAAGCTGTTGCTCCGGCGAGGTCAACCTTTGCTTTTTTCAACTCAGTGTCTCGTATGTTGCTTGACAATTGCCCTTGGTGATTTTTCAGCTGAAAGAACGCCGATTTCTCCCAAAACCCGTTATGCACTCTTTTCTTGTCACATTTTCCAACATGTGACCTATTTTTGCTGCATTTTCTGCTTTTAGAACACGTTTTAGAACAGCTAAACGGGGGAAAAAAACAGCAGGGGTCGAGCAATCAAAATGGCGTTCACCAATGAAAGCATTGAAATGCAAATGAGTTCCCGAATTACAGCATACATTCTTACCTTTCTTTTGAGCTACTTGCCATCCATTAATTTAC